>JAULUF010000042.1:2382500-2487500 GCA_031834385.1 Semotilus atromaculatus
GCACGACCCATGTGAGTACTGTACAACTTCTTGTTTCTTTCTTCTGAAGTACAATTACCTTTTAGAAACAATAATGGGTAAACATCAATTTCTATATGATTTATTTTTGGCACTGCATTTGAAGTTGAAGTGTCATTATATAATTTTGCAATTGAGTCAAAGCTAATAAGCATGTGAAGTGGTCGGATAGAAATATATTTTGTGTTAAGAATCATATTTTCCATGTTTGTTTTTAAAACAGACATATTTTATACCAAATAAGCTTGTTTATTTGCTTTAGCTTGAGCTGTTACAACAAATCCATTAAACCTATAACATTTCTCCATGAATGAATTAAAATGTCTTGTCTCATTGACAAAAATATATCACGAAAATCAAATTAACAAATAATCTGTCGTGGCAACAAATGATTTAAAGTGAATGGTGAAAAACACTTGTGACTAATATATTTAGTAACACTGGCAGTAATATCGGCATTTTACAGTTTTTCTAATCATTGTAATATTTCCTCTATGATGCTTGACCGAGCCATAAACACAATTCTGCTGTGACCGACAAAACAAAGAGTTTCTGCTAAATCCCACAGCTGTACTGATGCAAGCAATATTGCATTCTCTTAATAGATATTATACTTTATCCAAAAATTACCTACTAATTTCACAATACAGAAATGGCAATCTAATGTTATTTGTCACCTAATAATCCGACAGTGATTATTAGTTTATATACATATAGTTCCTTTCACAAATCTGTATATATATATATATATATATATATCTGTACACTGTAAACAAAACAAAAAATCTATATATTTATGATTTGCTATCACAATATTTTTTCTTTTCTCAAATCAACTTTGATAATTTATGTGGTTCAGATAACATAATATTTTGAGTTTCTGTTGATTAAATCAATCTCCTTCATTATTTTAACTCAATTTTTTTTATTTCAATGAACTTAAATTTTAAAGGTAAGCAGATTACTTATTTTTTTAAGTTAAACCTACAATCATTTTTACTATATATATATATTTATATATATAAGGAGTACGTTGGGCTTAGGTTGCCTGGTTTTCCTTGACTCTAGCACAACTCAAATAACAGACAATGAATATCTGTATACCAGACTAATGTCAAGCAATATATATATATGCGCAGCCAGTAGATGAGCATGTGTTGTCCAGTCTGTAGCTGTGTCACCCTCCTCTCCTCTCCAGAACGCTCTGGATCGCGGCCCACAGAGGTGCTGTCACACTGCCTGCATTGATGTGATTCAGCTCAACACAATGCCACTTTTACACAGCACTGAATGGCTGATGCAACGCTCTGTGTGTGGGTTAGGTTTGCCGACACTGATGCGGCCAAATGTCAATCCCCAGCAAAAAAGTAAGAAGTTAATTCACTACTATTAAAAGACAGAGAATGTTTGTGTGCACACACTCAATCCCATTCACACCAAGAACCTGTAAACATAACTATATGCACATCCACACCAGCGCAAAATATTGTTCTGTTTACAGTGGGCTAGTTGCAAATGGCCGCCATGTTGGATTTCCAATCTAGCAAGTGAAGCAGCAAAAGTTGATTTCAACGTCCAGGGCCGATGTTCTGTCAATGTAGCATACTTTGTCAGAATAGCATACCGGAAGTTGAGTTTTAACACGGTGTCTGTCAATTTAGCCTACTTTGTCAAAACAGCATACCAGTGTTTGTGAAGGGTATGCTGTTTTGATAGCCCCCTGGTTTAATAATAATACAGTTTATAATGGGGTATGTTGTTTTGATAGCCCCCTGGTTTAATAATAATACAGTTTATAATGGGGTATGCTGTTTTGATAGCCCCACGGTTTAATAAAAATATAATATATAATAAAAATATAATATGCGATATAATACACCAACACTTACCGCTGGTATGCTGAAATGATGGTTTAAATCTAACGCATGCGCAATGCCACAAATTTCACTGCTGCGCATGCGCATTAACCGAAGGTATCCCATTCTGATGGGTATGGTGTTCCGTCAGAACACCTGTTTTCCCGATAACGATGTATCTTAGTTCTTAAGAGCGCTCTCTACGTGCAATGTTACGAACGCTCGCTGCAATTCCACGTGCGTTTCCCAAAAATGCACTTAACATGAACGCGCGAGAACGCGTTCTACGTGCTACTTAAGCGTCGCTGTCCATTCGCGAAGTGCTGAAATAACCTTATATGGAATCGTATTCTGAACGTTTAACCTAATAATCGTTATTTGTTGTGGATTAGAAATCAAGACAAGTCTATATAGATATAATGTAAACAAAAAACGAGTACAATAAAGTGTACAATAAAGTACAATCAAAACAGTATTATATTACTCGTGTTGCAGTGTGTTAAATCTAGATAAAAGTGTAATCTGCCGGTTGTCCTGCAGGTGTCCTCATAAATCTGTCTTCTTACGATGCACTTGGGGATGTACGATTACTCCAGAGCACTCGTAGTTCTACGAAGATTTTCAAGTGCTACTTAAGCTACGATGCTTTTGGGAAACAGACCATAATATTAAGATCAGTCGTACGATCGTTTTTGCGATCAACTTAGGCTTACGATGCTTTTGGGAAACGCAGCCCAGCTCAGTTCAGTTCTCATCTAATAGTGTCAGTACAGTCAAATCAGTAATATTGCTGAATGTTATTTGTCCCCAACTAAGCACTGGGAAGGAACCTAAACTCCATTAGGTGACAGACTGGAGATAAAAACCTTGGGAGAAACCATTCTCGATCCCGCGCCTTGATGAAGCGCCGTTCAAGATGCTAACCTTGAGACGAATCCTCTAGGGATTGGTTATTCTCAGTGGATCTGAAAGAGGCCTAAAGAAGCTCCCCATGACAGACCTTTGTGAGGTTCATGTTCAAGGGGGTGGTGTACTTATCAGTATACTGTCCTTCCATTCGGACTGTCTCTGGCACACGCACATTCACAAAATGCATGTCAAGTCAAGTCACCTTTATTTATATAGCGTTTCTTACAATACTGATTTTTTCAAAGCAGCTTATAACAGAGATAACAGGAAAACAATGCAACAACGTTTTTTTTCCTAGAAGAAAACAGCGTCACAGTCCAGCTTATTCATTATTTTCATTCATTTAATTTATTTATAAAGCACAATTAAAACAACGTAAACAGCTCAAGTAAGTTCATTGTTCATTTTTGTTGTAAAAAAGTTATTAATTTAGTCTGTAACACTTTATTTTGATGGTCCCTTTTGAACATTCTGTTACTATAAGTAACTTTGCAACTACATGTCAACTAACTCTCATTAGAGTATTAGTAGACTGCTTAATATCTGCTAACTCTTTATTGTGACGCTCCTCCAACAGACACTCTACTGACTATAAGTAACTTTTCAACTACATGTCAACTTAATCTAACCCTAACCCTACCAGTCTACTAATACTCTACTAATACTCTGAGAGTTAGTAGACATGTAGGTGCAATGCTACTTATAGACAACCGAATGTGTTAAAGGGACCATCAAAATAAAGTGAAACCATTTAGTCCATTTATATATATATATATATATATATATAGTCACATGGAGAAAACGGTGATGTCATCGTCCAGCTCAGTTCAGTTCTCATATAATGGTGTCAATGCAGGCAGAGCAATAATAATTCGGCCCAAATGTGGGTCAAGCTCACACTGGAGCGCGCTGTGGCTCGCTGAGTCTTTCAGAGTCGGGGCTTCACTCGCCCTCAGAACCTTTCAGAGGATGCCGGCCCAATCTCGTCCACATCCTCAGTAATTCTCCTGGGCCTGCTACACATGTCTCCCCTGCAGTATTGGCTGAAACCCTGTGTCCAAACCCACGTATCAAGGTTGACCATGGCTGTATCTTGGCCCTGGCCTCTTGGACGGACCCCAGTCGGTACCAGACCGGCGTAGACTTGGGGTCGGCCTCTAGGAGGAATGTGGTCTCGACAGATGCCTCCGACACGGGTCGGGACCTCTGTGCGAGGGCAGGCCGACATCCGGCTCCTGGTTGAGCACGGAGAAACGGCTGCAGATCAACTGCCTAGAAGTGCTGGTGGTTTTTCTGGCCCTCAAAACCGTCCTGCCAGACCTGAAAGGGCACCGTGTCTTAGTCCGTTCGGACAACATGATAGTGGTGTCCTACATTCAGATGGCCCCTCTCTGGCGAAACCAGTCTTGGTTCCCCGAGCGGATGCAGCTGCTGACGGGATCCCCATGGCCAATTTCTTGAGGACCTCCTTTCCCAGGTGAAAGGGACAATTTGGCACCCCCAACCCGAGTTGTGGGCCCTCCATGCCTGGCCCCTCGGCAGGAGCCCACGGACCTCCCTGTTAACTCTCCTCCTGAACACTATCTCTGAGGCTAGAGCTCTGTCCTCTAGATGCCTCTATGCTCTTAAGCGGTCTGTCTGTGGTTTTGCGCAGTAAAGAGTGAAGACCCAACGCCCTGTGATGTCTCACTGGTCTTTCCTTTAGGAGCTGCTGGACAGGGGACGCACCGCTTCCACGCTCAAAGTTCATAGCAGCAAACCACGCTCCTGTGGGTGACCAATATATAGGCAGGAACGACTTAGTTATTCGTTTTCTGACGGGGGAAAGTTTTCTGAACCCACCTAGCCCCCTTATTGTTCCAACATTAGACCTGTCTATGGTCCTCAAGGCCCTCCCTCCGAGCCGCTTCAGTCGGACGGGCTACGGCCTTTTTCGCTAAAGACCGCCCTCCTACTAGTCCTAGCAACCATTGTTGCCAACTTAGCGACTTTGTCGCTATTTTTAGCGACTTTTCAGACCCCTTTAGCGTAATTTTTTTCAAAAATTCGACTAGCGACAAATCTAGCGACTTTTTGGACAAACCTTAGCAACTTTCCAAATATTGCCAGCGGCTGAGAGGAGCAGCACACCCAGGTGAAAAGGAAATATATTTAAATTGTACTTATTTTGATATACTTAATGTATTTTAAGTGTACTGTGTTAAAGGTGGGGTATGTGATTTGCAAAACGGCCGGCAGATTTTGAAAATACACAACTCAAATGGTCCTCCCTTCTTTCCTCCAACGCTGGCCCTGATTCACGTGAGGGGGATGGGGGGAGGGGGGGATGGTACGACCGTTTGATTGACAGACTTACTGTCCAATGATTCTAGGAGGTCTTGGAAATGAATGGCTGGAGTTTTTCGAGTCCTGCCCGTTCCACAGATTATTAAATTGCTTAATTTTCATTTCAGTGCTTCTAACTCAGTGGCTGTAAGTGGGTTAGGAATAGGATTTCAAGTTATTTTGAAAAAATTTACAAAAAAGAGAATCACATACCCCACCTTTAAGTGTGTATTAAATGTGTTATTTTGAAACAACCTTTAAGTGTGTATTAAATGTGTTATTTTGAAACAACTTCAAGTATACTAAGTGTACTTTAATATGTATTTAAGTTCAACTTTAAGGTAATAATAATATATTTTAATATACTTAATTGTGTTCAAATGGAACAATTTTAAGTACATTTAGTGTAATTTAATAGCACTTCATTAAATTGTATTTTTAATACACTTTAAATCTACTTTAGAAATATAGCGGAAGTATATTTTTAGATTCACATTAATGTGTTCCTAGTATATTTCAAATATAATATCAGCTTATTAATAATGTATTAATAGAACACTACAAGAGCCACTATTAGTATAATAAAAATACATTTTTATAAAACCATTCAGTATAAAAATAATATATTTTAATGTATTAAAAATACAGTGAAAAAATATCATTCAGTAAAAAACACAGTAACAAATATTTGTATAAAACACACACACACACTTTGAAAGCTAGTAAACTTTAATGTACTACACCCAGTGTACATCAGTACAGCAGCATATGTAAACTGTAAACAAAATACATTAACAAAATACAGTGATCTGCAGGGGTATTTTAAACAACAACAAAAAAACTTAAGTCAATAAAGTGCTGTTATTAATATCTGCAAACAGTTCCAGTACTGTTACACCTCAAACCATCTTCATCCTTCAAGTGGAGAGTGAATGGTCTTGAGTTTGCTCAGAGTTTGAGTTTCGACTCAGTGCTCGCACCTCAGATACTGTCATGTTGGAAATTGTTTGATCAAAGTGTCTGTAAAAGGAAAAAGATTTTTCATTTTTTTAATGTAAGCAAAATTAACCTCTGTTAAAAAAGTAACTTCCCTTTCAAAAGGCTTCGATGACGCTATTGGGGAACGATGTTCTCTAGGCGCCTCTTTTATACTTCTGAGTCGCACTAGTAGTGTCACAGGCTGTCGCAAGTCAAATTTGATTGCCATGAGCTTTTCAGAGACTGTTCTGGAGGGCGTTCCCCATAGCGCCATCGATGCGGTGTCTCATTTCCTGTTCTCAGGGAACAGAGCTCACAGTCGTAACCTAGACGTTTTTTATTACAACACAATATGATGTTTTGACATCCAATATTTCCTACAAAATATTGTAGGAATCAAATTTTTCATAATATCTTCCTCAAATGTGAAATATAAACTGATGAGACTTATGTCTTTCAATCAATTACCTAACTGGATTCCTCCAGGTTTGTTTTAGTTTATTTTTACATGAAATAAAATATTACTTGCAGTACAAATTATCATCAAGACACTTCAGATTCTATAACTTTTTGTCTGTGTAAGTTTTTTCAACTTTAACATTTGGGTAATAAACTCTAAAGTGTTTATTTTTATTTTTATATGTCTAAATTGTGTATGTAGTGCAAATAGTTCAGCAACTGGGATTATTTTAGTTTGGGGATGTCATTTCTGGCGATGTGCCTCAGGCAGGGGGAGGGAGAAAGAGAACTGACATAGTCTTGGAAAAAAGTTTGCAGGAACCCCATTTTTCATTATATCTTCCTCAAATTTGAAATATAAACTGATGAGACTTGTGGCTTCCAATCCTTTACCTATCTGGATTCCTCCAGGTCTATTTTTATATATTTGTACATGAAATAATAAAACATTATTAGTAGCGCAAATTATTTTTGAGGCACTTCAACTTTTATAACTTTATATCTGTTTGAGCATTATCAACTCTGATTGATTGTTAGTGGAGTCCCAATTGTCTTCTTTCCAAAGAGGCCTTAATTGTGCCTGTGGTACACTGTTCTCAGGAGCTGTATTTATTTTAATCCAGGTATGTCATTTTCAGCTGTGAGCCGTGAGCCCCTAGTGGGAGTGAAGGTTAACAGGCTTAGACCTTTAAAATGATATATAGTTTGCCAAGATTACCGATCTTCTTTCAAGTTAAATCCATTCATAAACATTAAACTAGTGGGGGGAAAAATGCTTCAGAGCGCCGGCGCACTGGCGAAGGTTAACAGGTATAAGAATTCTGTTAATCTTCGAAAGAAAAACTGAGATATTGTAATGAAACCTGAGAGATTTATATCCCTCCGATAAACATTCACCAAAATTGTTCACGTTAGAAAAAGTTAATCGCAAAAAACATCACCTAATCCATATGAATCGCGTGGTTTCCTCTAAAGAAACACGATCGCTCTTATATTTTAACAGTTTAAATTTCTAAATCTAATCACATTCAAGCAACAAAGGCTGCACAGCAACTGAAGCTCTGAGTGAGATGCAAGCTTATTATCATAAGAACCAATCACAGCCGTTCAACGGCTCTGGAACCAATCAGGACTAGTCACGTGTGTTATGCGTATTGTTCAAATTTAAACAAGTACAACATCTTTTATGAAAACATTTAAACATTTTTGGAAGATTTATCTATGATGCATTTCAAATAATTATCCTTGTGGGAATTTCAGTAGTACAAATGTATCATGTAATGGAAAACAGCCTTTTAAGTCTTTAAACAAGTAAGTGAACAACATTCATTTTAAGTAGGCTTATTGCAATGCTTAATAATAGTTGACAAATGTTAATAATACATTATAAGTTGGTACATTATAAATGTATTTTTCCCCCAAAATATTAAAATGGTAAACATATAAATATAAAAAACATATTGCAGTAGGCCTAAGCGTTTAAAAAAGTACTTTAAACATACTAAAGGCTAAACCATTTTGCTATGTTCTTACACAATGTACTTCTAGTATACTTTTTAGAAATATATTAAAAGTATGCTTGTTTTTAGCATATTTCTTAAAAGTATAATTAAGCATATATTTATTACCAATGTACTTCTAGTATACTTTTTAGAAATATATTAAAATGCAATTCAATGTGTTTTAAATGCACTTCAAATAAGAATGTGGGAATACAAATGTATTATAAACATACTATTTGTTTTTCGAATATACATTTAATACTACGTCTTTTTCACCTGGGCATGCCGGTGACTGCACTCCAGCTGACATAGACATGAATGAGCTGTGCATTATAATACACAAGCATATACTTATATAAAAACAGTATGTGAGCACGGTTTAGGGGAGATAACCGTTATTATAAACTGAAGTACCGACAAATTAGGCAGAATGCAAATTACGACTCGATGACGTCATTAATATACTAATGACGCATGATGTCATTTAGCGACATTTAGCTACTTTTCGCGCACGCATTAGCTACTTTCCATTGAAAATAGTTGGCAACACTGCTAGCAACGGTGAAGCGAGTGGGTGACTTGCAAGCGCTCTCTGATAGTGCATCTTGTTTTGAGTTCGGGCCTAACGACTGTAAAGTCGTCTTCAAACCAAGGAACGGTTTGTACTTAAGGTGCTCTCTACTCCGTTCACAGCACAGGTCATTACTCTCTCTGCTCTTCCCGTTTCAGTGGATGATCCAGTGTTGATGATCATGTCTGTTTCGGGCCTTAAGAGTATATATCGAGTGCTCTGCCCAGTTCAGGCAGTCAGAGAAGCTCTTCGTGTGCTTCGCGGCCACACCAAAAGGGCATCTGGTTAAGAAGCAAATATTATCCCACTGGATAGTGGACGCAATTGCGTTTAAAGCTAAGTTTAAGCTAAGTGAAGGCCCTCTCCACTAGAGGCATGGCCTCCTCCTGGGCGCGTTACAGATGAAAATCCATTAGTGACGTCTGTGTGGCGGCCGGCTGGTCCTCGCCGTCCACCTTCGCCAGATTTTATAATTTGGACGTCCCTGCTCTTCAAGCACGGGTCCTACCAGTTTAGCTGGGCTTTGACCTCTATGCGAGCTCAACCCACTAGAACTCTTCCCTCGGTGCTCCGACCTAGTGGTCTAGGCCCCTTAGTCTCGGGCGAATGCCTCGCCCTATCTTAGCCTTGCTGCCTTAAAGGTTGTATCAGTCATTTCAGGCCCAAAAAAGGCCGAAACAAATGATCACATTCATCTAATCTTTCCTAACGATCCGCTAGCTGCCCGCCCCATAAGCATGCCATCCAAAAACCGACAGGGGCGAGTGTTATGAGGTTTTGCGCTCGTGCACGGCTGGACGCGAAGTCGGAGCAACACCCGCCCCTGTCGGTGATTGGTTGAAACACTGTTTATTTTGGTTTTGAGTGGTGGTGTACCCATTTGTTTTTGTGTGCAGATCTCAGAGCCTAGGCTGTTCTTATGTTCTTGTGCAATGTAGTTACGGTTGTAAATTAAACGTGTATATATATATATATATTATATATATAATTGGCTTTTGAATTTATTGGCTTTTCTTACTAAACTACATAACGTTAAGCCAAAAAAAAAATTTTCTGCTATGATTTTAATTGATAACGTACCATGTAGTACTTAGTACTTACCTTATCACATTGTATTGCAATGACACTTAAGTGTCAGGGCAAATATACTGTGTAATTAAAACGTTTTTTTGTTTTGTTTTCTTAATAAGAGTACCTTTCTCTGTAATTACTGTGCAAATAGTGTTGTTTCGTATTGTTATATAGCAAGTGTTTGTTACCCGTTTCAACTGTTTTACAGGGTAAGTGTAACTCCTGCGGGCTGTACATTAAAGTGGCGCTTGTTACCCCTTTATTACCCAAAACTTAACATATTGTTCCCTTACCTACACGGAAGTACACTATAATTACAGAAACATACACCGTAATTTCGGTTTACTTACGCAGTTGTTAGCGGGTCGTAATATAAAGTGTTACCAAATATTCCTATAAATATATTTTGTTTGTTTTTCCAAATGTGAATCCTTAATAATTAACTAAATGTATTTCTCCACTATCTTGCAGCAGTTTTATCCTGGTGTTCTCATGAACCCTGTTTTTGCTCACTGATCATATCACAGATTTCAAGTAAACATTGAAACAATGCTGAAAGTCAATGTTGATGCATCAACGTTAATGGAACTGAACTAACCTCAAAGTGCATCACTTTTTTACCCTCAGTTAATGTTGAAAGTGAAGTATGTTGAAAATCAATGCAAGTTAACATAAGACAATCAATGGTGATGTGATTGAAACAATGTTACAATATGATATGTTAATGATGAAAATGCTGAAATTCCAACAAAAAAATCAATCGTTATAGGTTAGATAATAATGTTGATTCTAGATCACTATTGGTTGAAAGAACATTGAAAATACAACAGAGATTAATAGAGTAATGTTAACATATTAATGTTAATAATTAAAAATAGAAAAGAAGAGTTGAGTCTTTTCAGTAGTTGAGTCACTTTTTTTTTTTCCACAGTTTAACACGATCAATGATAAAAAAGATAAAGGTGGGACAAAGAGAACAAAATGTTACATCAGACTACTGCCTCTTTTCCTTCTGAAAAAGAAAGCATGATGTCACCTAATACTGCTTTAGTTTTGTGAATGATTACGTGATAAAGCTATAATCAGGGAGCCAGAGTTTAAAGTGTAATTTTCTTGCTCACATACATGTAATTTGCTCCTAAATAATGCTGGAACTTAATCGAGACAAAGACTTTAAATCTTTATGTTTAGAAAAATGTATGGTTTAAACAATTTAATGACCTTAAAAATGTACATATTTAATTTCAATCAGTAACAACAACAAAAAAGAAAATCACAGTGTTGTGAGGATGGCCTGTGTATTGGCTAAACAAGCAGCAAAAAATTGAATGTTCAAGGAAAATTCCCATTTAATTCAGGGTGCCACAACTTACAAAAAATAGTGCACAAAAATGTCCTTTGTAAGTCCAACTTTACCCCAGAAATTCAATGGAAAAACAAACTAACAAAATAATTGGTTCAGAATACAACTCGTCTCAGAAACAAAACAAAACACATGAGAAAATAAGTTAAACAGTTGGCTACTAATCCAACCAAACAGACCCCCTCTTTCCTTCCAAACATTTCATCTGTTCTTTTATAGTTTGAATCTCCTCCATTTTCAAACTGACCAATCATAACTCTTCATCAGTTATTATACATTTTATAGCTCACAGAATATTGACAAGCTTACTAACTATATGTGGTACCTGCCTTGCAGTATACCTTATTTCAGGTCTGACTACGCCACCCCCTGATGATGGGCAGGAGGAACCTCAAATCTTCCTTAGATGTAGTGTGGCTAATAATGTTTATCCTCGCAAAGGGACAGGCAACAAGAGGCAGATATATAAATGTATTCCAAATTTATTATATATCTTAGTGCAAAAAGACGTAGAAAAGTTCTTAAAACTGATCTTAAAAATACTGGGATAAATGACTGGTGGATTTTCCTCACTCTAGGAAGGTCGGATCAGCCAATGCAAAACCCCTGCTCAGGAGGACCCTGGGGAGACAGAAACAGGAGACAGCAACCCAGCACCAGTCGAAGCATGCAACACAGCAAGCTCTACACACTTAAGATCTTTAGATACCACTACAAAATATCACACCGTGTTGTAATTATAAGTACACACCAATACAGTGTCTCTCCCAGTGTGGTCCCCTGAAGAGGAGGGGCAAAGCATCAGTATGGATCCGGCCTTGTACAAGGTTAACCTACGCAGAAAACATAGTTAGGGAGGAGAACCACCAGCGTAAATGGCAACACTTAGTCAAGAAAACAAAATAAAAATCCTACTATGAATGTGGCACATGAGTGACAAAATTAACCAAACAACAAAAATCAAACAACAGGAAACAAGAAGGAAAGGCTTATCAAATCACATGAAAACAGTGGCTGGCCTGGTCCCTTTTCAAAAGAAACCAAGCATGTTAGTTACCAACCTCATTAAAACAGCATAGTCAACTCAAACATAACTAGAAATTTAGGCCTACTTTTCAGTATGCTCAACTGTCCCACAGCGCATTAACACATGCAGAGAAAAGGTGAACGTTCCGTTGCTACAGACAGAGAAATTCATTAAAACTTGTTTCAATGCAAATATAAAACATTCAATGGAAAATGTACATTTTGAGGCATTTACCAGTGCAGCCCAGCAGCTCGAGTCACTCTGGGGGTTAAACCTTCAGACAGAAGCCTGTGTCCTCCGTGAAGAGTAGGCACGTGCTTCTAAAATTACCCTTAATAAAATGAAATAAGTAAGTAGTAAAATTCGATGGCAGTGATTAAACATGTTCTACAATGACCAGTTATACCTGCATAAACAGAGGGAGCCCAACTCACACAACAGTGTCTAGCATCAACACAAAAAAAGTCTGCCTTGCAGGCAGCAAACATTTATCACTTCCTGATTTGTCATGTGACCTTACAAAAGATCATGTGATCCCGGGACCCGGGTGTTGATTGAATGTGCTGCAGCTGTGTTGTATGCCTGCCTGAGTAGATCCCCACATATACATTAATAATGTCCACCTAAAACCAGTTACATCATTATCATCTAGTATCTTCACACTCCAACATTCACAAGTTTTAAGTCTAAATAGTCTTAATAGACCAACTCCTCCCCTTCAGGATGACATATAGTTGATGTATTGTTCACGGCCCGTCCCACTAGGCATTTCCAGGAACCAGTAAGACAAAGGGATATGCATATTAATATTAAAACATTGTTTGTTCAACTTGTTTCTTGTACCTTGTATGTTCTACTTCGATAACAGTCACCATGGAATGTGCACCTTTCATGTGACTGCCATTAAAATAAAACAACGGTGTCGTGGTTCTTTAAGTTTAGCACATGTGTGCCTCATCACACACAGAAATCCCACACTCTCTTGAGTAGGTACTGACTTTGGATAACTAGTACAGTACAGCTGAATAAGTACATCCGCCATGTTGTCATTATCATGTGATCTACCAGCATCAGTTGCGTCGCTTCAGTGTCATTGTTACGACCGTCTAGGGGTCAGCCGTAACAGGAAAAAGGAAGAGAGTCACAATACCAGAAAGATAACATAAGAAGAGCTTTATTTACCATGAAGGGTTTAGCGTCAGGGGTAGACAAGGCCAAAATAACAAACAAAACAATCTTCTTTTTAGAAACTAAATAACCTCAAATAAAAGAAAGAAAACAAAAATACAGTTTTTACTTACCTAACTCCCTTAACCATAAACAAGGGGGAAAAGAGATCCCTTAGTCTAGTAAAAAAGTATATACAAGAATATGTACACAGTTATTAACAAAATCTCAGGTCGACAAGTTAGAATCAGAATCCAAGGCGTAGTCAATCAGGCAATAGTCAGATAAAGGAGATATCAGAAGTAGGATACACTCAACAAACACTCACTCAAGTTTCACTAAACACTAACAATCTCTCTGGCACGACACTCTTAATTAAACAATGATGAAACAAACAAAGATCACAAAGAGAAGCACAATCAAATAGAGACTACAAACGTGAAGTACAATGGCATAAAGCACAAAGTCACCGAGGCTCAAAGGGCATCCATTGAGTGTTTGGGGCGGTCCTTATATCAGGGTCAGGTGTATAGCAGGACCAATCACAGTCTTCCACGGGTTAACAGGGTTAACGCCCATCTGAAACACAAACATGTCTACACAAGCCCCTTTTCCACCGAAGCATTTTGAGAGCCGGTTCGGAGCCGGTGCCTGGGCGCGAACCAGTCCTTTGTGTTTCGACAGCCAAAGAACCGGTTCTCGGCCAGGAAAACTGGTTCCAAAGCGGCACCAACTCTTTGCTGGACTAGAACCGTTCTTTTACCACGTCGTACTTACATACTTACGTCGGGGGCTGGGGGCGGGTTTAGATGTGTTCTAAACATCTTTTCTGACCATAATATAGGATCGCAAAGCCAGGAGAAACATTTGCAGAAACACGATGTAGTCCGCCATTGTAATTGTTATGCTTGAAGTTGGCGCAAGCGTTTCTAGTTTTTTTTATTTTATTTTTTTATTGAAAACATTATGTAAGCAAAGAAGAAAACATTCACAATATAGAACAAATAAATGGAAAGAAAAAAAAGACACAAGACATGGGTACATAACATATAAAAGATTAAATACCAGATTAAAAGACTTACATATTTCAATTGTTTTTAAAGCCTTCTTGTACACGAGTTAGAGATAATCCCAAAGTAATGTTGTACTTGCAAGCGTTTCTAGCTAAGACGTATGGCGACGTACACAGTGACGTAACGACGTTGTTCGCTGGGCACTCTAGTCAGTGGAAAAACAAACAGGTTCTGAGAAGGTTCGCAAGTTGAACCAACTCCGAACCAACTTTGAACCAGAACCAGTTCCGAACCATTTCTTTTTTGGTGGAAAAGGGGTAACAGAGAGATAGAAAGAGAGAGATAGAGAGAGAATATACTCAAGGACAGTTGATATGAACACAGAATATCTCAGGGTCCTAACAGTCATTCATAAATCCTCTCCTGTGACCTCATGGGATAGTGAAGTGTCCATTGTGTGCACACTTCAGAAGTAGTAGGTGCTCTTTTATGAGTACTGTGAATTCGGATATACTACTCTTGTCACATACTGTTTTTCACCAACTATAAAGTAGGGAAGGATGAAATTTTAGACGCAGCTGGAGAGAATTTGAGTTTGTCAGGTGGTTCATCTAACAAGACTAATAGGGAAGCATCTGTTCGCAGTTCACATGATCTTGTGGTGGTCATCAACTACAAACCACCAGGCTTATTTGAGATGTCTTGAAAGTAGGCGAGAGTGGATGACTGCGGTCAGTGGAGTGGAATAAGTGCAGTCAATTCAGACAGTTCTCACTTCTCATAGTGTATCAAACACCTATGAAATCATGTGAAGGAGATGTGGTTTAAAAATGTGATTTACCCTCAAGCGCTTGGTTGCTAAAAAACTGGATGTAATTTAAGTTCTGTTGCTTTAATATGAAATCTGATAAACTCAAAGTACCGTTTATTAAGCATTCACTGTTGTAAATCCCCCAGAATGCAGTGCGGGCTGAACTGTCCAGTGATTGCAAGAAGAGGTGGCGTCCCGCAGGAGCGTCAGCTGAAGGCATGTGTGCCAGAAACACTTTCTAGAAGGATCTGCACTGACACACCTGTCGAGTCCGTCCTCATCATCTCATCACTCCTGCAGTCCACCGACCACACACGACGGGTGAGTGACGCGTGTGTGTGTGTGCCCGCTGCACATTTATACAGTTAGAGAAAGAATTAGAGCCAGCGTGTGGAGCTTGACGTCCAGCCACACCCAAACCCTAACCATAGACTGTAAAAAAAATATGGATGTATGACGTCACTCGTAGTGTTTCTGAAGAGCATTTTTCTGAGCCGGTCGTCGCCATCTTAGCAGCGTCACTCCCGGATAAACGAAAATGGGCAGCGAGGCGGATTAGCTGAGGTGACGTGACGCTAACAGACAGCAGACAAACGCTAGTAGTGACATCAGTGGCAATCCACCTGTCACTCAAGAGGCCACGCCCTTAATTATGCAGAACTTTAAGGCTTCATATAATTTAAACGGATGAATTATAGAAAAATTCACCCCCCTCAGAGTCACAGGTTTTCTGTAAACATATGTTGTTCTATGGGATTGACTCTCTTTTGCAGCCTGTCTCTAGTGGGCAGTCGATGAATTGCAATGAATTGGTTTCAAGAGAGACATGAAGGTTGCCGCTCGATCATAACCCTATTCTAAACCTAAATAGCACAGGTGGAGGACGGAGAGAGACGGAGCTGAACGTAACTTGGCTCTGCGGTGGTGAGCACCACTTGGAAAAATGTAACTCCCTTTGAAAGAAAGTCTATTCACTCTGTGGCCATATTTGCAACGCAGCTGTTTCGGCATCGTAGACCAAGTACTATCTACTTGAATGGGGGAATCCTGTATTCTCAAAAACTCCTCAAATACTAACCGAGTCTCAAAAATATGTTGTTTCTTACGCTCAGATAGTGTTAAAAAACATATTTTTCAGACTAGACCAGCCAATCAGCCGCAATGACTTTTATCAATCAGTGATTGGCTTTTTATTTAGACGGCCATTTTGTGCTTTGCACTTTCTCCCATTCAAAAATAATATGAGTGCGGCGTCTTTGGAAAATGCACAAATATCTGGACTTCACCAACATCTACTCAAGCCAATCAGATAACAGACACCTTGGCCATGTTTACAGCTGGTATTAAGATGCGTTTTGGTCGATTGGATCACAAGTGGACGACTCTAAACACAGGAGTAAACGGCTCTAAAACACTGAGTTTGTCCAGTTTCCTCCACTTCCAGAGTTAGTTGAAAACACATTGGACCGGATTGCTTTCGTACTGTAAACACTCATGTGATCAAATGCGTTCAAACAGCCACTAAACACGTCTTCTCTCCGGCTCCTGATCTAATGCGGGAACATTCTGGAAGAGCGACAGCCAGACGGGATTTAAACTGTCGACTGAAGACTCAAGTTTGGGTTGAAGATGGAAAACATACCAAACACAATATTCTCTCATCATTCCTGATCTCTAACACACACTCACAGCGTTCGGCTGATCTCTAACACACACTCACAGCGTTCGGCTGATCTCTAACACACTCACAGCGTTCGGCTGATCTCTAACACACACTCACAGCGTTCGGCTGATCTCGAACACACACTCACAGCGTTCGGCTGATCTCCAACACACACTCACAGCGTTCGGCTGATCTCTAACACACACTCACAGCGTTCGGCTGATCTCCAACACACACTCACAGCGTTCGGCTGATCTCCAACACACACTCACAGCGTTCGGCTGATCTCTAACACACACTCGCCTAACACACACTCACAGCGTTCGGCTGATCTCTAACACACACTCACAGCGTTCGGCTGATCTCTAACACACACTCACAGCATTCGGCTGATCTCTAACACACACTCACAGCGTTCGGCTGATCTCTAACACACACTCACAGTGTTCGGCTGATCTCGCGTCTGTCAGAGCAGAAACTGAAGCTGATGCTCTCTGTGTGTTTCTGTCGTCTCCGGACGCACGCATATGTAAATTATATGAGCTTATTGTCCATTAGATTGAAAGATCTGGAAAAACCCAAACATCTCTCCCTGAAGAAATCAGGACAGAAGTGGGTGAAAGTGGACAGAAGAGACGGATTGAAACACCAGCTGTAAACGGGAATGTGTCTCTCGTCTACTTGTGATCCGATCGAACAAAACGCATTTTAACACCAGCTGTAAACCAGTGGCGGCTGCTGGTCTTCCAAAGAGGGGAAGCTCATTTTCAGCCTACATCATAAAAGTTGTCCATTTATTTATACGTAAATTCTGCCCTACGCTCCTTTTCAATAAAATGCTCTGTTACCCTGTCGTATAGGTATCTTTTCTAGTGAATTAGGTAAAACTGCATTATAAACTACATTATAACCGCCCGCAACATTGACTTTTTATTCGTGACGGAGACCTGGCTTCCTGTTGGTGATATTAGCTCTTTCTCGGATCTTACTCCTCCCAACTACAAATTTTTTAATACTCCCCGTCGTTCCGGCCGGGGTGGAGGACTGGCAACGGTCTATAAAAACAGTTTCTGTTGTAGGTTACTAGAAACTGATTTTTATTCATCTTTTGAGGTACAACTCTTAGCATTAGATCAGGCAAACTCATTGGTAATTGATGTAGTTTACCGTCCTCCGAAAACAAACAAAGATTTTTTAACTGAGTTTTCAGATTTTTTAGGGGGTATTACTCCGAAATACGATAGACTTTTAATTGTTGGTGACTTTAATGTTCATGTGCTCTAATGCCTCAGCGCTTGCAAAGGATTTTTTAAGTCTTATTGAAGCATGTGATTTTGTACAATGGGTAAATCAGCCAACCCACGTACATGGCCATACACTCGATTTAGTTTTAACCCACGGTTTCTCCATTTCAGATCTTCAAATTGGTGACTTAAGCTTTTCTGACCATAGGCCTGTTATTTTTAAAATTGATCTTTCCTGTTACACCACTGTATCTGTTAGATCTAGTAAATGGTCACGTATAGGCCTGTGTTGTCCATCATCTGCCGATGCTTTTTCTGCAGTTTTTTCTGATCTTGAGCAGGTGTTCTCTATTGAACATCTAAATACTGTAGATATTGATGAGCACTTAAGTTTATTTAATTCTCTCTGCACCAACGCTCTTTACACTGTTGCACCCCTGAGACTCAAATCTCAGAAACATAAATCTGAACCTTGGCTGAATAGCAACACTCGCCAACTAAGACAACTTTGCAGAAGAGCGGAGCGTAGATGGAAAAAGGACAGGCTGCAGGTGTCCTATGAAATTTTGCGGGATTCCTTAAAGGTATACCAAAAAGCTGTTAAAACAGCTAAGTCTCAATATTTTTCAAATATATTAACTAAAAAATCTTTTATATCTAAGATCCTTGAGAAAACAGTGCTATTGCAACTACAGTTTCCTTGATGAGAATAGTATCATAGAGAAATTTCAGTCTGGTTTTAGGACTAATCACAGTACGGAATCTGCTTTATTGAGAGTTTTAAATTATATTTTGATGTCTCTTGATTCTGGGGATTTTGATTCTTTTGGATCTGAGGGCAGCATTTGACACTGTTGACCACAGAATTTTACTATCACGCCTTGAAAAGTCTGTGGGCATCCGAGGAAATGCTCTTAGCTGGTTTAAGTCCTACCTTACAAACAGAACCTTCTCAGTGGGTATTGGAGACTCTGTTTCGTCCGTAGCTCCTCTTACCTATGGCGTTCCACAAGGCTCCATTCTGGCTCCTACTTTGTTTTCATTGTATATGCTGCCGTTGGGATCAATTTTTAGAAAACACGGAGTGTCTTTCCACTTATACGCAGATGATACTCAAATCTATCTGCCTTTTAAGCGCACTGACACAAAGGGCCTTGAAACCCTATCTGCGTACCTAAATGACATTAAATCTTGGATGTCCTTAAATTTTTTACATTTAAACGCTAGTAAAACAGAGGCTATAGTGTTTGGCCCCTCTTTAGGAGAAAATAACACAACTTTTAATACTGCAGACTTATACTGTGATATTAAACCTACGGTCATGAGTCTGGGAGTGGTCTTGGATACCTCCCTAAAGCTAGAGAAACACATAAACACAGTGGTTAAATCAAGTTTCTTTCACTTGAAGCTATTATCCAGAGTAAAGCATTTTCTATCCTCGGTAGAGCTTGAAAAAGTTATACATGCTTTCGTCCTATCCCGTCTGGATTATTGTAACTCCTTATATGTAGGACTACCCCAGTTTTCAATTGCAAGGCTTCAAATGGTCCAAAATGCTGCTGCTAGATTCCTGACTGGGACCCGTAAACATGAACATATCACTCCGATTTTACCAGCCCACTCCTCATTCCCCCAGAGACGCTGGACGTCCGTGGCCGGGACATCATCGCAGCATTTATCCAATGACCGTCTAGTTTTGAAGCACTGAAAAAAACTGTTCAAAGAAGCCTCACTAAAGTCAATGATGCTGGGCTTCAACTGGGGAATGCACTGAGAAAGAAGAGAAAGAAATCGAGTCAGCCGACCTGCTATATGTAGCTGATTCTGAACGAACTCGTCTTCGAGATGAACCTGTTCTAATGCATTTTTAGTCAATCAAATATTAACACAATAGTACATATTTTTTGACCATTCATTTTTTGACATTATAGGGGAAGCCGAGCTGAAAGGACAATTCCGACTAGTGGACAGTCTCGACTAGTCGATCCACGAACGCCGTGCTAAATGAGATGAACTGTGACTTGGAATTTCATATGGTCCGTTGTTTCCGGAAGAAATCACTGAACGCAACAGAGAAAATAAATAAATAAAAATAAATTTAAAAATCTGAATGCAACAGAGACTTAGCACGGCATTCGTGGCTCGACTAGTCGAGGCTGTTTTCCAAGATGTCTCCTGCCTGTATACGCGTAATGTTCTGTCTTTATAAAGTATCTCCTTATTAAACTGTCTGTACACTTACAAAGTTCTCAATGCTTCGGTTTGCATGTAGGGACCCTCATTATGCTACCGTGTTAGTGTTTGGCTATTTTGAGCCTTGTTAGTGGTATTAACTAGCGATTACTTTTACTTATTCTATGCCCCATTTACTAGCATTATAAGCTAATCTGTTTTTAAAACTCTTTACATTCGATTATCATGAAAACGCATCCCAGAGAACGATTGACTCGGTAACCATGTGTTAATTACCCCTAGGTTCATTTTTCACCGCAATTGTCCTTTACAGGACAGAAGAAATCGCCACTGCTGTAAATAGAGCCCTTGAGCCCAATACTAGCCTTCAACCAATCACACTTTGTTGGGAAACAGACTTGTTTTGAACTCCTCGCCCTGAAAAGAAATACATTATTTATTTAGTAATATTAAAGAATATATGCTTCTGTGAATGCCAGAAACCCGGTTTAACAGCTGAATTCCCGGAACTAAACCACCCATAACGCTGAGAAGAGTGTGTTGGTGTGTTGGACAACACAGCTGCTCTACCATCAGTGAAAATAAAATATGTGCACTTATAACAAGTATAGTGTTCGACTGCACAACACTGTATTTTGTTGTTGTTTTTATGTAACGTGATACTGCAGGAACATGATTGTTCAATCATTAAGCACTGAAACTTGCATAGTTTGTAGTCTTTATTTAGCAACTTATCTAATAATTAATATTAGCTGCATAATTTATTTAAGGATTATTGTTTATGTTTAGATGGAGTGTGTTTTTGGTAGATAATAATGTGTTTGTTGTTCTTGTGTATATGTTTAGATGGTATGGTCTGTATTTATAAGTAACAGCAGATGTAGAAAACACATGTATGGTTGTTGAGAATATCTGTTGCTGTGAGAATGCGGTTTCATGTTTAAAGTCGTGATGAAAAGGAAGTTGCACTTGTGTTTTCTTCCCTATTGTGACAATTAAGTTTTTTAGTTAGCTGTGCCATTGCAGGACTAACAGGGAGGCTTAATGATTTAAAACAAGTATGATTGTTCATCCGTGTCTGGCCCCATGAGTGAACCTCTCCAAGATAAATCAGCTTTTATTAGTACATTAGGCTGTGTTTTTCGTGGCATTCACACTGAAAACCAATGCTGCCGCTCAGTGTTTCTGCCCCTCAGTGTTTCTGCCGCTCAGTGTTTCTGCCCCTCAGTGTTTCTGCCGCTCAGTGTTTCTGCCCCTCAGTGTTTCTGCCGCTCAGTGTTTCTGCCTCTCAGTGTTTCTGCCCCTCAGTGTTTCTGCCTCTCAGTGTTTCTGCCACTCAGTGTTTCTGCCTCTCAGTGTTTCTGCCCCTCAGTGTTTCTGCCACTCAGTGTTTCTGCCTCTCAGTGTTTCTGCCACTCAGTGTTTCTGCCACTCAGTGTTTCTGCCTCTCAGTGTTTCTGCCACTCAGTGTTTCTGCCGCTCAGTGTTTCTGCCACTCAGTGTTTCTGCCGCTCAGTGTTTCTGCCGCTCAGTGTTTCTGCCACTCAGTGTTTCTGCCACTCAGTGTTTCTGCCACTCAGTGTTTCTGCCTCTCAGTGTTTCTGCCACTCAGTGTTTCTGCCACTCAGTGTTTCTGCCACTCAGTGTTTCTGCCTCTCAGTGTTTCTGCCTCTCAGTGTTTCTGCCGCTCAGTGTTTCTGCCTCTCAGTGTTTCTGCCCCTCAGTGTTTCTGCCCCTCAGTGTTTCTGCCGCTCAGTGTTTCTGCCCCTCAGTGTTTCTGCCTCTCAGTGTTTCTGCCCCTCAGTGTTTCTGCCCCTCAGTGTTTCTGCCTCTCAGTGTTTCTGCCCCTCAGTGTTTCTGCCCCTCAGTGTTTCTGCCGCTCAGTGTATCTGCCGCTCAGTGTTTCTGCCCCTCAGTGTTTCTGCCCCTCAGTGTTTCTGCCCCTCAGTGTTTCTGCCTCTCAGTGTTTCTGCCTCTCAGTGTTTCTGCCCCTCAGTGTTTCTGCCTCTCAGTGTTTCTGCCCCTCAGTGTTTCTGCCCCTCAGTGTTTCTGCCTCTCAGTGTTTCTGCCCCTCAGTGTTTCTGCCCCTCAGTGTTTCTGCCGCTCAGTGTTTCTGCCGCTCAGTGTTTCTGCCGCTCAGTGTTTCTGCCTCTCAGTGTTTCTGCCTCTCAGTGTTTCTGCCCCTCAGTGTTTCTGCCCCTCAGTGTTTCTGCCTCTCAGTGTTTCTGCCCCTTGGTGTTTCTGCCCCTCGGTGTTTCTGCCCCTCAGTGTTTCTGCCGCTCAGTGTTTCTGCCTCTCAGTGTTTCTGCCTCTCAGTGTTTCTGCCCCTCAGTGTTTCTGCCTCTCAGTGTTTCTGCCCCTCAGTGTTTCTGCCCCTCAGTGTTTCTGCCCCTCAGTGTTTCTGCCCCTCAGTGTTTCTGCCGCTCAGTGTTTCTGCCGCTCAGTGTTTCTGCCCCTCAGTGTTTCTGCCCCTCAATGTTTCTGCCGCTCAGTGTTTCTGCCGCTCAGTGTATCTGCCGCTCAGTGTTTCTGACCCTCAGTGTATCTGCCGCTCAGTGTTTCTGCCCCTCAGTGTTTCTGCCGCTCAGTGTATCTGCCTCTCAGTGTTTCTGCCCCTCAGTGTTTCTGCCCCTCAGTGTCTCTGCCTCTCAGTGTTTCTGCCCCTCAGTGTTTCTGCCCCTCAGTGTTTCTGCCCCTCAGTGTTTCTGACCCTCAGTGTTTCTGACCCTCAGTGTTTCTGCCTCTCAGTGTTTCTGCCCCTCAGTGTTTCTGCCCCTCAGTGTTTCTGCCGCTCAGTGTATCTGCCGCTCAGTGTTTCTGCCCCTCAGTGTCTCTGCCCCTCAGTGTCTCTGCCTCTCAGTGTTTCTGCCCCTCAGTGTTTCTGCCCCTCAGTGTCTCTGCCTCTCAGTGTTTCTGCCCCTCAGTGTTTCTGCCCCTCAGTGTTTCTGCCGCTCAGTGTTTCTGCCGCTCAGTGTTTCTGCCCCTCAGTGTTTCTGCCACTCAGTGTTTCTGCCCCTCAGTGTTTCTGCCCCTCAGTGTTTCTGCCCCTCAGTGTCTCTGCCCCTCAGTGTCTCTGCCTCTCAGTGTTTCTGCCCCTCAGTGTTTCTGCCCCTCAGTGTTTCTGCCCCTCAGTGTCTCTGCCTCTCAGTGTTTCTGCCCCTCAGTGTTTCTGCCCCTCAGTGTTTCTGCCGCTCAGTGTATCTGCCGCTCAGTGTTTCTGACCCTCAGTGTCTCTGCCCCTCAGTGTCTCTGCCTCTCAGTGTTTCTGCCCCTCAGTGTTTCTGCCCCTCAGTGTCTCTGCCTCTCAGTGTTTCTGCCCCTCAGTGTTTCTGCCCCTCAGTGTTTCTGCCGCTCAGTGTTTCTGCCCCTCAGTGTTTCTGCCACTCAGTGTTTCTGCCCCTCAGTGTTTCTGCCCCTCAGTGTTTCTGCCCCTCAGTGTCTCTGCCTCTCAGTGTCTCTGCCTCTCAGTGTTTCTGCCTCTCAGTGTTTCTGCCCCTCAGTGTTTCTGCCTCTCAGTGTTTCTGCCCCTCAGTGTTTCTGCCTCTCAGTGTTTCTGGCACTCAGTGTTTCTGCCGCTCAGTGTTTCTGCCCCTCAGCGTTTCTGCCTCCCAGTGTTTCTGCCTCTCAGTGTTTCTGCCTCTCAGTGTTTCTGCCCCTCAGTGTTTCTGCCGCTCAGTGTTTCTGCCTCTCAGTGTTTCTGCCCCTCAGCATTTCTGCCTCTCAGTGTTTCTGGCACTCAGTGTTTCTGCTCCTCAGTGTTTCTGCCCCTCAGTGTTTCTGCCCCTCAGTGTTTCTGGCACTCAGTGTTTCTGCCCCTCAGTGTTTCTGCCCCTCAGTGTTTCTGCCACTCAGTGTTTCTGCCCCTCAGTGTTTCTGCCCCTCAGTGTTTCTGCCCCTCAGTGTCTCTGCCTCTCAGTGTCTCTGCCTCTCAGTGTTTCTGCCTCTCAGTGTTTCTGCCTCTCAGTGTTTCTGCCCCTCAGTGTTTCTGCCTCTCAGTGTTTCTGGCACTCAGTGTTTCTGCCGCTCAGTGTTTCTGCCCCTCAGCGTTTCTGCCTCTCAGTGTTTCTGCCTCTCAGTGTTTCTGCCTCTCAGTGTTTCTGCCCCTCAGTGTTTCTGCCGCTCAGTGTTTCTGCCTCTCAGTGTTTCTGCCCCTCAGCGTTTCTGCCTCTCAGTGTTTCTGGCGCTCAGTGTTTCTGCTCCTCAGTGTTTCTGCCCCTCAGTGTTTCTGCCCCTCAGTGTTTCTGGCACTCAGTGTTTCTGCCCCTCAGTGTTTCTGCCCCTAAGTGTTTCTGCCCCTCAGTGTTTCTGGCACTCAGTGTTTCTGCCGCTCAATGTTTCTGCCCCTCAGCGTTTCTGCCGCTCAGTGTTTCTGCCCCTCAGTGTTTCTGCCCCTCAGTGTTTCTGCCCCTCAGTGTTTCTGGCGCTCAGTGTTTCTGCCGCTCAGTGGTTCTGCCTCTCAGTTTTTTTGCCTCTCAGTGTTTCTGCCCCTCAGTGTTTCTGCCTCTCAGTGTTTCTGCCCCTCAGTGTTTCTGCCTCTCAGTGTTTCTGCCCCTCAGTGTTTCTGCCGCTCAGTCCCTCAGTGTTTCTGCCTCTCAGTGTTTCTGCCCCTCAGCGTTTCTGCCTCTCAGTGTTTCTGCCCCTCAGTGTTTCTGCCCCTCAGTGTTTCTGCCCCTCAGTGTTTCTGGCACTCAGTGTTTCTGCCCCTCAGTGTTTCTGCCCCTCAGTGTTTCTGCCCCTCAGTGTTTCTGCCCCTCAGTGTTTCTGGCACTCAGTGTTTCTGCCCCTCGGTGTTTCTGGCACTCAGTGTTTCTGCCGCTCAGTGTTTCTGCCCCTCAGCGTTTCTGCCTCTCAGTGTTTCTGCCTCTTAGTGTTTCTGCCTCTCAGTGTTTCTGCCCCTCAGTGTTTCTGACGCTCAGCGTTTCTGCCTCTCAGTGTTTCTGCCTCTTAGTGTTTCTGCCTCTCAGTGTTTCTGCCCCTAAGTGTTTCTGACGCTCAGTGTTTCTGACCCTCAGTGTTTCTGCCCCTCAGCGTTTCTGCCTCTCAGCGTTTCTGCCTCTCAGTGTTTCTGCCTCTCAGTGTTTCTGCCCCTCAGCGTTTCTGCCTCTCAGTGTTTATGCCCCTCAGTGTATCTGCCGCTCAGTGTTTATGCCTCTCAGTGTTTCTGCCCCTCAGTGTTTCTGCCCCTCAGTGTTTCTGCCTCTCAGTGTTTCTGCCCCTCAGTGTTTCTGCCCCTCAGCGTTTCTGCCTCTCAGCGTTTCTGCCTCTCAGTGTTTCTGCCTCTCAGTGTTTCTGCCCCTCAGCGTTTCTGCCTCTCAGTGTTTATGCCCCTCAGTGTATCTGCCGCTCAGTGTTCCTGCCCCTCAGTGTTTCTGCCCCTCAGTGTTTCTGGCGCTCAGTGTTTCTGCCGCTCAGTGGTTCTGCCTCTCAGTTTTTTTGCCTCTCAGTGTTTCTGCCCCTCAGTGTTTCTGCCTCTCAGTGTTTCTGCCCCTCAGTGTCTCTGCCCCTCAGTGTTTCTGCCGCTCAGTGTTTCTGCCCCTCAGTGTTTCTGCCACTCAGTGTTTCTGCCCCTCAGTGTTTCTGCCCCTCAGTGTCTCTGCCCCTCAGTGTCTCTGCCTCTCAGTGTTTCTGCCTCTCAGTGTTTCTGCCCCTCAGTGTCTCTGCCTCTCAGTGTTTCTGCCCCTCAGTGTTTCTGCCCCTCAGTGTTTCTGCCGCTCAGTGTATCTGCCGCTCAGTGTTTCTGACCCTCAGTGTCTCTGCCCCTCAGTGTCTCTGCCTCTCAGTGTTTCTGCCCCTCAGTGTTTCTGCCCCTCAGTGTCTCTGCCTCTCAGTGTTTCTGCCCCTCAGTGTTTCTGCCCCTCAGTGTTTCTGCCCCTCAGTGTTTCTGCCACTCAGTGTTTCTGCCCCTCAGTGTTTCTGCCCCTCAGTGTCTCTGCCTCTCAGTGTCTCTGCCTCTCAGTGTTTCTGCCTCTCAGTGTTTCTGCCTCTCAGTGTTTCTGCACCTCAGTGTTTCTGCCTCTCAGTGTTTCTGGCACTCAGTGTTTCTGCCGCTCAGTGTTTCTGCCCCTCAGCGTTTCTGCCTCTCAGTGTTTCTGCCTCTCAGTGTTTCTGCCTCTCAGTGTTTCTGCCCCTCAGTGTTTCTGCCGCTCAGTGTTTCTGCCTCTCAGTGTTTCTGCCCCTCAGTGTTTCTGCCGCTCAGTGTTTCTGCCTCTCAGTGTTTCTGCCCCTCAGCGTTTCTGCCTCTCAGTGTTTCTGGCACTCAGTGTTTCTGCCCCTCAGTGTTTCTGCCCCTCAGTGTTTCTGGCACTCAGTGTTTCTGCCCCTCAGTGTTTCTGCCCCTCAGTGTTTCTGCCCCTCAGTGTTTCTGCCCCTCAGTGTTTCTGGCACTCAGTGTTTCTGCCGCTCAGTGTTTCTGCCCCTCAGCGTTTCTGCCTCTCAGTGTTTCTGCCTCTTAGTGTTTCTGCCTCTCAGTGTTTCTGCCCCTCAGTGTTTCTGACGCTCAGTGTTTCTGACCCTCAGTGTTTCTGCCCCTCAGCGTTTCTGCCTCTCAGCGTTTCTGCCTCTCAGTGTTTCTGCCTCTCAGTGTTTCTGCCCCTCAGTGTATCTGCCGCTCAGTGTTTCTGCCCCTCAGTGTTTCTGCCCCTCAGTGTTTCTGCCCCTCAGTGTTTCTGGCGCTCAGTGTTTCTGCCGCTCAGTGGTTCTGCCTCTCAGTTTTTTTGCCTCTCAGTGTTTCTGCCCCTCAGTGTTTCTGCCTCTCAGTGTTTCTGCCCCTCAGTGTTTCTGCCTCTCAGTGTTTCTGCCCCTCAGTGTTTCTGCCGCTCAGTCCCTCAGTGTTTCTGCCTCTCAGTGTTTCTGCCCCTCAGCGTTTCTGCCTCTCAGTGTTTCTGGCACTCAGTGTTTCTGCCCCTCAGTGTTTCTGCCCTTCAGTGTTTCTGCCCCTCAGTGTTTCTGGCACTCAGTGTTTCTGCCCCTCAGTGTTTCTGCCCCTCAGTGTTTCTGCCCCTCAGTGTTTCTGCCCCTCAGTATTTCTGGCACTCAGTGTTTCTGCCGCTCAGTGTTTCTGCCCCTCAGCGTTTCTGCCTCTCAGTGTTTCTGCCTCTTAGTGTTTCTGCCTCTCAGTGTTTCTGCCCCTCAGTGTTTCTGACGCTCAGCGTTTCTGCCTCTCAGTGTTTCTGCCTCTTAGTGTTTCTGCCTCTCAGTGTTTCTGCCCCTCAGTGTTTCTGACGCTCAGTGTTTCTGCCCCTCAGTGTTTCTGCCCCTCAGCGTTTCTGCCTCTCAGTGTTTCTGCCTCTCAGTGTTTCTGCCCCTCAGCGTTTCTGCCTCTCAGTGTTTATGCCCCTCAGTGTATCTGCCGCTCAGTGTTTATGCCCCTCAGTGTTTCTGCCCCTCAGTGTTTCTGCCCCTCAGTGTTTCTGGCGCTCAGTGTTTCTGCCGCTCAGTGGTTCTGCCTCTCAGTTTTTTTGCCTCTCAGTGTTTCTGCCCCTCAGTGTTTCTGCCTCTCAGTGTTTCTGCCCCTCAGTGTTTCTGCCTCTCAGTGTTTCTGCCCCTCAGTGTTTCTGCCGCTCAGTCCCTCAGTGTTTCTGCCTCTCAGTGTTTCTGCCCCTCAGCGTTTCTGCCTCTCAGTGTTTCTGGCACTCAGTGTTTCTGCCCCTCAGTGTTTCTGCCCCTCAGTGTTTCTGGCACTCAGTGTTTCTGGCACTCAGTGTTTCTGCCCCTCAGTGTTTCTGCCCCTCAGTGTTTCTGGCACTCAGTGTTTCTGCCCCTCAGTGTTTCTGCCCCTCAGTGATTCTGCCCCTCAGTGTTTCTGCCCCTCAGTGTTTCTGGCACTCAGTGTTTCTGCCGCTCAGTGTTTCTGCCCCTCAGCGTTTCTGCCTCTCAGTGTTTCTGCCTCTTAGTGTTTCTGCCTCTCAGTGTTTCTGCCCCTCAGTGTTTCTGACGCTCAGTGTTTCTGACCCTCAGTGTTTCTGCCCCTCAGCGTTTCTGCCTCTCAGCGTTTCTGCCTCTCAGTGTTTCTGCCTCTCAGTGTTTCTGCCCCTCAGCGTTTCTGCCTCTCAGTGTTTATGCCCCTCAGTGTATCTGCCGCTCAGTGTTTCTGCCCCTCAGTGTTTCTGCCCCTCAGTGTTTCTGCCGCTCAGTGTTTCTGCCGCTCAGTGGTTCTGCCTCTCAGTTTTTTTGCCTCTCAGTGTTTCTGCCCCTCAGTGTTTCTGCCTCTCAGTGTTTCTGCCCCTCAGTGTTTCTGCCTCTCAGTGTTTCTGCCCCTCAGTGTTTCTGCCGCTCAGTCCCTCAGTGTTTCTGCCGCTCAGTGTTTCTGCCCCTCAGTGTTTCTGCCCCTCAGTGTTTCTGGCGCTCAGTGTTTCTGCCGCTCAGTGGTTCTGCCTCTCAGTTTTTTTGCCTCTCAGTGTTTCTGCCCCTCAGTGTTTCTGCCTCTCAGTGTTTCTGCCCCTCAGTGTTTCTGCCTCTCAGTGTTTCTGCCCCTCAGTGTTTCTGCCGCTCAGTCCCTCAGTGTTTCTGCCTCTCAGTGTTTCTGCCCCTCAGCGTTTCTGCCTCTCAGTGTTTCTGCCCCTCAGTGTTTCTGCCCCTCAGTGTTTCTGCCCCTCAGTGTTTCTGGCACTCAGTGTTTCTGCCCCTCAGTGTTTCTGCCCCTCAGTGTTTCTGCCCCTCAGTGTTTCTGCCCCTCAGTGTTTCTGCCCCTCAGTGTTTCTGGCACTCAGTGTTTCTGCCCCTCGGTGTTTCTGGCACTCAGTGTTTCTGCCGCTCAGTGTTTCTGCCCCTCAGCGTTTCTGCCTCTCAGTGTTTCTGCCTCTTAGTGTTTCTGCCTCTCAGTGTTTCTGCCCCTCAGTGTTTCTGACGCTCAGCGTTTCTGCCTCTCAGTGTTTCTGCCTCTTAGTGTTTCTGCCTCTCAGTGTTTCTGCCCCTAAGTGTTTCTGACGCTCAGTGTTTCTGACCCTCAGTGTTTCTGCCCCTCAGCGTTTCTGCCTCTCAGCGTTTCTGCCTCTCAGTGTTTCTGCCTCTCAGTGTTTCTGCCCCTCAGCGTTTCTGCCTCTCAGTGTTTATGCCCCTCAGTGTATCTGCCGCTCAGTGTTTATGCCCCTCAGTGTTTCTGCCCCTCAGTGTTTCTGCCCCTCAGTGTTTCTGCCTCTCAGTGTTTCTGCCCCTCAGTGTTTCTGCCCCTCAGCGTTTCTGCCTCTCAGCGTTTCTGCCTCTCAGTGTTTCTGCCTCTCAGTGTTTCTGCCCCTCAGCGTTTCTGCCTCTCAGTGTTTATGCCCCTCAGTGTATCTGCCGCTCAGTGTTCCTGCCCCTCAGTGTTTCTGCCCCTCAGTGTTTCTGGCGCTCAGTGTTTCTGCCGCTCAGTGGTTCTGCCTCTCAGTTTTTTTGCCTCTCAGTGTTTCTGCCCCTCAGTGTTTCTGCCTCTCAGTGTTTCTGCCCCTCAGTGTCTCTGCCCCTCAGTGTTTCTGCCGCTCAGTGTTTCTGCCCCTCAGTGTTTCTGCCACTCAGTGTTTCTGCCCCTCAGTGTTTCTGCCCCTCAGTGTCTCTGCCCCTCAGTGTCTCTGCCTCTCAGTGTTTCTGCCCCTCAGTGTTTCTGCCCCTCAGTGTCTCTGCCTCTCAGTGTTTCTGCCCCTCAGTGTTTCTGCCCCTCAGTGTTTCTGCCGCTCAGTGTATCTGCCGCTCAGTGTTTCTGACCCTCAGTGTCTCTGCCCCTCAGTGTCTCTGCCTCTCAGTGTTTCTGCCCCTCAGTGTTTCTGCCCCTCAGTGTCTCTGCCTCTCAGTGTTTCTGCCCCTCAGTGTTTCTGCCCCTCAGTGTTTCTGCCCCTCAGTGTTTCTGCCACTCAGTGTTTCTGCCCCTCAGTGTTTCTGCCCCTCAGTGTCTCTGCCTCTCAGTGTCTCTGCCTCTCAGTGTTTCTGCCTCTCAGTGTTTCTGCCTCTCAGTGTTTCTGCACCTCAGTGTTTCTGCCTCTCAGTGTTTCTGGCACTCAGTGTTTCTGCCGCTCAGTGTTTCTGCCCCTCAGCGTTTCTGCCTCTCAGTGTTTCTGCCTCTCAGTGTTTCTGCCTCTCAGTGTTTCTGCCCCTCAGTGTTTCTGCCGCTCAGTGTTTCTGCCTCTCAGTGTTTCTGCCCCTCAGTGTTTCTGCCGCTCAGTGTTTCTGCCTCTCAGTGTTTCTGCCCCTCAGCGTTTCTGCCTCTCAGTGTTTCTGGCACTCAGTGTTTCTGCCCCTCAGTGTTTCTGCCCCTCAGTGTTTCTGGCACTCAGTGTTTCTGCCCCTCAGTGTTTCTGCCCCTCAGTGTTTCTGCCCCTCAGTGTTTCTGCCCCTCAGTGTTTCTGGCACTCAGTGTTTCTGCCGCTCAGTGTTTCTGCCCCTCAGCGTTTCTGCCTCTCAGTGTTTCTGCCTCTTAGTGTTTCTGCCTCTCAGTGTTTCTGCCCCTCAGTGTTTCTGACGCTCAGTGTTTCTGACCCTCAGTGTTTCTGCCCCTCAGCGTTTCTGCCTCTCAGCGTTTCTGCCTCTCAGTGTTTCTGCCTCTCAGTGTTTCTGCCCCTCAGTGTATCTGCCGCTCAGTGTTTCTGCCCCTCAGTGTTTCTGCCCCTCAGTGTTTCTGCCCCTCAGTGTTTCTGGCGCTCAGTGTTTCTGCCGCTCAGTGGTTCTGCCTCTCAGTTTTTTTGCCTCTCAGTGTTTCTGCCCCTCAGTGTTTCTGCCTCTCAGTGTTTCTGCCCCTCAGTGTTTCTGCCTCTCAGTGTTTCTGCCCCTCAGTGTTTCTGCCGCTCAGTCCCTCAGTGTTTCTGCCTCTCAGTGTTTCTGCCCCTCAGCGTTTCTGCCTCTCAGTGTTTCTGGCACTCAGTGTTTCTGCCCCTCAGTGTTTCTGCCCTTCAGTGTTTCTGCCCCTCAGTGTTTCTGGCACTCAGTGTTTCTGCCCCTCAGTGTTTCTGCCCCTCAGTGTTTCTGCCCCTCAGTGTTTCTGCCCCTCAGTATTTCTGGCACTCAGTGTTTCTGCCGCTCAGTGTTTCTGCCCCTCAGCGTTTCTGCCTCTCAGTGTTTCTGCCTCTTAGTGTTTCTGCCTCTCAGTGTTTCTGCCCCTCAGTGTTTCTGACGCTCAGCGTTTCTGCCTCTCAGTGTTTCTGCCTCTTAGTGTTTCTGCCTCTCAGTGTTTCTGCCCCTCAGTGTTTCTGACGCTCAGTGTTTCTGCCCCTCAGTGTTTCTGCCCCTCAGCGTTTCTGCCTCTCAGTGTTTCTGCCTCTCAGTGTTTCTGCCCCTCAGCGTTTCTGCCTCTCAGTGTTTATGCCCCTCAGTGTATCTGCCGCTCAGTGTTTATGCCCCTCAGTGTTTCTGCCCCTCAGTGTTTCTGCCCCTCAGTGTTTCTGGCGCTCAGTGTTTCTGCCGCTCAGTGGTTCTGCCTCTCAGTTTTTTTGCCTCTCAGTGTTTCTGCCCCTCAGTGTTTCTGCCTCTCAGTGTTTCTGCCCCTCAGTGTTTCTGCCTCTCAGTGTTTCTGCCCCTCAGTGTTTCTGCCGCTCAGTCCCTCAGTGTTTCTGCCTCTCAGTGTTTCTGCCCCTCAGCGTTTCTGCCTCTCAGTGTTTCTGGCACTCAGTGTTTCTGCCCCTCAGTGTTTCTGCCCCTCAGTGTTTCTGGCACTCAGTGTTTCTGGCACTCAGTGTTTCTGCCCCTCAGTGTTTCTGCCCCTCAGTGTTTCTGGCACTCAGTGTTTCTGCCCCTCAGTGTTTCTGCCCCTCAGTGATTCTGCCCCTCAGTGTTTCTGCCCCTCAGTGTTTCTGGCACTCAGTGTTTCTGCCGCTCAGTGTTTCTGCCCCTCAGCGTTTCTGCCTCTCAGTGTTTCTGCCTCTTAGTGTTTCTGCCTCTCAGTGTTTCTGCCCCTCAGTGTTTCTGACGCTCAGTGTTTCTGACCCTCAGTGTTTCTGCCCCTCAGCGTTTCTGCCTCTCAGCGTTTCTGCCTCTCAGTGTTTCTGCCTCTCAGTGTTTCTGCCCCTCAGCGTTTCTGCCTCTCAGTGTTTATGCCCCTCAGTGTATCTGCCGCTCAGTGTTTCTGCCCCTCAGTGTTTCTGCCCCTCAGTGTTTCTGCCGCTCAGTGTTTCTGCCGCTCAGTGGTTCTGCCTCTCAGTTTTTTTGCCTCTCAGTGTTTCTGCCCCTCAGTGTTTCTGCCTCTCAGTGTTTCTTTCCCTCAGTGTTTCTGCCTCTCAGTGTTTCTGCCCCTCAGTGTTTCTGCCGCTCAGTCCCTCAGTGTTTCTGCCGCTCAGTGTTTCTGCCCCTCAGTGTTTCTGCCCCTCAGTGTTTGACGCTCAGTGTTTCTGACCCTCAGTGTTTCTGCCCCTCAGCGTTTCTGCCTCTCAGCGTTTCTGCCTCTCAGTGTTTCTGCCTCTCAGTGTTTCTGCCCCTCAGCGTTTCTGCCTCTCAGTGTTTATGCCCCTCAGTGTATCTGCCGCTCAGTGTTTCTGCCCCTCAGTGTTTCTGCCCCTCAGTGTTTCTGCCCCTCAGTGTTTCTGGCGCTCAGTGTTTCTGCCGCTCAGTGGTTCTGCCTCTCAGTTTTTTTGCCTCTCAGTGTTTCTGCCCCTCAGTGTTTCTGCCCCTCAGTGTTTCTGCCTCTCAGTGTTTCTGCCCCTCAGTGTTTCTGCCGCTCAGTCCCTCAGTGTTTCTGCCGCTCAGTGTTTCTGCCCCTCAGTGTTTCTGCCCCTCAGTGTTTCTGGCGCTCAGTGTTTCTGCCGCTCAGTGGTTCTGCCTCTCAGTTTTTTTGCCTCTCAGTGTTTCTGCCCCTCAGTGTTTCTGCCTCTCAGTGTTTCTGCCCCTCAGTGTTTCTGCCGCTCAGTCCCTCAGTGTTTCTGCCTCTCAGTGTTTCTGCCCCTCAGTGTTTCTGCCCCTCAGTGTTTCTGCCACTCAGTGTTTCTGCCCCTCAGTGTTTCTGCCGCTCAGTCCCTCAGTGTTTCTGCCGCTCAGTGTTTCTGCCCCTCAGTGTTTCTGCCGCTCAGTCCCTCAGTGTTTCTGCCGCTCAGTGTTTCTGCCGCTCAGTGTTTCTGCCGCTCAGTCCCTCAGTGTTTCTGCCCCTCAGTGTTTCTGCCCCTCAGTGTTTCTGCCCCTCAGTGTTTCTGCCTCTCAGTGTTTCTGCCACTAAGTGGTTCTGCCCCTCAGTGTTTCTGCCGCTCAGTGTTTCTGCCCCTCAGTGTTTCTGCCGCTCAGTGTTTCTGCCTCTCAGTGTTTCTGGCGCTCAGTGTTTCTGCCCCTCAGTGTTTCTGCCGCTCAGTGTTTCTGCCCCTCAGTGTTTCTGACCCTCAGTGTTTCTGCCACTCAGTGTTTCTGCCCCTCAGTGTTTCTGCCCCTCAGTGTTTCTGCCTCTCAGTGTTTCTGCCTCTCAGTGTTTCTGCCCCTCAGTGTTTCTGCCTCTCAGTGTTTCTGCCCCTCAGTGTTTCTGGCGCTCAGTGTTTCTGCCTCTCAGTGTTTCTGCCCCTCAGTGTTTCTGCCTCTCAGTGTTTCTGCCCCTCAGTGTTTCTGGCGCTCAGTGTTTCTGCCTCTCAGTGTTTCTGCCCCTCAGTGTTTCTGCCCCTCAGTGTTTCTGCCTCTCAGTGTTTCTGCCCCTCAGTGTTTCTGCCCCTCAGTGTTTCTGCCCCTCAGTGTTTCTGCCTCTCAGTGTTTCTGCCTCTCAGTGTTTCTGCCCCTCAGTGTTTCTGCCTCTCAGTGTTTCTGCCCCTCAGTGTTTCTGCCCCTCAGTGTTTCTGCCCCTCAGTGTTTCTGCCTCTCAGTGTTTCTGCCCCTCAGTGTTTCTGCCCCTCAGTGTTTCTGCCTCTCAGTGTTTCTGCCTCTCAGTGTTTCTGCCTCTCAGTGTTTCTGCCCCTCAGTGTTTCTGCCCCTCAGTGTTTTTGCCTCTCAGTGTTTCTGCCTCTCAGTGTTTCTGCCTCTCAGTGTTTCTGCCCCTCACTGTTTCTGCCCCTCAGTGTTTCTGCCTCTCAGTGTTTCTACCCCTCAGTGTTTCTGCCACTCAGTGTTTCTGCCACTCAGTGTTTCTGCCACTCAGTGTTTCTGCCCCTCAGTGTTTCTGCCTCTCAGTGTTTCTGCCCCTCAGTGTTTCTGCCTCTCAGTGTTTCTGCCTCTCAGTGTTTCTGCCCCTCAGTGTTTCTGCCCCTCAGTGTTTTTGCCTCTCAGTGTTTCTGCCTCTCAGTGTTTCTGCCTCTCAGTGTTTCTGCCCCTCAGTGTTTCTGCCCCTCAGTGTTTTTGCCTCTCAGTGTTTCTGCCTCTCAGTGTTTCTGCCTCTCAGTGTTTCTGCCCCTCAGTGTTTCTGCCCCTCAGTGTTTTTGCCTCTCAGTGTTTCTGCCTCTCAGTGTTTCTGCCTCTCAGTGTTTCTGCCTCTCAGTGTTTCTGCCCCTCAGTGTTTCTGCCCCTCAGTGTTTCTGCCTCTCAGTGTTTCTGCCTCTCAGTGTTTCTGCCCCTCAGTGTTTCTGCCCCTCAGTGTTTTTGCCTCTCAGTGTTTCTGCCTCTCAGTGTTTCTGCCTCTCAGTGTTTCTGCCCCTCAGTGTTTCTGCCCCTCAGTGTTTTTGCCTCTCAGTGTTTCTGCCCCTCAGTGTTTCTGCCTCTCAGTGTTTCTGCCCCTCAGTGTTTCTGCCTCTCAGTGTTTCTGCCTCTCAGTGTTTCTGCCTCTCAGTGTTTCTGCCCCTCAGTGTTTTTGCCTCTCAGTGTTTCTGCCTCTCAGTGTTTTTGCCTCTCAGTGTTTCTGCCTCTCAGTGTTTCTGCCTCTCAGTGTTTCTGACGCTCAGTGTTTCTGCCTCTCAGTGTTTCTGCCTCTCAGTGTTTCTGCCTCTCAGTGTTTCTGCCTCTCAGTGTTTCTGCCCCTCACTGTTTCTGCCTCTCAGTGTTTCTGCCCCTCAGTGTTTCTGCCACTCAGTGTTTCTGCCACTCAGTGTTTCTGCCACTCAGTACTTCTATTGTTGTAGGACACAGAGACGATGAAATGGAAGAAGCTTTCAGTTAATGCGTATCAGGAGTGGATTAGGCATGCAAGAGGATTTTATTATGAAGAGATTTTTGTTGTTGTTGTTTGGTGAATTGTACTGTACAGTACATTTAAAGAAAAGAAATGTGCAAATGAATACATTTGTTGTGTATTTTGTTGTGTTCATCATGTGAAAAGGCTTTGAGGGGCAGAACCACAAGCAAAATAGCTTATTACCGGTTTTTGCAGTATTGTTTTGAATTTATCTCACCACTGTGTTAGGGTGTTTTCACACATATAGGTTGTTTGTTTTGTTCTGAAACATGGACTTACAGTTTCTCTGAATTGCTAAAACATTTCTGAAAATGTTCTCAATGTCTTAACTATGTGAACTTGTTTAATGTTTTACAGAAAGAGTGATTTATTCGACAAATTGGTTTAGGCTGTTGAGAATTTACTTCAGAACAATTCTGTAAAAGTGTTTTAGCAATTAAGAAAAACTGTAATTTGTTACAGTGTTGCATTTTCTTCTTGGTTCGGTTCACTTTCACAAGGCAACCTTTCAAAGTGTACCATAATGTGTTTATGCAAGTCACATGCGTGTACAACTGTCCTCTTATTGGTCAGAGTTTCGTCTTGGTCATCCATCAAGATGATTGACAAGTTTGCTCCATGAGCTTATTGTGGCTTTATTTGTAATTTTTGAGACACACGCAAACACTATACAGTACGATAGGGTTGTAACGATATATCATGTCACAATATTTCGCAATACAAAAATGCAACAATATGTATCGTGGATAGTGACCATATGTATTGTGTATAGTTCACCCAAAATGAAAATTAAATAAAATAAAAGTAGTGTCAGTACTACATTAAACTACTATATATAATGTTTAATATAATGTATAATAATGCAATGGGGGAATATTTGTGGGTCCTGATAACGGCAAATGTCTTGCGGTGCGTTCACACCAGATGCGAATAGCGCGTCAAATTCGCGCCTACCGCGTCTAGTTATATGCTTGAACACTTTCGGTAGAGATCCACTTTTGCGACACGACTGTCGCGTGGTGTCGCGTTGCCTCCCCACATTTGTACGTTGATGGGCGTTCCCGCTATGGGCGTGGTTTTGACCGAGCGGGAAATATTGCATATTAGAACAGAGGACCTGCGAGAGACTTCCTCCCGTCTCCATATGCTCTACTTCTATTGGATAGTCGCGTCGCGTTCAACGGAATTCATTTGCATAAAGATGGGCCTCGGCCAGCTTTTTGACGCGCAGCATTTTTCCAAATGAAGTGCCGCCTTTTAACATGCATTGCGGGCGTGTTAAAGTCGCATGACGTCACCCAGAGGAATAAAGCGGAGCGCGGCGCAACAGAAGTGTTGCACGGACAAGTGTATCCGCACCCTTTGAATCCATTCGCGCGTCAAGAACAAAATTGATGCGCGTAAAAAAAAGAGTTTGAAGCAAAATTTATGCGCGTTACACGCGTCGGAGGCGAAATCCGCAGGCGAAACCCGTTGGCGGCCATCTTTTTGTAAGATGTTGATCGAGCATTCATCGAGAGAGTCACCGCTCTGTATTTGCACTGGAGATGTAAATAGCAGCACGGCAGCTTGCTAGCTGGTTAGTAGGTCAATAACGTGACTCAAAAGTGAAATTTGTGCATCTTACAACTTACTAGGTTGTACCAAGTAAGCAGGCTCCTGATCTGATGCAGAAGTTCCGATTTTTCAACTCGGGCGGCAGACGCGAAATCGCGTAAAACGCGTGAATGCACAAAAAGCCCTGAATAAAACATTTGCGCATAACGCGCCAGACGCTCAATTCGCACCATTCGCGCGTCATATTCACGTCTACCGCGCCACGCTCTACGCCTCATTCGCGCCGCAGGAATTTTTTACGCTCATAACGCGTCTTTTTCATTGACTTAAAGGATTAGTTCACTTTTAAAGCAGCACTATGTAACTTTTTCAACCTTTATAATATTTTTCCAAAACCCTTGAGATGGTACATCGACTTCCAATAGGCTGAATGACAGGTCTGCCATAGCCTGACGGTGTCTGTATCGCTTTTACTGGCACTATGTAACTTACCCGAGTAATCCTACCCGAAACCCGAGCACAAAAAGAACTACAAAATTCGACTGCTTTACGGCATACATCACTTCCTCAAATTCTGACGTGAGAAACCAACGAGCGTTTTTTTTTTTTTCGCTCTGTATGTTGTCATGGCCGAAGCAGCAAATAAAACCAAGAAACCAAAGGTTTTGTCGGAGGACAGTAGAAAGAGAAAAAGGGAGAGTGACAAAATGAAAGGCAATATTGGTCCAGCGTTCTCTCGCTGGCGTGAGCTAAAGGAGGAGGAGGGCTGCGTGCCCGACCGATGCTGGCCGTCAAAAAATAAATAAATCAGTAGCCTATGTCTAAACGGCGTGTACAAGTTTGGTAGGGGCTACATTACATTCTTGCAAGTAAATAATACATGATTAGACGGACAAAATAATCGTTCAGGATAACTATCCTAATGTCTGCAGGCTGATAGTCATGTTTGTTTATTTATTTTTCAAATTTGCAGATTCATCTATGGTAGCTTGATATTATAATATTGACGATATTACCTACCACACAAACATTGAATTGAATTAGCATATCCATTATGTAAAACAGTAGCCAATAGGCTACTATAAAGACACTGGCTTGTAAACGTGAGCTACGCGATCTTTTGGCTTTTGAAAAAAATAAAGCCCATGAAACTATATTCATATGACATGCTGAAATATATGCCAGTGTACCTGAGATGAAGACATTTGACACGCAACGCTGTCAGTCTGTCCAAAGACGTGAGGACTCGCGAGAACTCAAGACGGTATCGGCATGTCAACAAATGCACGCGTGTATCTCCTGGTGTAACCATGACAGATTTTACGACAATAGTAGAAGACAATACTGTTTCACAACTGTAGGGGGACCCCGAGAGCAAAAGTACAAAAGTTACAGAATGCTGCTTTAAAAAAACTTTTGCTGATAATTTCCTCACCCCCATGTCATCCAAGATGTCTGTGTCTTTCTTTCTTCAGTCGAAAATAAATGAAGGTTTTTGATGAAAACACTCCAGGATTTTTCTCCATATAATGGACTTCAACAGGACCCAAACGGTTCAAGGTCCAAATGACAGTTTCAGTGCAGCTTCAAAGGGCTTTAAACGACACCAGACGATGAATAAGCCTTGCTTCTGCTCTCGATCCCAGATTCCCAGATGACATCTTGAGAATGCAGGGGAAGTTTCTACATCTTGCACTTGAAGAAAAGCAGAAATACAGCAGCGCGTCACATCCAGCCGTTCTGCTGACACAAGTGAAAAGGCCCGTGTCGATGTCAGAGGCATTGCTGGGGTCAGATGATGATGATGATGATTCAGATGAATCATGAAATGGACAGAGAGGATGATGAAACTAATGACATGCATTCAGTGCGAGAAGAGTTTTCCAGATATATTGGAGAACAGTCTTCACCCAAAAACGTCCAATCAGTCCAGGTTTCCAAAGTCTTTTTTTATGTGTACCGGCCACATCTACTCCTTCTGAGCGCCTGTTTTCTTCAGCTGGAAACATAGTTTCAAAGAAAAGAGCCAGCTTAAGTCCAGACCACGTGGACATGTTGACATTTTTGCACTACAACACAACATTTATAGCCTGGTTAAAACCAGACCCTTCTCAGTTTAAACTGAGTTAGGGTCTGGCAAAGCTCCATAGAAAAATCATTTCCAAAGGGCGTCACCAACGGACGTCCCTCAAATGCCTCTTGATAGAGCTAAAACCAATCAGAGCGATGAAGGAGATAACGGGCCCTATCTTGCACTCAGCGCAATTGACTTTGTACACTGACGCATGTATCATTCCTATTTTGCACCCGCGCAAAGCGGACTTTTCCCTCCACAGACGCACGTCGGTAAACTAGGAAATTAACTTGCGCTCCCTGGGCGGGTCGGCGCAAAAAAAGAGGCGTGTTTCGGCGCAAACACTCCCTGGTGCTATTTTGCAGTTCCAGAAAACAATTGCGCCACTGACCAGAAAAAACCTAGTCAAAAGTCAGTGGCGCGTTGCGCGTTGTTCATAATGCTATTTTAAGCGCGCGTGCTTGGCCATAATGTAGCGGGTGTACAACGCGCATACACTTTGATTCTCTCATCAACACAGATGCAGCAGTTTTTATTTTTGCAAATCATACATTATAACAAGGAAAAATATTAACACATGAGGGAAATCATTGTGGTGTCCATGAAGATGTAAGAAATATGTAGTAAGCCTAAATCTAGCTTACATTTACCCAATTTTTTCAGGCTAATTGTAGTAATGACATGGCTGATGACACCATTTTTGATGCCAGCAACAATGAGTGAAATACGGTTTAATTGAAAACACACAAACACGCTGTGTAATTGAACGAACGTTCGGCATACTGAAACTGCGTTTCAGGTGTTTGAATAGGTCAGGAGGCACTTTACAGTACAGTCCTCAAAAAGTTGTAGCATTCTTTGTGGCATGTTGTGTTTTACATAACATTTCCATAAATCAAGGTTGTGTTGTTGACATAGATGAGGAAACATTAGAGGACTTAAGGAGACGTGATGGTGAACTGCATGTGCCGATGCCACTTAACCCAAATGCCCCAGCAGCAGCACGGGACAGGGGAGCGTATTTGGCAGAAGAGCTGCTGCGTCATCTACAGTATAGTGTGGTAAAGCAAATTAATATCGGTCTAATGTTCGACTACATTTAAAAAATATAACCATGCATATATTCGTGATTCAGAGAGAACGAGTCCAAAACATCCGAAAGTGTTTATTTGTGACATTTCTTTATTTACATTTGTCAAAATGAAAAATCAATATCAAACAGTATATTGATTAAAAAAAAATACAAACGGAAAATTAGGTTGAAAAGAACGTCGGTCTCCTCGGCTGTGAACCGCTCCTGGCGCGCGCCTGGTAAATCCGCAATCCGCCATGCAACATGCGCACCTGCTCTTAAAGGGTATGTTGGATGACGATCTGATTGGTTTATTTCACGTTACGCCCAAACCACGCCTATGAATAATGAAGCTACTTCAGACCAACCCCTTTTAGATTTGCGCCAGGCGCAAGAGGCATTTATCCTGCCGGGAAAATAGCAACAGCGCCGGGATCCGCCCACAAAGGTACTTGCGCTTTGCGCTTTGACACTTGCGTTTCAGATCGTGCGCTGGGTGCAAGATAGGGCCCAATGTACGCAGAGGGCTCTCCCTCAAGACCCACCCATTCGTTTAGCCACCAACGGGGCTCGTTATGGGAAGGAGGAGGCGGAAACCGGCGAACATTCACACATTTTAATGACAAAATAAAACAAATACAAAGTCCCTCACTGTCGACTGCCGCCACACATAAAACAAATCATCAAATAAAATTCAGGCCTGTCCTCTCTCGATCTTCACCGTCGTCGCTCCTCCGTGAGAGATCGAGACCGGCCTCACTCACGCCGTTCTCTCACGTCCCTCGGCTCGATCGTCCTGCTCGCCACACTGGTATATCAGACTTTTGCCGAATCCAGTCGGTAAGACAGCGATAACATATTTTTTAGACATGAAGGCTTTAAGTGTTGTTCTTTGCTCGGGTTTATAACGAAAAGGATATTTTAAATTGCTTAAAACAGACGCTATAGCTGATTCGAACGAGTGATGTTCCACGGCGGCATCCATCTTTGTAATGTACAAAATCTGCTTCACAGTTGCTGGCTGCGCTGTCGTCATCGTGTAAAGCCCGCCCCAACGTTTCTGATTGGTGCCGCGATTTCTGCGGACTGGAAATGGGCTTGAATGAGCTCTTTGCCAGACTAACTTTCAGAGCAAATCTAAATTTGCCGGAAGTTGTCTGGGTTTTCCCAGGCTACAACATTTAGTTATCAGTTATATAACTTTGAATTTCCGTTGGATGTGCACTGCTAAACTTTGGACAGTGTAATGAATTTAATTTCTTTTTTTTTCTTTTTGCCATCTTGGCTGTGATGGACTGTTAGTCACTCATGACATCTTTAAACCGGGTTCTTGAAAACAGAGACATTGACCTTGAAAAACTAGTGAATGTATGTTTTGAAACATTCTGAATTGTTTTTTAAATTTGCACTGCTAAACAAATACTTTGCACTGGAAATTGTATTATGTTTTATTTTTACATAGCAACTTTGTGCAATATTTTTTTGGGGGAATTAAACATCCCACTTATTTTTTATTTAGTAACATATAAGTTATTTATTGTTTACATTTGTAATTTTTTATTTTCAGTTGAGTTCAAAATAAAATGGACACAATGAAATGACAAACACGTAAAAATGAGTCATTTAGATTAGTCGACTAATCGGAAAATTAGTCGAAAGATTAAATTAGTCGTTAGTGGCAGGTCTAGTTCAAATACGCCTAAACGAACCAAGGGCGAAAACACACCAGGATCCGAAACAAACGCTCAGGTGTGAAAGCTCTCGTAGGCCTTGTCCACACTAATACGTTTTCGTTTGTAAATGCATCTTTTTCTCTCCGGTTTGGCCTTCCATCCACACTGAGACTGCGTTTTTATTAATGAAAATTTAGCTTTTGGAAAACGCACTCCAAAGTGGAAAAACAATGATGTAAGTTTAGTCATGTGACACATATTGTGCCAGTAGATATTCATGTTTGTAGCGATATATTGTACTTGTTATGTTCTGTTCACTTTCACACAGTTGCTAAAATGTTACTTTCCACACTCTTCATATCACAGTCCTGCAAAGATGCTCACATTTGCTGTCCTGCGGTAAAACATGAGAGCGGTTTTAGCGTTTTAGACCAAACATATAATGGTGAGTGCGAGCGACCTGGACGATCAGTGAATGCTGTCCAAAAAATTGCACGATAACTTTATTATTTATTTTTCCGTCTGTATCATCTCAGTGAGCTTTTGTGAGGGTTTATGTATGCGCTGTAAGGGGAATTTAGCGTTTTTTGGCGCCTGAAACGTTAGTGTGCATGGAAAGCGTTTTTAAACGAAAAATATGTTTTCAAATGTATCCGGATTAATTAATGTAGACGTAGCCTAAGGGGCTAAGGGACGCCGTTTTCAACTAAAAACGTAAAACTTTTTATGCATTTTGGCCGTTAATACGACAGAGGCGTTTTGGGTGCCTGAAAACGCAAACTTTTGAAAAAGGTCTTCGTGTAAACAACAAAAATGACGCCGATGACGTCATGCACATGCGTATTATGTGTTCAGTCTATAGCCCTTCTGTAGCCCCGCCCCTTTTCAGCGCGGCGCTCGTTGTCTTTTGACTTCCGGTCTGTATTTTCACAGCGATCTTGCGTAGTTATGAATGAACGGCTCGTTTAAAAAATTTCCCGGTCGACATTTGTTAAGACATCTGCTTTACAATGCTCATGATAACTTTCGTTAACTCTACAATAAGTAAATCCACTTCACCAGCTAATTACTCCTCGACAGCGATGCCATAGAGATTTACAGAGCGACCACAGACACGGAAGTTCAAAGACAATATTCTAAAGATGGCGGCGCGCTCGTTTCTCTGTGCATAAGGTCTATAGTGTTTCTTAGCCATCTACTGGCCTGGCAGCAGAATACAGCGTTTTTAGTTGTTTACCGGATCCGTGTGAATGGGGATTGTGTTGACGATGGTGTCTGCACACAGAAAACTCAAAGGACAAGCGTCTCAGTTTTAAGCATATCGTTGTCGTGTATTCGTACCCTAAGACTATGTTGTAGTGTTATAGAGGGCTTGTGTGTCATGTCTGAGGGAAACGTTTGTTTTTTTTTCAGCAAGATTGAATGGTTTTGAGTGGAGAGCTTCATTTTGACCTGAAAATAGTAAGATTGGGGACTTGGGTGAGAAGTTTTGGATTTGTGTTTAGAGTTTTGAGAAAAGGAGGCATTCTTTATGTCTTTAAGCTATCAAGAAAAAACGTAAAAGGTTTGTCTATTGTAGCAACAATAGGAGTCTGTGGGGCAGTATGTGCCTGTATAAGTACATGTGTGTGTGTGTGTGTGAGAGAGAGAGAGAGAGAGAGGGCGGGTGAGAGTGTTTCTGCTTGTATTCGTTCAGTGTTTGTCAGTCAGGATGGTTCAGCGATTCAGTCTCCGCAGACAGTACTCTCAGGTAACACTTTCAGTGTGTGAGTGTGTGTGTGTGTGTGTGTGTGTGTGTGTGTGTGTGTGTGTACATTTCTGAGAAGCAAGAGACAAACCTAAAGTCTCCATTTGCACCCTGTGAAATCTCTTTTCCAGAGAAACATTCGAGACATTAAAGAGATGTTTGAGGCATTGAGATGTCCGCATCTGTCTGAGAGTTCGTACCTGAGGAAGTGCATGAGTGTTCAGGCTGAAGTGAAGCTTTAACTTATTGACTGCATGTGTCAACAATCCGCACAAAAGACCCTTCACAGGCTCAAACTCTCTCGCCACAGAGACACGACAGATTCTGAGTTTCTCTACTATACGCATTTTAAAACTTTGAATGTGTATGCATATGAATTGCATATCCTCACTTTGTTCATGCTCTCAAATTCAAGTCATGTGAAAACACTACTAAAGAAAAAGATGAGCTCACGATCTTCATTTACATGCATTCGTACGTTTGATCTCACTAATACACACTATTAAAAGAATGCCAACTTCAAATCTGCAGGATTGCATCATTACAGTAAAAATACATTTTTGAATGCATATGTTGAGTTGCAGAGCGTGTGATTTAACACACTCTCTTCTTGTGATTATAGTCACAGATAAAACTCTTCCTGGTTCTCAGAGATTGAATGATCATAACCTTTGCAAACAATGCTTCTTATGTGTTTAACTGGATGTGAATTATGCATTTTGAATATGAAAAGGACCTTTTAGAAGAAAACATTGGTTATTTTTTTTAGGTGTCCGTGTTACTGTGTAATTATGCATTTAAGTATGAACTACTTACTATAGGGTAAGGGTTTGGTTTAGGGTAAGTTGCATGTAATTATGCATAATTTATAGTTTTTAAACTGCATGTAAAGACACAGTTACAAAAACATCTCTACAACTACTGGGCAGATTATTTTTTGATATCCTCGCATGCAGGAAATATAATAGAAAGGTAATATCTGGTTATTTCGAGGTCTGTGAAAAAAGGCTTTCCTGTTGTTCTGTCATTCCTCTCATTCTTTAACTCTTACATTAGAGTCCTTGGGCTCTTTTTGATGAATATGTTTCATATTGTGAATGAAGCATGACCTGCTATACTTCATCGTCCTTTATGAGCTCACATTAACGGAGCAACAAAAAAAATTGTGGATAAAAGTAGTGCATCTGTATGGGGTGTAACAATATATTGCAATACAAAAATGCAACAATATATATTGAGTTTTAGTGTCAGTACTATATTAAACTACTAATATGATGTATAATAATGCAATATTTGTGGTCCTGATAATGCCACATGTCTGATGTTACCAGTAAAAAGTGGCCAACATTATTTTAAATATATCTAGTCAGTGAAAGAGCGCAAACATATTCATCTAAAATAATTCTGTATTTTCATCTTCAGAATCCTGAATATGTTTTTTCTCGTGTCTCTATTGTCCTGCATTGGGTTTCCAGCAGCAAATCTATTCATATCCACCCAGTAATACCAAATTTAGCATTTTAATCAACAGTAAATTTTTTGTTTACCCTTTATTACTGTATGTCTTCATAGTATCGCAATGATATCGTATCGGGAGTTCAGTATCGTGATATGTATCGAATCATGACATGAGGGTATCGCTATACCTCTAATAACATACAATAATAGACCCAAACTGGAGAATCCACATTTATCAAAAATACATATTAAATATATATTTTTAGCTGAGTCTTGAAGGTAGACAAAGATGATACATCATGAAGTGAATTCCATAATTTAGGAGCATTAACACTAAATTAACTTCCACTTACAGTGGACAAACGGGAACGGGGAATGGACAAAAGACCATTATAACTGATGCATTGACTTGACTGACTGAATGTATGTTTCGTGTCGTTTCCAACATGCTTCGTAAAATGCAGCTACGTCATTGATTGATCATTGAATGTGTGAGAAACTGAGGTCTGATCTCAGTTACAAAACCACAAACTGTTTCCTGTTTCCTGTGTGAGATTCCACTGGCAACTACTATTGTCGCAGTGTGCAGTGATGAGCTAGCAAAGAAAACACATTATCACTCATATCCAGAGCATATGCTCTCTTTAATGCCATCACCCGGTTTCATCATGAACGTTTAATGAATATTCATGACTACTTATTTATCCGGGTCACACCGAGTTCAGATGATCTGTATATTTGACCGTTAACCACAGACATATAATGCTCAGTCTCTTACTTTGCTTCCATAACACAGAGCTTAAAGTCCCCCTGTGGAGAAAATCCAGCTTATAATGTTGTTTGTGTGTCTATGTGGTGTTTTTAATATGCTTTAAGACAAACCATGTGTAAGTTCATAAGTCGACAGCATTGTTGAGTATTTCCTCCTTAAAACTGCAGTGAACCAAAGACAGTCTCAAAAACACGGTGTGAAATCGCTGGTGTTTCTGACGTCACAAACGACCTTGACCAATCAGATCAATGTGTGATCGTCAACCAGTGGATCTCTGAGTAAGGGAGTGAGTGGAGGCGGGGCTCATTTGCATATTCATAGACCCGCGCATACTAAATGAGGCAAAGGTGTCGAGTTACATTCAAGATATTTTAAAGGAGAACTCCATGCAATTTTTTTTGATCGTTAGACCTTTGTGAGTACTGTCTATAGAAAAAAAACGAACCGGATTGATGCTTGCGACGCGGAGCTGCGACAGCGAATGCCCAGAGCTCCCACTCCGCTAAAACGGCAGCTCTGGGGGCATATACATAAAGAGCGTTTTTGTGCCTCTTAACAGACACAAAATGCAATTAAAATGTCTGTCCAACGTGAACAGGGGCCTTACCGGTGAACAAGATGCGTTTAGCAACTTAGCCATGGTTTAAATTCACCTAAATAGTGTTCTCTACAGATAACGCGCTGTCGGGATAATTCCGGTTCGCGTGGCTACGCCGAAGCAATACAAATTCTGTATTATACATTTTAAGGCCAGACAAGTAGTTTGTTGAGGGTTGTTATTTTAGGGAAGGACTACATGCCTGCGCACATATATTCAAACGCCTATAGAACGAACTCTTAATATGATGTGCACGCCATCAGCGCTCTCACAGGCTCGCGTTTTTAAAGTTTGCGTAGAGAGAACTTAAGAGTTTTCTGTTAGAGCGGTGTCGTGTTAGCGGCCCCTAAGTTAATAACTAATGATCGTAGCGACAGAAGTGAATCAATCAAAACAAACTTTATCTGGAAAATAACTTTATTCTAGAGCTTTTACAGTTTTTTACAGTCGCTAGGACACATTTCTCAATACTTAGGTCACTTTTTCAAAACTCTTCACACAGTGAGCACAACAGAAGTATATGTGGGCTAAACTGTGGATCATTTATCATTGCTTTGGCACAAAATGCATTCAATGACTACATCTTTCAAATTACATTAATTCTTTTCTCACTTCGACACAACGACCGCCAAAACTCTGTGTACCGACAGGCCAATTTGCACATGCTTACACACTGATCTCAGAACTGTTAAACTTAAGTTCAAAACAATAACATAATACAAAACTGAATAAGACATTTCTACAGTAATATTGTAATGAAATATATTTAGAATTTAAAACTTAAATGGTATAAAAACAATTGGACCAACCACAGCTGATTCCTATTGTCTCTGTATCTGTGGATGGTGTGTGTACAAATTTTTGTACTTTGGAATTACTTTGGAAAAACATAAAATATAATAACTGCATGATGTCTGATTCATTCTAGTAACATATATTGCAGTGAATTCTAAACAGTAGAGAAGTAGAAGAAAGAAAGCATTTACATAGGAAAACATTGTATAAAGTTACCTGTTGTTAGTGTTTTTTATGTTATTGTTTTGTGGGTGACAAAGTGTGTTTGTTGGCTTTCAACCTTTGCTAGTGTCATGGAAGAATGTGTTGATTTGAGATATGTATGAAGTGATTTGGTAGTTTTAGTGCATTTTGAATGTGAAATGAACTGCTGTGCCGAGCTGAAAGTTGGTTAGGAGAACTGTGTGAAGAGTTTTGAAAAAGTGACTTAAGTATTGAAAAATGTGTCCTAGCGACTGTAAAAAACTGTAATGTTGTTAAAGGGGGGGCGAAATGCTGTTTCATGCATAGTGAGATTTTTACACTGTTAAAGAGTTGGATTCCCATGCTAAACATGGACAAAGTTTCAAAAATGAAGTTGTAAGTTTGATGGAGTAATTCTGTTCCAAAAATACTCCTTCCGGTTTGTCACAAGTTTCGGAAAGTTTTTTTCGAATACGGGCCTGTGTGACGTCAGAGTGGCCGGAATTTCCTTATACGGGTCTTAAGGGCACTTCTCCCGGAAGGGCGCGCGCGCATCTGTAGCCTAGTGCGTGCGAGAGTACGCCTATAGACCTTATTCAGACCAGCGCCATGACAGGTATGAAAGTGAGGCTGTGAGGGATAGACTTACTGTGTTTTCAGTGGGATCCGATGTAAAAAGCTGTATAAAGCTCCTAGATCACTTATAATTTTACACAGATCATATTGTCTGGATTATTTGGTCTACTGGAATTTCTCAGAAACATATTTTTGCATGGTTTCGTCAGCAGAACAATCCACAAACACATTTAATAGCAGTACAACCCACTGAAGAGATGGAGGTCTATCCCTCACAGCCTCGCTTTCATTCCTGTTAAAAATCAAAGATGGCGCTGCTGTGAATAAGGTCTATGCCCATCAGAGTGCTGGGCTCGGCTGCGCTGCAATAAAAATAATGGCACCAAAAAAGTGTGTTTTTGGTTGCCAGGGCAAGACAACACTGCACACATTTCCAAAGAACCCAGCGTTAAGGGACCTGTGGATGGATTTTGTTTTTCCAGAGCAGCAACGGAGTTGTGCAAGTGTTTTTGTTTGTTCCCTTCATTTCGACGGCCCAGTTCAACGCCGGATTTGCAGATCGCCTAATACTAGTCTTCAATCTCAGCCTCGGGATCTGATTCTGGATCAAAAATGTATGGCTGAATCTGATTGTTAGCCATGGTTTATTTTCGGATGTCACAGCTTCCAGACGCTCTCAACGCAAAAGCTTCGCGCGCTCGTGTTGTGATTATTTAGCTCCGCCCACACGGCACGCCTCCACCCGCTCGGGTTTTTCCGGAAAGACTCGGTACAGCCTATCTTTCTTTTATAAATATAATAAAACTAAAGACTTTTTGGAGATATGAAGGATGCAATACTACTCTATAGGTACTCAAGATCAACATGAGATTGAGTGAAACTGAGTGTTTCACCCCCCCTTTAATATGTCTATGTGGTGTTTTTAATATGTTTTAAGACAAACCATGTGTAAATTCATAAGTCGACAGCATTGCTGAGTATTTTCTTCAACGTCGATTTTCACGATCAAAGTGTGAACCAGTGGATCTCTGAGTGAGTGGAGGCGGGGCTCATTTGCATATTCATAAAACCGCGTATACTAAATGAGGCAAGGGTGTAGTTACATTCAAGCTATTTTAAGGTATGATTATTAAAAAAGTATTAAAAAAGAGTTTTAAGGGATAAAATTATTGACTACAGGGGACTTAATGATGCATCTTAAGTAAAGTCTGTTCCGGGTTTGAGATTTGTTTAAGTTGCTATCTTGTTTGATTTTTACTGTTTATTGTTCAGTTTTCTGTTAGTTCATGTTTCTTTTTTTCTTAGTTCATTAGTTGCCATGGTTTTTGATTTGCCCTCATGTGTTTCAACTGTGTCTTGTTAATGATCTCGTTTTGTCTCTAGAGTTTCTCTGTGTTTATTTAGCCCTCATTTTCAGCTTTCAAATCTTGTCCATTTTTAGAGTGGCTGTTCTGTTTATTGAGTTTTTGTTTCCCTGATATCCATCAGAAGTTGTTTTCATTAAACTAATTGCAGATAGATCCAGCTCTTTATTTCTGTCTTTAATTTGACATTTTCCTGACAATTAACTCTTTTTTTTTTTTTAGCTAACTGAAAGGTGAAGCCAACATCCATTTCAACCTGAGTTTAGCATTTCGTTAACACTGTATTATACCGTGTCCTTGTTACACGTTACATGTGCTTATAATATGACAGTAAATTATGCATACTAACCCTAAACCAATAGTAAGTACATGTTGTTACGGTAATTGATATTATATAATTGTGATATACCATTTGGGATAGCGAAGTGTGTGTGTGTGTGTGTGTGTGTGCGTGTGAGCGTGTGTGCGTGTGAGCGTGTGTGTGTGGGTTGGTTTATGTGATTTATGAGGACACAAATTTGTATAATGACATGTGTATTACACTGGTATTACAACTTATGGGTGGTTTATGAGGACACTTCAAAAGTCCTCATAAATCAAATGGCTTAAAAAACATAAACAACAATGTTTTATTAAAAAATTTAAAATGCAGAATGTCTCCTGTGATGGGTAGGTTTAGGGACAGGGGCAGTGTGTGTGTGTGTGTAAGGGGATAGAATATATAGTTTGTACAGTATAAAAACCATTACGCCTATGGAGAGTCCTCATAATGCTGTTGCACCAACGTGTGTGTGTGTGTGTGTGTGTGTGTGTGTGTGTGTGTGTGTGTGCGTGTGCGCGTGCGCGTGCGTGTGTGTGTGCGTGCGCATGCGTGTGTGTGTGTGTTCATTGATGTGTCCGGCTGAGTCATGTTTCCTGTTTTTTACTCCTCTTATTCTCTCAGGATTGTCTTATTTTGGGATGTGAGGATGTTTTCACACTCACACACACACACACACACACGCATGTTTATTTCACTATATTAGTGAGAATGTCTCATAGAAGTAATGGTTTATACAGAGGTGATGGTTTCTTCCCCACCAGCACATATAAAGCATAACATGATTTGGGTGATTAATGAGCCTTTCAAAGAGTGAGATACAGTTTAAATGTCCCTTATGAAAGTTAATCATGGTTTTATTATAGTAAAAGTGTAGTAACCATGTTTTTTGGCTACAAATGAATCAAAAACCGTGGTTAATTTTTGTAAGGGTTTCTTTCAAGTCACTTTTTGACATATTTGAACAATTGTGTTATTTGGACATTTCTGCTGATAGTGTACGTACATTTGTTCGATGTTTTAAAATAAACAAAGAACATCCACAAATGTCCACTATGGGATTTTGTGTTGTCACATGTATAGCTCATCTATATGTCGTCTTTGTGAAAACCCATTTTAGCCACATAAGAAATAAATCATGTTTTTATTTTATTTTAATTATGACATAAAAAGGTGAAAGTCATTAAAAACTATGTCATAATTATGAGATGAAAAGTCATAATTATAACAAACAAGTTGATGATATGAAAATGAGAAATTCTGACTTAAATGGAATGTAAAAGTAAAGGCATATTTATAGGATGAAAAGAAAATTATACTACATCAAGATTGACAAAAACTTTTTATCTCACAATTTCGATATTTAATCTTATGATTTAAAAAAGTCTAAATAATTTAAAAGTTATGATTTAGTATGTCATAATTTCGACTTTATCTCATAATTAAGATTGACCAAAGCATGATTGTTATGTTCTTATGTGGCTATAGTGTGACTGCTGTAGTGGATCGCCCTCTGGCGGGTGTGTGTGTGTGTGTGTGACAGTCTGAGCATATCCATGTGTGATGTTATTATCCGCATCTGTCGTGAGGAGTGTGTTTAAACTAGGGCTGCATAACGATGTCACGGCACGCACACAAAAGGTAGGTCCAAGTGCAGTTTATTATAGGGGTAATCCAAATCGTAGTCACCAAGCAAAAGGTTCAAAATCATACAAGGCAGTCCAGAAACAGGAAACAAAACGAGAACAGAACTCCGACGCGTAGTGACATTAAACAAGGACTCGACAATTAAAGGATTAGTTCACTTTTTAAAAAACTTTAGCTGATAATTTACTCCCCCCTGTCATCCAAGATGTCCATGTCTTTCTTTCTTCAGTCGAAAAGAAATGAAGGTTTTTGATGAAAACATTCTAGGATTTTTCTCCATATAATGGACTTTACTGGTAGCCAAACCATCCAAGGTCCATATGACAGTTTCAGTGCAGCTTCAAATGGCTTTAAACGACAGACGATGCATAAGGGTCTTATCTAGCAAAACGATCGGTTATTTCTAAAAGAAATAAAAAAAAGTTTAAGTTTTATTAGCACAAATGCTCGGCTTGCTCTGTTCTCCTGTTCGAACTCGTTCATCAAAATGAACAAATCTTTTTTTGAGTCATTTCATTCATTCAAACATAATGAACGAAATGACTCGAAAAAAAGATTTGTTCATTTTGATTAACGAGTTCGAACAGGAGAGTCACGACCGCGGATCACAGAACAGAGCAAGGCATATAACTTCGGTTTTTATTTATTTATTTTAGAAATAACCGATCGTTTTGCTAGATAAGACCCTTATGCATCGTCTGGTGTCGTTTAAAGCCATTTGAAGCTGCACTGAAACTGTCATTTGGACCTTGGACGGTTTGGCTACCAGTAAAGTCCATTATATGGAGAAAAATCCTAGAATGTTCATCAAAAACCTTAATTTCTTTTCGACTGAAGAAAGAAAGACATGGATATCTTGGATGACATGGGGGTGAGTAAATTATCAGCAAAAGTTTTAAAAAGTGAACTAATCCTTTAACACAGACACAGACAGGGTATAAATAGACGTGCAAACAATGTGAGTGGGAACAGGTGTGTGGGAACAGGTGTGTGCAATGATCAGTGATGAGTTCAGGCAAAGGGTTATGGGAAATGCAGTTCATGACAATGGTGACGATCAGGGAAAAAGACCTCTAGTGAAAACCCAGGGAACACAAACCAGACACTGTGACATAACTCCCCCTCTACGGAGCGGCTACCAGACGCTCCAAGACACCACACAAAACAAAACAAGAGTCCAGGAGGGAGGTGGAACAGTGGAGGACCAGGGGGAGGGATGGTGGGCCAGGTCCATGAAGGGCAACAGAAACCAGGGGTGACGGCTCAACCGGCAGCCAGGGTAAAACAGAGTCCATCGGGCGGCCAGGGCGGGGGAGACAACCAGGGCGACCACGGCACAGCAACAGACACCGGCTCCGGCTCAGGAACAGACACCGGCTCAGGAACAGACACCGGCTCCGGCTCAGGAACAGACACCGGCTCCGGCTCAGGAACAGACACCGGCTCCGGCTCAGGAACAGACACCGGCTCCGGCTCAGGAACAGACACCGGCTCCGGCTCAGGAACAGACACCGGCTCCGGCTCAGGAACAGACACCGGCTCCGGCTCAGGAACAGACACCGGCTCCGGCTCAGGAACAGACACCGGCTCCGGCTCAGGAACAGACACCGGCTCCGGCTCAGGAACAGACACCGGCTCCGGCTCAGGAACAGACACCGGCTCCGGCTCAGGAACAGACACCGGCTCCGGCTCAGGAACAGACACCGGCTCCGGCTCAGGAACAGACACCGGCTCCGGCTCAGGAACAGACACCGGCTCCGGCTCAGGAACAGACACCGGCTCCGGCTCAGGAACAGACACCGGCTCCGGCTCAGGAACAGACACCGGCTCCGGCTCAGGAACAGACACCGGCTCCGGCTCAGGAACAGACACCGGCTCCGGCTCAGGAACAGACACCGGCTCCGGCTCAGGAACAGACACCGGCTCCGGCTCAGGAACAGACACCGGCTCCGGCTCAGGAACAGACACAAGAACTGCAACAGTCACAAGAACAGACAAACACAGAAACTAACACTGGGTCTGGCGCTGGAACAACAGGCACTGCCTCCGCCTCTGGAACAACAGGCACTGGCCCTGGAACGGCAGGCACTGGCATGTCCAGGATCCAAGCTAGAGGCTCCAAATAATCCATCATAGCCTTGGCGGCCACACGAATGGGCATTTCTTGATCGGTCTCTGGCTGGGCAGACGTGACGTGAACGGTCTCTGGCTGGGCAGTCGTGACGTGAACAGTCTCTGAATCAGCCTCCGGGCTCTTGGGGATGCTGGAGGTCTTCCTCCTTCTCCGCCATTTCTGATGGTGATGAGCCCGCTCTGGGCTAGACGGAAACGGCGACGGATGGAGCTCTGGGCTGGATATCACCAGCCCAGGGTTGAAGAGGGACCGAAGCAAAGAGTGGTGCTGGGGTTCACTTCTAGCACCTCCTCTCCTGCGACCTCCACGGGTTCCAGAAAACTTAGCCAAACAGGTTCCTTCAAAAGATGGTCCGTGTCCGTGTCCCACCTCCTGTGCGAACTCCACGGCTATGATCTCCTCAGTCCTCTGGGCCGCCATGGAAAAATAATAAAACAAAGATTTGTTGGGCCCCGTGCTGCTGGATCCATACATGGTCGAGTCCTTCTGTCACGGCACGCACACAAAAGGTAGGTCCAAGTGCAGTTTATTATAGGGGTAATCCAAATCGTAGTCACCAAGCAAAAGGTTCAAAATCATACAAGGCAGTCCAGAAACAGGAAACAAAACGAGAACAGAACTCCGACGCGTAGTGACATTAAACAAGGACTCGACAATTAACACAGACACAGACAGGGTATAAATAGACATGTGCAAACAATGTGAGTGGGAACAGGTGTGTGCAATGATCAGTGATGAGTTCAGGCAAAGGGTTATGGGAAATGCAGTTCATGATAATGGTGACGATCAGGGAAAAAGACCTCTAGTGAAAACCCAGGGAACACAAACCAGACACTGTGACAAACGATTAATCGCATTGATTAAACGAATAATATAAATTATATTTAAATATAAAAATGTATATAAACATGTATATATTTTTAAAATATATACATGCATGTGTGTGTATTTATAAATACATAATTATTTTACTCAGTACACACATATTTTACAACAAAAACTTTTATTCTGCAAACGATTAGTCGCGATTAATCGTTATGCAGCCCTAGTTTAATCAGCATTGCGTTTAAGCATTGTGAATGATTTATTTTTTTATTTACACTAAACCTTCAAATTGTTCCTAATTTTAACCTATATTTAAAACGACCTGTTGTGTAATTGGCATGTTAAATTGTTTTAGACACCCGTGTGGAATCTGAATGCTCAAAAAAGTGTGTGCGCACGTGTCTTTGTGTTTCTGTGTGTTTCTGTGTGTGTGTGTGTGTGTGTGAGTTTGTGCGAGTGAGTGTGTGTGTCTTTGTATCTGTGTGTGTGTGTGCGCACATGTGTCTGTGTGTGAGAGTGAGTGTGTGTGTGTGTGTGTGAGTTTGTGTTTGTGTATGAGCAAGTGAGTGTGTGTGTGTGTGTGTGTGAGTTTGTGTTTGTGCGAGTGAGTGTGTCTTTGTATGTGTGTGTGTAGTTGTGTTTGTGTTTGTGTGTGTGTGAGAGAGAGAGTGTGTGTGTGTGTGTGTGTGAGTTTGTGTGTCTTTGTATGTGTGTGTGTGTGTGTGTGTTAGCTCTGAGAAAAGCTTGTTTGCACATGATGTTTTGATATTCCCCTATGCACTGCAATGACACTCAGGCATTTTTAAATGTGTCTAAATTCCTGCAGACTCTTAAATCAGCTGAACTCTTTTATTTGTAGGCCGATTTATTTCCTGAACACACAGACCACAGTGTGTTCCTGGTATCAGTTTTGCTTTAATGGCTCTAACCAGGAAATGTTGCATGTTATTTTACTGATCTTTGCATTACTGGGGTTTAATTTTAGCTCTGGGTGTTCTGTGTTCTGTTGAGAACATTGCATGTTTATCCTTAAAATAGTCTAATCCCTTTGTTTTGGTTTAATGCTCTAAATCTAGATGGAGATAATAGCGAGTGAATCTCACTAAAACACATCGGATGACCCCAGTGTGTCTGTGTTGTGTATGAGTAACGTTTGAGTCATTCATTGGTCCGATCTCAAACACGTAATCTTGCACTGAAAACCTGTACAGACACACACTCACCACTGAGAACACACACACCACAGAGAACACACACACCACAGAGAACGCACACACCACAGAGAACACACTCACTCTGGGCTTTCAGTCTTCAGTCTGTCCAGCTCATGCACAATGTCCCTGTCATTCAAATCTCTAAACAGTGTTTTATAAATAAATTTAAAATGCAGACAGTTTTCTGTGATTATAATTATGAAATATAGAAATATGATTAGCTCAGCATAAAACCATTACGCTTATATAAAGTCCTCATGATGATGATGATTGTGTGTGTGTGCGTGTGTGTCCGTGTGCGTGCGTGTGTGTGTGTCCAAAGTTGTTCAGAATGAACTGGTTTTGCAAGTGAGAAGAAACGTAAATACCCGCAGCTCATGACATCATCTGTTACATGAATAATGCAATCTGTTTATTAATATGGGAAATGTTTATGGAATGTGGTGTGTGTGTGTGCGTGTGTGTGCGCAAATGTGATTGTGTGTGTGTGTGTGTGTGTGTGTGTGTGTGTGTGCGCAAATGTGATTGTGTGTGTGTGTGTGTGTGCGCGAATGTGATTGTGTGTGTGTGTGTGTGTGTGTGTGCGCGCGAATGTGATTGTGTGTGTGTGTGTGTGTGTGTGTGTGTGTGTACACTTCCTGTCAGTCAGAAAATATTTAAGAGAAGGAATTTATCTCTAAGTTTGTTGCTTACATCATCTTTTAAAAGTGACCCGTATCCGATTTTTGCATTTACACTATACACTGCTGAAACTACCAAATGTAGATGTTCTGACCCGGAAAAGGAAGTAAAACAGCACGAGATGCAATGGATGCAGATGCGAATAAAATTATCCAGTGTTTTGCTTTCCACAATATTTTGAGAAATCAGCAAAAAAGTCAGGAAAACATTGGTCTCCGTAGCGGAGAAAAAGGAGGAGAGCCCTGGTTGCAGCCTGGGCGAATTTAGTGTATTTATTTCTGTAACAACCATAGCGGTAACAACCCTGCAAAATCTCTTCGCCCCAAACAATCAAAAGACATGAAACCTCCGCATTGCTCCACGGTGTGTATCCTTGTTAAAAGGATCCTCCATCGCGTATATAATAAGTAATGTGATCTCAGTTGGTGGTGTCCACCTGAGTTGACGTCACTTTTTTAATGACGTACGACTCGCATTTACTGGGGAATATCCGATTTGTCTGCTTACACACGCGAACCATGTAGTGTAAATGGGGCCTTAGACACAATCCAGCAAAACACTTCAGCATCAAAAAACCCTTGAAACTCTAGTTGCACCATGTGCTGTGCTTCACTCACTGGACACAGCCGGTTTCTCCCGAATACAGCGACTGAAGAGTCTGAATGAGGCCTAGCGTTACATAAGCCTTTTCTCACCTAAACCACCGATTCAGTACATTCTCTCTCTCTCGCGCTCTCTTTCTCTCTCGCTCACTCGCTCTCTCTCTCTCCATTCAGAAGAGTTTTGGCAGTTTCTCGTCCAGCCCTCTTACGTACCCCATTACACACACACACACACACACACACACACAGTGGCTCAATACCTTTGTGTGCAGCCGTTGTGTGGAAATACAGTGTTTTGTATGTATGGTTTTGTAACTGAAAGCAAATCCAGTCATTAGCCTGGACACAGTGGATGGTTATGATCGGAGTCTGTGATTGGTTGAGGTTGGTAGGTCAACATAACGCATTGGCTAAGCTCTTGAAACCCGTGAATGAATTCGCTCATTAGTTGTCCAACACTGTGTTGTTGGCCAAAAGATTCCAGCCGAGACAAACCCCTTCTCATGGGCTCTGGCTCCCTCTCGCACACCAAACCTTCACGCTGAGCTTTTGGGGTTTTCTTTCCGCAAGATTCTCGGCATGAATTCAGAACACTTGCTTTTTCAAATACAGTGTTTCCATTGACATTTCAAAGTGCTGCAAGAGTCCAGGCCTGAATTATTCTATTCCATCTCAGTTTTAAGAGCGTCTCTCTCTCTCATGGACATCATTTGCTCTGGTTTAAGCTTCTCTCATGTTGTGATGGAATAGCAGAGACACTCCCGACGCTCGAACCGAAGCTTTGACCCGAGTGAAGTCTTGTTAAACCGGCTCAATGATTTCTCCAATGGACGTCATTCTCAACCTGATAACGCCAGACTCCTCGCCATCCACCTCCCCGACCAACACCGTGAGTTCAACTAAACTTCTACATTTGGCAAAATCGGAATATTAAAATGTGCATCAATACTCTAATGAAGTATGCCTGTATTTAAGCAAACTGCAGTTGATCGATTTATTGGTTTCATGTTGAAATGTTTTCACCCAAAAAGTCATAATTTTTTTGTGCTGTTCCAAACCTATGACTTTCTTTCTTCTGTGGAAGAACCTGGTTAACAGTTTTTTATATATAGGCCTATTAAAAGTTAGTTTTTTAGCAAAAGCTAAAAGCAAAAGTTTTCAATATCTGACCCAATAATCCCTCCATAAAAACAGGACTATGAGCGCTTCACCCATCGGTTCACTACACAACACCCCTAGCAACCACTTTAGGCAACGAAAACAAATGTTTGTTCTTATTGATATTGTTCATTGAAGCTTATAAGACCTTATGCGCCAGAGAAACGAGCGCGCCGCCATCTTTAGAATATTGTCTTTGATCTTCCGTGTCTGTGGTCGCTCTGTAAATCTCTATGGCATCGCTGTCGAGGAGTAATCAGCTGGTGAAGTGGATTTACTTATTGTAAAGTTAACGAAAGTTATCATGAGCATTGTAAAGCAGATGTCTTAACAAATGTCGACTGGGAATTTTTTTAAACGAGCCGTTCCTTCATAATTACGCAAGATCGCTGTGAAAATACAGACCGGAAGTCAAAAGACAACGAGCGCCGCGCTGAAAAGGGGCGGGGCTACAGAAGCTCAAGTGAGTGTATGATTAGATATGTATTTCCTTCAGGTCAGTCCTATATTCGTAATAAAGAATCCGATCTTGTCCTTTTAACAGTTAAATTACACATTTGTCATTTGCGTCTGGCTTCTCAAAACAATTTTCAGTCCTTTCAATATAAAAGTCTTCTCTACTGACTGACTCACTCATAAAGACAGAATTCCCGCCATCTAATGGAGAAATAATGTAACTTCTGTTGCTGTTCACGGAGTTATTTTACTAGAGATTTTTTTGTGATTTTACACATTTTCTCGCACCTTGTTGCTTACAACACATTTTTGTTAAGCTGGGAATGATTCTCATAATGTTCGAGCTGCTATTTTCTATGAAAGTGAATGATGACTGATCTCAACTGTTCCTCTGTATGACTTCTGCTCAGTCTTCTGAAGTCATACGATAGTTTTGTGAAAAATAGACCAAAATTGAATGCGTTATTTACTGGGAATCTTCCCCTCTGTTGTGACTCACAAATCTCACTCATAATCACAGATTAAAAAAGGTGATTCGATTTGCATTTCCACGTCATTGGAATGATGTACCAGCGAGTAGGCCTAACTTATTACAAAATGTGCAAGAATTTCAGACACATTGATGTGAATCTTATCAAAAGCTTATAGGCTAAGAGACTTTCACAAGTGCTGTTTTACACAATTACTCATGAGAGATTCTCTTGTAGTTCCTGACCCAGGATAACCAGGAATTTATTCAGTTTCACAACAGTAATATTAATATTAGCAATGGCAACACTTGTGTACACATGGCAATAAGGGCATAAAGGGCAGTAGTTTGAAAGTTAAGTGCTATAAATTTTGCATGAGTAATCCTTGTTTTCTTTGTGTGTGTGTGTGTGTGTTTGTGTGCTCGTGTTTATATTACATTGTGGGGACCAAATGTCCCCACAAGTATATTAAAACCTGAAATCACCTACATTGTGGGGACCAGCCAGCGGTCCCCATGAGGAAAACAGCGTATAAATCACACTAAGTAATGTTGTTTGAAAATGTAAAAATGCAGAATGTCTCCTGTGATGGGTAGGTTTAGGGACAGGGGCAGTGTAAGGGGACAGAATATTTGTACAGTATAAAATCCATTATGCCTATGGAGAGTCCCCACAAAGATAGCGAACCAGACATGTGTGTGTGTGTGTGTGTGTGAGTGAGAGAGAGAGAGAACACAGTGTAGCACGTCCAGTTATGTAATTGTCCACTGATGATGAATAAGGCATTGTTAGTGGCACCAGTCTCCCTTAAAGCAACAGTAAAGAGGATTTCCACCTCTCTCAAACTGGCCTTTGTGTAAATATGAAGGGCTTAGACTGGCATAATGAACTAGACAAAGAAACAAGAAGTACAGAGAGAAAAGCACAAGTAATTTGATATCTCCATTGTGTAATTTAATTATTTTTGGAAATGTATTTTTCTATGACACGTTTGTGATTTGTGGATTAGGCTACCACTTATGTTTGCCTTATAAACTTTTTTTTTTATGAAAACCTTTTTAAAATTGTGCTAAAATGGCTACTGAATAAGGATTATTTGTGTGTTTTTTTACATACAGCATTTAAAAATGGCATTTTCTAGGAAAATAAATTAGTTAGTAGTTTAGTAGTTGAGTATTTAGAAACGAAAAAAAATTAAATACATGATTACCTTTTATTCTATTTTAAATTTTTAGACAATAGATCTTCAGTACTGTCATTTCCATGACCGTATGTGAACATCGATGTTCTCACTAATTATTAAATATGCATAATATATGTATCGATCCAAAGGCAAATGTAAATACTGAGTGAGAGCTTCTGATACGAGACACATTGAAGTGGGATTATGGGATTGAAGGCCAGAACATTAAACTAACTAAAGCAGTCTCAGTCCATATTGACACGATCGCCTCTGGAGATCAGATCACATCATTCAAACAGTTTTACTAGCATTAATACATTATAAAGGTGGCTTATGTTAATCTAGCATCAGTTGTTAATTTATGTAAACATGCACATGCATGTGATGCCTATATAGGCAGCTCACTGGGTTTAGAGGGAGTTTTTAAGAGTGGAAACCAGTTGAGAGAGCCTTAAGACATGCATTGTTTAGTGTTTTTATTGCATCACACCCTTCCACCACTCATTTTTGGTGAAGAACCGCCCACTTTGACCAAGAGACTGTCTGATTGACATGTAAAGTGACCAACCACGATCAGCTTAGTTCAGCTTGACCGTCGTCTGATTATGCAAGACCTCAAACAGAATTCTTGAAGATCTTTATAATAACTTTATTTTCTACAGCGGCTTTAAAAGTAGCATCTCAGAGCGCTACACAAGAATAGAAACAAGATAAAACATACAATAATACAAACAATGCGTTAATGAAAGAAAAAACAAATGAAAATAAAATACCAAATAAAAACGTACTATCAAAAATCCAATAAAATAAAATAATAATATGACAATTTCAAACAATCATGTAAAAGCTACCCTAAACAAATAAGTTTGAAGGGCCTAATCTCAGCTGGCAGGGAGTTTTGGAGCCGTTGAAGGAAAAGCCCGGTCAGGATTTTAAACTTTAAGTTTTGAACCTCACAAACGCGGGTCTTCATCTGAAGCTCTCATTGTGTGCGTTTTCCAGCATTTTCAGTAATTCTTGTAAAGATGTAAATTTTCCAGCAAGCTTTCAGGGCAGGTGTAGAAATTTTTATTTATTTATTTATTTTTTATCAGATCAGATCAGGAACCAGCAACAGAAATCATTGTAGAATTGAAATGCTCTTCGTTCTTTGAATTCTACAACTCTCCCTATTTCTTCTTTAAAATATTTGAGCGAACTTGATTATGCTTACAGCTTACTAATAACAGTGCTCATCTTTAGTATCCAGCTTTTAATGTTGTTTATATGTCTATGTGGTGTTTTTAATACGCTGTAAGACAAACCATGTGTAAGTTCATAAGTCGACAGCATTGCTGAGTATTTCCTCCTTAAAACTGCAGTGAACCAAAGACAGTCTCAAAAACACGGTGTGAAATCGTTGGTGTTTCTGACGTCACAAACGACCTTGACCAATCAGATCAAAGAGTGATCGTCAACCAGTGGATCTCTGAGTGAGTGGAGGCGGGGCTCATCTGCATATTCATAGACCCGCGCATACTAAATGAGGCAAGGGTGTCGAGTTACATTCAAGATATTTTAAGGCATGAAGAATTTTTTTCAAGGGAAAAAAACGTTTAAATATGTCATTTAAACAGAATACAATTATTGACTACAGGGGGACTTTAACACATTTTTACACATTTTAAATTCAGAATTTATCCCAAGGTCAGCAGAAAATATTACAAAAAATATTCTTTTGTCACACAAGAAGTAGAGCTGCACGATTAATCGTTAAAATTAGTCCCGCCCTCACAATCTCATTCCTAAATGATAACGATTCTGTGTCTATTTTTTAAACCTTTGAGAAAATCACACCGGAACAGTCAGATCTGAAAGAAAGCAGTGAGGCTATATCGAGGTATGAAACAGCTTCACAAATAGTCTTTTCGATCACACAGTATAATTATTTCTGTCTTATAATCATTCAGATTATCACAGAAGTGCTGGGAAAAAAGTTAATAGTTCAGATATGAAACACTGATGCCTACAGTAGCAATCAAAATAGTAAACTTGACACTTCAAATAAAGATTGTATTAATTACATCATTACACCAGTAGGTGGAGACAAGTGACTGTTAAAAATGTGTGTTTGTCATTGAATCATTCATTCAAAAGATTAATACAAAAACACTGATTCATCCGGTAATGAAACAAGTGATTTATGAGTGAGTCATTGAATCACTCACTCCAGAGATTCGTTCAGAAACACTGGCTGCCTCCAAGAATCGCACACTCTCTTGAGTATGTACTTATTTTGAACAAGTAATTAGGCTACTTCACGACCGCTAAAAAAGTATGTTCTATATAGTATGAATGTAATCTGTAAAAACTGCATCCGCCACGTTGTCATTGTCATGTGATCTACCAGGATCAGTCGCATTTCACTGCGACTCATAAATCCTCTCCCGTGGCCTCATGGGATAGTAAAGAGTCCATCAAATGCACACTTCAGAATCTCACTGGAAGTAGTAGATCATCCGGGTACTTTTTGCCTCCTGTTTTAAGAGTACTGTGAATTTGGACGTATTTCTTTTGTCACATAAAGTTTTTCGCCTACTTTATAGGCCTAGCCTGGCTCCGCCCTCCTACGTACTTCCACTCTATTTTCATTTTCCTTCAGTACTACATCTGGGTTTGTGGTATATTCATGGGTTTTCTCTGTTAAATTTTTTAGCGGTTCAATCAGCGAACTAGAGTGGCTGAGAACGATGACATTGAGGTTGTGCGCTAATCGTGCGTCACGACCATAGACTGTAAAAAATATGGACAAAGCGTCTGTGACGTCACCCATAGACTTTCTGAAGAGCGGTTTTGAGGCCGTTTATGGGGGTATGGGCGGCGCCATCATGCAAAATCTTGGGAAATCAAAAATACAAATGTTCAGAAAGGATACAGAGGTGGTGTGATGTGTTGTGTCAGATCATGGCCGAGACGTCAAATTTCACTCGGCGCAGCCCGTTATCAGCTGTCAATCAAAGTTAACCGACCTTATTTGTCATACATTTTATATCTAAATACGATTTAAACTAACGAGTTAGAAAAAAATTCACCCCCCTCACAGCTGTCAGGCACTCGGAACCTATCGAAAAATACAATAAAAGTCCATGGGACCAACCTGTAAAAACATGAATTTATGCTGTGAAAACGGACATTTTAACATGGGGGTCTATGGACATTTACTCCCCTTTGGGACCTGCCCCTAGCGGATTTTCGATGTATTGCAGTTTTTCGCACTTCCGGGTAGGCTTCATTTCTCAGATTAGAATGTTGCCACTTGGTCACGACCAAACCAGAGAATGTCTAGTAAGGGGAGAACTGCCACTCTCAGTAAACGTCCGGCTTCTGAACTGGTTGCAGTTCCACTCTGTTCCACATGAGGGCGCTCACAGGACGAGTGCAGAATGAATGGAGGTCTATGAGCCCCTCAAAATCCACTTTTCTCAGATATCATTTTTTGTCTAGTAATTTGAATGTTGTATTTGAAAGGAGATGCAAAGAAATTACACATTGCTGGTGTTAGATTTTTTAGAGTCACTTATTTGCTTTAAAAAGTCTTTTAAAATGTCAATGACGTCATACACATCGTACGACCAGAGATACTGCTTTACAGCTGACACAGGTAAACACAACACATCTGACACAGGTAAACACACAACACATCTGACACAGCTGACACAGGTAAACACAACACATCTGACACAGGTAAACACACAACACATCTGACACAGGTAACACAGCTGACACAGGTAAACACACAACACAGCTGACACAGGTAAACACACAACACAGCTGACACAGGTAACACAGCTGACACAGGTAAACACACAACACAGCTGACACAGATAAATACACAACACAGCTGACACAGGTAAATACACAACACAGCTGACACAGGTAAACACACAACACAGCTGACACAGGTAAACACACAACACAGCTGACAGGTAAACACACAACACAGCTGACACAGGTAAATACACAACACAGCTGACACAGGTAAACACACAACACAGCTGTCACAGGTAAACACACAACACAGCTGACACAGGTAAACACACAACACAGCTGACAGGTAAACACACAACACAGCTGACACAGGTAAATACACAACACAGCTGACACGGGTAACAGGTAAATACACAACACAGCTGACACAGGTAACACAGCTGACACAGGTAACACAGCTGACACAGGTAACACAGCTGACACAGGTAAACGCACAACACAGCTGACACAGGTAAACGCACAACACAGCTGACACAGGTAAACACACAATACAGCTGACACAGGTAAACACACAATACAGCTGACACAGGGACATGAACAACACAGCTGACACAGGTAAATACACAACACAGCTGACACGGGTAACAGGTAAATACACAACACAGCTGACACAGGTAACACAGCTGACACAGGTAACACAGCTGACACAGGTAAACGCACAACACAGCTGACACAGGTAAACACACAATACAGCTGACACAGGTAAACACACAATACAGCTGACACAGGGACATGAACAACACAGCTGACACAGGTAAACACACAACACAGCTGACACAGGTAAACACACAACACAGCTTGTACAGGTAAACACACAACACAGCTGACACAGGTAAATACACAACACAGCTGACACAGGTAACACAGCTGACACAGGTAAATACACAACACAGCTGACACGGGTAACACAGGTAAATGCACAACACAGCTGACACAGGTAAACGCACAACACAGCTGACACAGGTAACACAGCTGACACAGGTAAACGCACAACACAGCTGACACAGGTAAACGCACAACACAGCTGACACTGGTAACACAGCTGACACAGGTAAACGCACAACACAGCTGACACTGGTAACACAGCTGACACAGGTAAACGCACAACACAGCTGACACAGGTAAACACACAATACAGCTGACACAGGGACATGAACAACACAGCTGACACAGGTAAACACACAACACAGCTGACACAGGTAAACACACAACACAGCTGACACCGGTAAATACACAACACAGCTGACACAGGTAACACAGCTGACACAGGTAAACACACAACACAGCTGACACAGGTAAACACACGACACAGGTAGCACAGCTGACACAGGTAACACAACTGACACAGGTAAACACACAACACAGCTGACACAGGTAAACACAACACAGCTGACACAGGTAAACACAACACAGCTGACACAGGTAAACACACAACACAGCTGACACAGGTAAACACACAACACAGCTGACACAGGTAAACACACAACACAGCTGACACAGGTAAACACACAACACAGCTGACACAGGTAAACACAACACAGCTGACACAGGTAAACACAACACAGCTGACACAGGTAAACACACAACACAGCTGACACAGGTAAACACACAACACAACTGACACAGGTAAACACACAACACAGCTGACACAGGTAAACACACGACACAGGTAGCACAGCTGACACAGGTAACACAACTGACACAGGTAAACACACAACACAGCTGACACAGGTAAACACAACACAGCTGACACAAGTAAACACACAACACAGCTGACACAGGTAAACACACAACACAACTGACACAGGTAACACAGCTGACACAGGTAAACACACGTGCTAGTAGAGTTAAGTCCGACTTAACATTCTGGTCACGCTTCGGATGCCACAATGCCATTAAGCGGTATCTCTGGCCGTAATCAGTCCTTCACTGACCAATCAAGAATGTTAGCGTGTTATGGGCAACAACAACTCAACCTGTAAGAAATGGAAAGGACGTAAGTACTCGTTCATTCAACTTTCGACCTATAACCCATGTTGAACTTGCAAAACCTACAATCAAATCTGAGATTTCTCAACAGCAATCGGGTGAAAGAGACAAATTTATCGTCTAGCTCCATAGACTCCCATTCATTCTGCGATCGCCCCCAGTGGAACTCTGGTGGAACTACAACCACAATTCGGTACAATAGGACTTAATAGGGAGTGGCCAGGCTCTCCGTAGACGGACTCTGACCAAGGGTTAGCGATTGGTTATGGCAGATCCAGAGTGGCTCTGGGCAGAACCAATAGTTTTAAACTTCAACAGAGAACTTCTTCAAGGAAGTTAACGCTTGTCAATGGAGAGCGGGCAGCCTGAAGTATGCTATTTCGGTTTCGAATTGATTAATCCGGTAATGAAGTATTTATGAGTGAGTCACTAAATCACTAATTCAAACATTTCAAATTAATTAAACATTTTTGTCAGAACATCTAGTAAATTACATTATTTGGTTTAGTTGTTTGTTCAGAATCAAAACAATTCTATCACGAGTCTTAAGAAGTGTTTTGTCACATAATAGGAATGATAAAAGTGATCAAATCCATACTCAAATTAATACTTCATATTCATTTATTCAGCAGAAAAAGGTTCAGTCAGCCAGACATTATCGTAGCCTAAATATTATTTCCTGCAGGGTTTTCTCATAATGACCGTCTGATTGTACATTACTCCTTACATAATACCGCCTATGACATTAATGAATTTGACCAATCTAATTGTGTGCTTTAATTTGTTTGTGTGTCTGTAATGGCTTTATGGCTCCAGAACTGGTAGAACTGGTCAGTCGTTGTCACGTGATCCCCTCGAGACGCACCCGATTATATCACAGATTACCAGAGATTTGTCCTGGACTGTAAACATACACACAGTGTTGAAATCTGTTGCTGTCTGCTTCATTCAGCATAATAAATCGTGTGGAAATATAAGCTTTATGCAATGCAACTTTGTTGTTGTTTTTTGAAAGTTTCTCTGCACTAGATTTTGTTTTGTTTTGTTTATTAGGCTATAACTTGTTATAATGTGGTGCATTGGCTAATTCACAGGTACAAAACAACAGCAACAACCAAACATTGTTAAAATAGCTTAATGTTTTTTTTTTTTCATTCATAACTTCTTGGGTTTTTTTGGCCAGATGTTGTTAATGTATTTCTGGTTCTCTTAAGGCGACCGATTACAGGTTTACACAAAAATTTTTTTAGTTATCCTATATATTCATTATTTGGTTACTCATACACAAAGTATTTTTTAATGCAGTCATTATGCCTTGTAATGCACCTTATAATGCATTGTATAGTCTCATGAATAATTGTAACCATTATAAAACAATAATACTTAGGCTATCTAGTCATTGAGCCCCTTTAATGCATTAAAACACACAGCAAACAACCAATTTTATAATCTGAAAATATTATAATCCGTTTTAACTTTGGTTACACTTATTTATGAAAAGATATAAGACATTGCATTGTACATTATAAATAACTTTATAATGCACTATACATATGTGCTTTAAGTAAAGTGTTATCCATTATTTCTATAATGAATTTATAATCTCCTATAATTTCTATAAAGTGCTCAAATCCATTTTAAGATAAATATTGCTCCGGTGTAGATAAATAAATTAGCCTACAAATAAAATGGAAAAGGATGACAAACAGGAAAGTAGATTAAACCTCATCAATAGTTTTACCAATTTTGTTTTCAGGAATCTGTCGCATTTGAGAAGTGAGTCTGTGAAATGAAAAAGAAAAAAAAACAGTGATAGTTCTTCTGAATGATGCATTCAATTTGTTCAGTTGTTTACACTGAATAAATTAATCCATGTACAAATATTCGATATCGCAACAGTAAAAACCATGAATAGTAGGCTACATTAAATGACATGGACAGTGTTGAAATTTCAGTCAATTAAAAATGTTCAGTTTTCCTATTTTCACTATTTAGTAACACTTTACTTAAAGCCTTTATGTGTAATGCATTATAAAAGTTTCATTTTACAAATAAAATGGAAAGGGTGACAAACAGAAGAAAGTATTAAACCTCATCAATAGTTTCACCAAATGTCTTTCAGGAATCTGTCTCATTTTTTTATTTTAGAAGTAAGTCAAGTAAAACTTTTATTCATTTTTTAAATTGAAATAACAATAACAATACCAATAGGGAAATACAGAGTCATACAAAACGTGGTAAGTAAAACTTAGTGATAGGCTAGTTCTGAATGATTCGTTCAGTTTATTCAGTTGTTCACATTGAATAAATGGATCTGTGTACAATTATTCGATATCGCACAGTGATAATGACAAAAATAGGCTACCCTAAGAATACATTAAAATTCGGAAACCTGCACATGGTCTATTTGAATTCAAGAATCAATTCGGCAGGATTCAAATGATTCACTAAACAGAATCGATTCTAATGACGATTCGTTCGCGAACGCAATTATAGGGATGATGTCATGTTTAAAGCTCCACGCTGGTTCGAGGCGATGGGAGGAGCTTAATCCGCCAGTTCGACGGTGGGAGGAGCTTAATCCGCCAGTTCAGCTGCCAGTGACACTTCAAAACCAGTTTGGGGAGTTTCTGAGAGAGGAACCGGCGGAGCGGCGTATTTCCCGCAGAACTCACTCGACTCTTTAAATGAAGCGGTGGTTTCGCTCGAGCTCGTTCAGAGAATGCACTGGGATCAGCTGTTGCGCGCGAGCAATGGGAAGGTGAGAGGACACAAATATCATCTTTAGACATGATGTTATATTAATAGGCGAGTCTACACATTGAGCCGTTCATTAGACCGCCGGGGAATGTACAGTTGGAAGCTTTAGGGTGTTGTGAGATCCTGAGGGATTGTGTCATTGAGTGGTCATGCTGCACCTGTGTTGTCTTTGTTTCCCTTTCCCTTACGTCAACTTGACTCTCTTTCTTGAGTAATATCAGAGCTACTGAATGGGCATTTCAATGCATGCTTATAACCTTACCCTTATACAAAAACTTTCATTTCCGTGGTTTATGTAAAATATTGGTAACACTTTACAATAAGGTTCATTAGTTAACTACCTTAGTTAACACGAACTAAGAATGAATAATTCTTCTTCAGCATTTATTAATCTTAGTTAATATTAATTTCAACATTTTTCACACTCCCCTAGTTGAAACCCCTGGATTCTTTGTTGATTAACAGGAGTTATTACTCATATATCGGTCAGATACACCGACAGATCTGTACTATATGATCAGACAGGCTTTTTGAGCGTTTCTGACCTCAATATTCGGCTCTTTTTGTCTAAAGCGATTGTGAAACTGTGAGGTCGACATATCCTGGAAATCCTGTACTGAACAATGTTTTTGTTACGAGTATCTTTGTCTTTTTTCTCTCTTTTTTCCATTAAAAATTTTTTATTTAAACAAGTTTACCTGAAACAAAAACTTGCCATAAAATACTGTTTTCAGTTCTTTGAATGTTTATGTAGATGTATGTTATAAAATATATATAAATACATGTATGTGTGTGTTTGTATGCTGTATGTTTAAAAATAATAAATATATATATTAGTGCTTGCAAATCGATTCAAGACGTAACAAAGTTTGTTTATATATATATATATATTTATATTTTATAGTTTATTTATTTATTTATATATATATATATATATATATATATATATATATATATATATATAATATTATACATATATCGCTTTGAATAAAATAAAAGAGTAAAGTAAATAGTGTGTTGTAGAGTGTTCTTATTATTGTCATTTAAATTCGTTCCTCCTATCTACCTGCACATACTTTGGGTTGAATTGGAATATATATATATTTACAGTATACACACACACACACACGTGTGTGTTTCTATACTGTATTGTATATGTGTATGTGTGCATACAGTGGTGATTTTTTTTTTTTTTAATGTTTTAAAAAGTCTCTTCTGCTCACCAGGGCTTCATTTATTTGATAAAAAAAACAGTAATATTGTGAAATATTTTTACAATGTAAAAACTCTTTTCAATTTGAATGTATTTAAAAATGCAATTTATTTCTGTGTTGATAAAGCTGTATTTTCATCATCATTACTCCAGTCTTCAGTGTCACATGATCCTTCAGAAATCACTCTAATATGATGATTTGATGCTCAAGAAACATGTTGATTATTATTATCAATGTTGAAAACAGTTGTGTACAATCATTTTCCAGGATTATTTGATGAATAGAAAGTTGAAAAGAACAGCATTTATCAGGAATAGAAAGTGTAATTTGTGAGATTTGGATGTTGACCTTAAATAGCCTCAGTCTGCGTGCCGATTGCAGAAGCGGTCGATTGCTTCATTGTGTCAGCAAAGAGCCACACAAAGACCCGTTTTCCAAGAACTGGCATGACTTCTCCTCCTCTGTCCTGTGTTCCTGCAGATCGAGAGGCTGGAGGGCAGTGTCTCTCCGGCGGTGTCGTACGGGGCCGACGGGTCAGTGCTGGGCCCCGAGGACGCCGACCCCCAGCGCACACGCCAGGCTGTGGCTCAGCTGCAGCAGAAGATCCTGAAGCTCACGGAGCAGCTGCGCATCGAGCAGGCGTCCCGGGACGACAACGTGGCCGAGTACCTCAAACTTGCCAGCAATGCCAACGACAAGCAGCAGAGCAGCCGCATCAAGCAGGTCTTTAGCATCTCACTTCTCCATCGCACTGTTGCTTTTCAATGTCTTTAAAACCTGTCTGGGAAATGTCCACATTTTACGCCAAATGAATAAAAGGCAACTAGAAATTGCATGAAAATAACTTTATTAGGCATGCCCTAGTTAAAGGATTAGTTCACTTTTTAAAAAAACTTTTGCTGATAATTTACTCCCCCCATGTGATCCAAGATGTCCATGTCTTTCTTTCTTCAGTCGAAAATAAAGTAAGGTTTTTGATGAAACCATTCCAGGATTTTTCTCCATATAATGGACTTCAACAGGACCCAAACGGTTCAAGGTCCAAATGACAGTTTCAGTGCAGCTTCAAAGGGCTTTAAACGACACCAGACGATGAATAAGGGTCTTATCTAGACAAACCATCGGCATTTCACAAATAAATAAAACAGTTTAAGTTTTATAAGCACAAATGCTGGCCTTGCTCTGTTCTGGGATGCGCGTTCGTGACTCACGTAATACGCAATTACGTTCAAAAGGTCACGCTTGATGTACGCGGAAGTATCGAGTCCATATACACATATTCAAATGTCAGTTTATCGTTTAAAATGCCCATTTCGTGTGCGTATCCTGGGTGTTTTAATATTAAAAAGGCTAAAAGAGAATTTTCGTCAGGACAGAAGCGTGACCTTTTCAACGTAATTGCGTATTACAGGCTTCACATGTATTGTGCTGATGATGAAACTCACGTTACCAGTGCATGCATAAAAACAGAAGTATAATTTGTGCATTTGTGGTCATTTGTTTTAAGTGAGTGTTGGCTTTTTCTTGCCTGACGCCTGATACAGTTCGACTCGGGGCCTAAAACTACGTTTTTGCCACACCTGACAATGGCAGGTGACTTAATAAAATTTACCGGCCTTAAATATATATATTTTTTTATCAGCCATAAAACTGTTTTTGCAAAAGCAGACAGTTATGACAACAATATTTTAGATATCATTGAAAATTCACAAATTTCAGGTATAGAAATTACTTTAAAATAACACTGCACAGGCTTCAGTGTATAAATTAAACATTAATCCTTATTAAAGAATCAAAAGTTACTCAGTCAAGGTCAATGAGTGATTTATTTAGTTTGATTAACATTAAGGACACAGACAGCAGCAGGTTTATTAGGCTTCTGTCACTTTAAGAGCTAATGCACGGGTCCAATATACCGTTTCACATGCGTTTTCTTTCTTAACTTTTTATGTTCACTTAAGACATAACTTACTACTTTTATGAGGATTTATGTGGGTTTTGACCACAGAAAACTTCCACACAGTGTGTAAGTGATGATTTGCCTCTCCTTGTGCTTGAATATATTTTAATTGGCAAGGCTTAAACTTTCGTAACGAGCATCCCAAGGGTCACGCTTGTTTATCTTCTTACAACATTGCATTGCTAGAATTCATAAAAACATTACCTGCCAACTGGCAATTGACACCGTTTCATAAATTCGTCAACACCAATTATTAATCGCATTTGCCGATTGGCGACTGTTAGTTTTAGACCCTGGTTAGACTGGTTTTTAGGTAGAAAATGTTGCTCTCAGGCCCCGTCCCAAATGGCACCCTAAGCACTCGCTGTCTTCCTACGAGTCTTCCTTTGACTCGTAGCATCAGTGCGGGCTCGGCAGAAGTGTGCATCCAGAGCTCATATTGACCGCATTCACGAGCACCCTTCTGAGACCTAAAATGACAAATGGGACACTACAGTCTCATGCACTGAACTGACATGTGCACACAGCAGCCATTATAAGTCCACAAGACCGAAAGTGCATATGAAGTGTGCCATTTGGGACAGGGCCTCAGTGTGATGGGGTCCCTCAGTCTCCCTCCATCTTTTAATCCTCATGTACCCAGATTAATGTAGACGTAGCCTTAGTTGTATTATGTTCCTGTTATCACTGTAAAGCTGCTTTGAAACAACCCGTATCGTAAAAAGCGCTTTATAAATAAAGGTGACTTGACAACGACACTTCAAGTGTCCGAGAAGAACCAGAAGTCGGACGTGAGCATTGCGCAGGATTGGATGCATTTAATCGTTGCACAGCACTAGTAAAAATACAGGTGAAACTCGAAAAACTAGAATATCGTGCAAAAGTTTATTTCAGTAATTCAAATTAAAAGGTGAAACTAATATATTTAGTATATATAACTATATACACATGCATGATTATACTTTTCAGAGGGCCGACATTTCTGTATTTAAAATCTTTTTTTTATTTCATGTAATACTCAATGATTTTGAATTTGGGGTTTTCATAAGCTGTAAGCCATAATCATCAAAATGATTTAACAACTTTTCCACGATATTCAAATTTTTCGAGTTTCACATGTATTACCTGCCAACTGGTGATTGACACCGTTTCATATACTCGCCAACACTGATTTTAAAGTGTGTGTTAATTTTAGTTAGACTGGATTACAGGTAGAACATTTGTCTGTAAGTGTGATTGGGTCCCTCAGTCTCCCTCCATCTTTTAATCCTCATCCTTGTCTGTTTTGATTTCCTCCCTGTCTCGCTCTTCCACACAACGCCTCCTCAGGTGTTCGAGAAGAAGAACCAGAAGTCGGCGGCGAGCATCGCGCAGCTTCAGCGTAAGCTCGAGCACTACCACCGGCGCCTGCGCGAGGCGGAGCACAGCGGCGTGCAGCGGCAGCCCAAAGATGTGCTGCGGGACATGCAGCAGGGCCTGCGGGACGTGGGCGCCCGGGTCATCACGGGCCTCAGCGAGGGAGTGGTCGACAGCGTGAAGGGAGGCCTGTCCAGTTTCTCCCACGCCACACACTCCGCCGCCGGAGCCGTGGCCTCCAAACCCCGCGAGATCGCGTCGCTGATCCGCCACCGGTTCGGGAGTGCCGATAACATCAGCGTCCTCGAGGACGGCGTGGCCGAGCCCGAACGCTCTCTGGGATCCGCCGCGGGACTCCTGCAGAAGTTCGGGAGTGACGAGGACTGTTCCAGCGCGGCCTCGAGTGTGACGGGAGCTCCCGGAGGTCCTCCGAGCTCCAGAGGGAACACACTCGAGAGGGGCCGCGGCTGGGACGTGTTTATGCAGGAGGTGCAGGAGCTGCGGGACGCTCAGACTCGGCTGGAGGAGACCCTGGAGAAGGTGAAGAGCGAGTTTCTGAAGGAGTGTACGCTGATGATGCAGGCGCTGCAGGAGGAGAGGTTCAGGTACACACACACTCACTCACATTCACACACATTCACACACGCACCCATTCAATTACACACTCTCACTCATACAGGCTCACTCACTCACTCGCACGCTCACACACTCACTTGCTCACACACTCACTCACTCACTCGCACACTCACTCACTCACTCACTCATACAGACACTCACTCACTCACACACATGCTCGCTCACTCACTCACTCACACACTCGCACTCACACACACAAACACTCGCTCACTCACTCACACACTCGCACTCTCACGCACACACTCACTCATACAGACACACACACACACTCTCACTCGCACACACACACACTCACTCATACAGACTCACTCACTTACACACACATACTCACTCACTCATACAGACTCACTCACTTACACACACATACTCACTCACTCACTTACACACACATACTCACTCACTCATACAGACTCACACACACACACACACACTCGCCTGCTCACTCACACAGACACACTCACTCACTTACACACACATACTCACTCATACTCACTTGCTCACTCACTCACAGACACACTCACTTACACACACATACTCACTCACTCACTTACACACACATACTCACTCACTCACTCACACACTTACTTACACACACTCACTCACTCACTCATACACTCACTTACACACACTCACTCACACACACACACACACACACACACACACTCGCTCACTCACTCACTCACTCACTCATACAGACTCACTTACACACACACACACTCGCTCGCACACACTCACTCACTCCACACACACTTACTCCACACACACTCACTCACTCACTCACTCACTCACTCACTCCACACTCACTCACTCACTCCACACACACTTACTCCACACACACTCACTCACTCACTCACTCCACACTCACTCACTCACTCACTCCACACACACTTACTCCACACACACACACTCACTCACTCACTCACTCACTCCACACACACTCACTCACTCACTCCACACACACTCACTCACACACACACACAGACCTTGGGTGCGATGTGATCACAGCAGGAAATGCCAGTCTAAGTGCGCTTATTTATAACTATAGTTTTGTTTCAATCATAGTCTCACAAATATGCGGGGGGAAAAACAACCCAGTTTGGGTCATTTTGGCAACCATGTTGTGGGTCAAAAAGGGACAAACACTTTTGATTCGCTTTTTCTAAACATATTACTGTCATAAGTGGCGTGAACACAGATAGGTGAAGTGTTATCGGCACACACAGAACCGTCTCTTTCACGTCTGCATTCCCAAACCAGCGCCGTTGAGTTACTGACAATGATTATCAACCCAAACTGGGTCAAATCAACCCACAAAAGTAACAAAAATGTCCTGATAATCAAACACTCAAATTTATGAATTTTTGCACAAAACAAATGGTCCCATATATTTATATATATTGTGCTGACAGTCAAAATGGTCATCGATGTTGATAGAGGTTTTGCTTTTTTGTGCATATCATGGTATGCAAATATATGCGTGTTGGTTTCAGTAGAACTGCTCACATTTATAGACGAGATCAGAACTCGATCCAGTCTGAACGGTGGATTTCTGTGGCACTGAAGTGTAATATTTTCATTTAGGATTCCCCCACTCTCTCCAACTATAGCAGGAAACAGAACGGCAGAACATGTGTTGCTGATCAGTTACGACCCAGCAGATTTGTGGCCTGAAATAGTCTTAGTTTAATAGACTTGGATGTTTTCCTCTTAAATGGTAAAAGATTGAGAAGGAAAATAGAGAGAGAGAGAAAGAAAGAGAGAGAAAGAAAGAGAGAGAGAGAGAGAGAGAGAGAGAGAGAGAGAGAGAGATATTCACCAATGAATGGACAAAAATATTTCTGCCCTAAATGTCCAGCTCGTGGTCAAGTGTTTTAGAATAATAACTGCTTATAATAACAGAAGCACAAAAATAGCCGAAATATCAACATGCTTTGAAACTAATGGAATATTAAAGGAATAATTCACCCAGAACTGAACGTTCAGTCATTGTTACTTGCCTTCATGCTTGTGTTTGAGTGACGTAGTCCTGGGTTCACTTGTTTATGCTTTACAGCATATCACATCATATCATAAATCATATTTTTGTTGAGCTTACCTTTGAACTGATTTTTCATGGAAAGAGCTTTGTGGTGTTTCTTCAGACTTTGTCCTTTTGGAATGAAATGAATTAATTAATTCATGTTTTTATTTTCTTCTGTTTAGTGCATTTATATAGGAGCCCAGTTCTGCTACACAAGATAAATAATGAATTGTTAAATAATTATGACATAAAAATCTGAAATTATGGCATACTAATGTATGTCATAAGTATTGTCAATGTCTTAAGTCATTTTGATGACAAAAAAAATTCATTTATTCAGTAGTAGTATGCCATAATTGTATTAAGTCAAAATTGACATAAGAAGATGACCCTAGAAGGTCATAATTTCAACTTCATCTCATAATGATTATGTTATAATTTGGACTTTTTATTATTTTTTTTAATCTAAAGTTGACATTCACATAAAAAGTAATAATGATTATGGTATAGAAAAATCATAACTTCTATTTTTAATCTCACAATTTCAATTTTTTTAACCTCATAATTATGATCATAATTGTTGCTTTTTTGTCATAATTAAGATTTACCAAAGCAATTTTTTTTCATGGAGCATGTGGCAGAAATGGGCTTCCATAGACACAAACTGAGTGTTAAAGCGGTTTACAAACAAATCCATTAGTCGGCAGTTTCAGTTTGTGGCGTCGTCTTTAAAGACTTCCCTTTTCACAGCAGAACCACACACACACACACACACACACTACAGCTCACACACTGCAGCTCACACACACACACACACACTACAGCTCACAAACACTCACACTGCAGCTCACACACACTCACACACTACAGCTCACACACTCACACACTACAGCTCACACACACTCACACACTACAGCTCACACACACACACACACACACACACACACACATACACACACTACAGCTCAATCATACTCACACACACACATACACACACACACACACACACACTAAAGCAGAACAGTGAAGCTCGGTCACACTGACAAACACACACTGTTTTAGAGAGGTTATTACGTCTATATGAGTACAGATCAAGTCTCAATCCCACACACACACACACACACTACAGCTCAATCATACTCACACACACACACACTACAGCTCAATCACACACACACACACACACACACACACACACACACACTACAGCTCAATCACACACACACACACACACACACACACACACACTACAGCTCAATCATACTCACACACACACACACATATACACACACACTACAGTAGAACAGTGAAGCTCGGTCACACTGACAAACACACACTGTTTTAGAGAGGTTATTACGTCTATATGAGTACAGATCAAGTCTCAATCCCACACACACACACTACAGCTCAATCCCACACACACACATTACAGCTCAATCACACACACACACACACACACACACACACACACACACACACACACACACACACACACACACTACAGCTCAATCACACACACACACACACACACACACACACACACACACACACACACACACTACAGCTCAATCACACACACACACACACTACAGCTCAATCACACACACACACACACACACACACACACACACACACTACAGCTCAATCACACACACACATACACACACACACTACAGCAGAACAGTGAATAAACAGAACACCCTCATAAACCACCCATAAGTTGTAATACCAGTGTAATACGCATGTCATTATACAAATTTGTGTCCTCATAAATCACATAAACAACCCCCCCCCCACACACACACACACACACACACTACAGCTCAATCACACACACACACACACTACAGCTCAATCACACACACACACACACACACACACACACACACTACAGCTCAATCACACACACACATACACACACACACTACAGCAGAACAGTGAATAAACAGAACACCCTCATAAACCACCCATAAGTTGTAATACCAGTGTAATACGCATGTCATTATACAAATTTGTGTCCTCATAAATCACATAAACAACCCCCCCCCCCCACACACACACACACACACTCACTCACTCACACACTACAGCTCATTCACACACACACACACACACACACACACTCTCCAGCTCAATCACACTCATGTTTGTCTACACTTCCGTTCAGAAGTGTTAAATTGGTACGATTTTATGTTTTTAAAAGTCTCTTCTGCTATAAAGGCTGCATTTAATAATAAAATAAAAAAAATTGTGAGATATTATTCCAGTGTAAATCAGCTCTTTTCTATGTGAATATATAGTAAAGTGTAATGTATTCCTGTGATCAAAGCTGAATGTTCAGCATCATTACTCCAGTCTTCAGTGTCACATGATCCTTCAGAAATCAGGATAATATGAGGATCTGATGCTCAAGAAACATTTATGATTATTATCAATGTTGAAAACAGTTGTGTACATTTTTATTTCAGGATTCTTTGATGAATAGAAAGTTCAAAAGAACAGTATTTTGTAACATTAAACTCTACCGTTCTAAAATTTGGGGATTTTTATTTTTATTTTTCTGGGGAAAGAAATTAAAGAAATCAATACTTTTATTAATCAAGGATTACTTAAATTGATCAAAAATGACAGTAAAGACATTTAGAATGTTACAAAAAATTCTATTTCAAATCTTTTGAACTTTCTATTCATCAAAGAATTCAGTTCAGTTCATCTTTTATTCATTTCCCGAAGGCAATTTGGTTGCAGCAAGACAGGCATACACATAAAACAATGTATATACATTTAATAAATACAATAAATAAATACATTTACATAGAGTTTAAAAACTGAATGAACAAATGAATTTTTAAACCAATTTGTTTTACTGAGTTCTATACCGGCTACCAGACGGAAGAAGATCGAACTCATAATACAAGGGGTGAGAGATTTAATTTATTTTTCACACTCAGAGAATTGAACCAGCACAACAATGAAAAGGATATAAACGACTCAATATAGGATCTATAAAACATACACATCAATGTTTTATCCACATCTTTGCTGTCCCTTCTTACACAAGGCATCAGTGTTTGCGGAAAAAGTCAATTTACAATCTAATACAGTACCCAAGTACTTGTACTGTTCAACACTCTGTTAATACTTATTTGCTTATCATCAATTAATTTCCCTCTCAATCTAAAATCAATACTCATCTCTTTAGTCTTCAAGACATTGAGTTTTAAAAAAGCATTCTGACACCAAGCAGCAAAGTCATCAACCACAGGACCGTGCATCATAAATTAAAGGCTTCATAAATTAATAAAAAACATAAAAAAACAAAGTACATCCGATGCACATTTCTTTGTTCTTCATTTTCTAGAACAAGAGATTAAGAACCTTACTGTATTTTTGTGTAATTAATAAAGAGAAAGTTCTCCGACTAAAGTGACTTGAACGCACTGCCGTCGTAAACACGAACGCACCAATTGAATCCTCCTCACTCAATAAGCTAACAATAAGCAAATTTTAAGATGTGCCTATTACTAAAACCACTCTTCCAGTCATTAGTGTACAGAATAAATAATAAGGGAGAGAGGACGCACCCTTGAGGGGACCCAGTCGATGACACCAGCCCTTCAGAGGAACAGTCGTTTACTCTGACTCTCTGTCTTCTCTGCACAAGGAAATCTAAAATCCAGCCTACCAGATAAAAATCCAACCCGAACTCTTTAATGAGTTTATCAATTAAAATATGTGGCTGAATGTTATTGAAGGCAGATGAAAAATCAATAAAAAGTCATTTGACAAGTTTTCGGCTTCTCTAAATGTTGACACTGAAGACTGGAGTAACGGGATCTCAGGACTTTGATCACAGGAATAAACTACATTTTAAAATATATTAAAATAGAAAAAAGTTATTTTAAATTGTCATAATATTTAACAATATTACTGGGGTTTTTTTCTATTTTTAATCAAAGAAATGCAGCCTTGATAAGCAGAAGAGACTTCTTTTAAAAACATTAAAAATCGTACCGATCCCAAACGTGTGTGTGTGTGTGTGTACAGTAAGTGACCGTGTGTGTGTGTACAGTAAGTGACCCTGTGTGTGTGTACATTAAGTGACCCTGTGTGTGTGTACAGTAAGTGACCCCGGTGTGTGTGTGTACAGTAAGTGACTGTGTCTGTGTGTGTTTGCACAGTAAGTGACCCGGTGTGTGTGTGTGTACAGTAAGTGACTGTGTCTGTGTGTGTTTGCACAGTAAGTGACCCTGTGTGTGTGTACAGTAAGTGACCCTGTGTGTGTGTACATTAAGTGACCCTGTGTGTGTGTACAGTAAGTGACCCCGGTGTGTGTGTGTACAGTAAGTGACTGTGTCTGTGTGTGTTTGCACAGTAAGTGACCCGGTGTGTGTGTGTGTACAGTAAGTGACTGTGTCTGTGTGTGTGTGTGTACAGTAAGTGACCGTGTCTGTGTGTGTACAGTAAGTGACTGTGTCTGTGTGTGTGTGTGTGTGTGTGTGTGTGTGTGTGTGTGTGTGTACAGTAAGTGACCCGTGTGTGTGTGTGTGTGTGTGTACAGTAAGTGACCCGGTGTGTGTGTGTACAGTAAGTGACTGTGTCTGTGTGTGTGTGTGTGTGTGTGTGTACAGTAAGTGACCCTGTGTGTGTGTGTGTGTGTGTGTACATTAAGTGACCCTGTGTGTGTGTGTGTACAGTAAGTGACCCGGTGTGTGTATACAGTAAGTGACCTGGTGTGTGTGTGTACAGTAAGTGACTGTGTGTGTGTGTGTGTGTGTGTGTGTGTGTGTGTGTACAGTAAGTGACCCTGTGTGTGTGTGTGTGTGTGTGTGTGTATACAGTAAGTGACCATGTGTGTGTGTGTGTACAGTAAGTGACCCTGTGTGTGTGTGTGTGTGTGTGTGTGTGTGTGTGTGTGTGTGTGTACAGTAAGTGACCCAGTGTGTGTGTACAGTAAGTGACCCGGTGTGTGTACAGTAAGTGACCCGGTGTGTGTACAGTAAGTGACCCGGTGTGTGTATACAGTAAGTGACCCTGTGTGTGTGTACAGTAAGTGACCCTGTGTGTGTGTGTACATTAAGTGACCCTGTGTGTGTGTTTGTACAGTAAGTGACCCTGTGTGTGTGTTTGTACAGTAAGTGACCCTGTGTGTGTGTGTGTGTACAGTAAGTGACCCTGTGTGTGTGTGTACAGTAAGTGACCCTGTGTGTGTGTTTGTACAGTAAGTGACCCTGTGTGTGTGTGTGTGTGTGTGTGTACAGTAAGTGACCCGGTGTGTGTGTGGACAGTAAGTGACCCGGTGTGTGTGTGTGTACAGTAAGTGACCCGGTGTGTGTGTGTGTACAGTAAGTGACCCTGTGTGTGTGTGTACAGTAAGTGACCCTGTGTGTGTGTGTGTGTACAGTAAGTGACCCTGTGTGTGTGTACAGTAAGTGACCCAGTGTGTGTACAGTAAGTGACCCGGTGTGTGTGTGTGTGTGTGTGTGTACAGTAAGTGACCCTGTGTGTGTGTGTGTGTGTGTGTGTGTGTGTGTGTGTACAGTAAGTGACCCGGTGTGTGTGTGTGTACAGTAAGTGACCCTGTGTGTGTGTGTGTGTGTGTACAGTAAGTGACCCTGTGTGTGTGTGTGTGTGTGTGTGTGTGTACAGTAAGTGACCCGGTGTGTGTGTGTGTGTGTGTCGTCCTGTAGAAGCGAGCGCTTGGAGGAGCAGGTGAACGATCTGACGGAGCTCCACCAGAACGAGATCCTGAACCTGAAGCAAGAGTTGGCCAGCCTGGAGGAGAAGATGGTGTATCAGTCCAACGAGAGAGCCCGCGACCTACAGGTGTGTGTGTGTGTGTGTGTGTGTGTGTGTGTGTGTGTGTGTGTGTCAAGTCATCTTCATTTATATAGCGCTTTTAACAATGGATTGTCTCAAAGCAGCTTTACAGAGATAAACATATAGTTTAAGGTAACAGAGATTGTTTTGGCGATTCATGAATGATGTTATTTCCAGCTAAAGTTAGTTTTGATTGATTCACTTCCGGCGAAATGATCATTTGTTATTAAATTACGGGCCGCTAAGACAACTGATTCTATAGTTATGTGCGTTTGAATATATGTGCGCAGGTTTGTAATTCCCTACAAACCATGCCTGAACAAACTACTTGTCTTGACTATAAATTTTGATACACAATTTTATTTATCACTTCGGGGTAGGTACGCGAACTGAATTTTCCCACAACTCTTTATCTGTAGAGTGTGAAGGGATCCTCCATAGGGTGAGGCTAGTTGGCCCTTCAGCACTGCATTGTCATCGGGTCCAGGCGAAGCTCCTCGTCAGATCTGGATACGGCCTGGATCCGGCAGGCTGCGGGAAAACCTCAGGATAAAAAGAGACACTAAAATTAGCGTAGATGCCATTCTTCTAATGATATAACGAGTACATCAGGATTTAAGGGAAGTGTTCCCAGTTCCGGCTGACCTAATCTATGCAGCCTAACATTGAATTATAGAAGTCTATAATGTATTATGTGTATGCTAGGGCAAAGAGATGTGTCTTTAATCGAGCTTTGAACTGACAGAGTGTGTCTGCTTCCCGGACAGTGGTAGGAAGATTGTTCCAAAGTTTTGGTGCTAAATAGGAAAAGGATCTACCGCCAGCAGTCGATTTTGATATTCTAGGTATTATTAACTGGCCGGAATATTGAGATCGCAATAGACATGAAGGACTATAATGTGTTAAGAGCTCGCTCAAGTACTGAGGAGCTAAACCATTTAGTGCTTTGTAAGTAATCAACAATATTTTAAAGGGGTGGTTGATTGCGATTTCACTTTTTTCATTTTAAATAGTGTGTAATGTTGCTGTTGGTGCATGAATAGTATCTGCAAAGTTGCAGCGCTGAAAGTTCAGCATAAGCAGAGATATCGTCTTTTAAAAATCAGGAAGTTTAAAGCCTAGAAAAACGACTCGATTGGGACTACAATGGGTTTTAGACGTCACTAACCCATACATTTACATCAATCCTCCCTCCGGAATATGCAAAAAAGGGCATGGCCATATGTCATGTCTTCTGTGTTCGGGCTTCCCACGGACGTTGTAGTTCGTCAACAATGGATACAATTTATGTTTGATTATGTTCCTGAAAATTACAATCGTAATTTAGCTCTGTGTGCTGCGCATTTTACGGAAGACAAATGTCTGTCTGTCTGTGTGTGTGTGACTGTCTGTCTGTGTGTGTGTGACTGTCTGTCTGTGTGTGTGTGACTGTCTGTCTGTGTGTGACTGTGTGTGTGTGTGTGTGTGTGTGTGTGTGTGTGTCAGGAGGCTCTGGAGACTGCAAGTCAAGATTGTAATAACTTTAATGAAGAGTGAAAGTAAAAGCCATTCTGAGATGATTTCTGTGTCTGTGGTTGACTAAGTAATTTTTCAAGTTAAAAGCAGAACTGATGTGTGAAATCCAAAAAGAAACTTGACAGTGTGTATGACTGTGTGTGTGTGTGTTGGGTGGGTTTAGGCATCAGGTTTGTGTAAAGGGACAGAATATACATATGTCTGAGAAGAATCCCCATAAAACATGAGTGTGTGTGTGTGTGTGTGTGTGTGTGTGTGTGTGTGTGTGTGTGTGTGTGTGTGTGTGTGTGTGTGTGTGTGTGTGTGTGTGTGTGTGTGTGTGTGTGTGTGTGTGTGTGTGTGTGTGTGTGTGTGTGTGTGTGTCAGGAGGCTCTGGAGGCGTGTCAGACGCGGGTCTCTAAGATGGAGCAGCAGCAGGTGGTTCAGCTGGAGGGCCTGGAGAACGCCAGCGCTCGCACCCTGATGGGGAAGCTCATGAACGTGCTGCTGGCGCTCGTGGCCGTCCTGCTGGTGTTCGTGTCCACCGTCTCCAACTGCGTGATCCCGCTGATGAAGACCCGCAGCCGCTCCGTGTCCTCGCTGCTGCTCTTCCTGCTGTTCGCCGTGCTCTGGAGGAACTGGGACTCGTTCTCGGGACACACCTACCGCTTTCTGCACGTGCCCAGATGAGCCTCGTTAAAGAGGAACTATTCTGCCCTTTTGAGACTTGTTGTTTTCAGGCTCTGCTAGAACAGGTTTTCCTGCTTGAATGTTGATTATTTTCCTCATATTCTCCATTGTTGCGGCTCCTCTCTTCCCAGTCTGTCAGTAACGCTCAGGTGTGTTTCCCGAAAGCATCGTTACCCAACTATGATCGCAAGTTCCGTCGTTATCAGCAGTTCAACGAGTCTGTGTTTCCCGAAAACATTGTTCCAACGAACATTCGCAAACAGCATGGCAGAGTTGTGTGTGTGTGTGAGCGACAGATCTCCTGTAGTTAGAAGAGTTTCTAGTTTGCGTGACATGTGGACTTAATAAATCCTTGAGCAAAATAGGCAAGCTGACATTCAGTACAATCTGTATCTTTTATTTACATACATACAAATGTCATTTACGTCTTTTAGTTTGTCAAGAGATTTAAAGCGTAGTTTTTGAAGAGTGCGCATGTGTGAAAGTGCTCTAGTATGTAAGAGCGAGCCGATGATTGAATCTGGAAATAAAGCAAAATAACCGAGAAAAATTAGAAATAGCTCTAAAATGTCTGTAATTTTAATCAAAACATCTAGGATTAATTCCATCTCAAACAGTTTAATTAAAAGAAGTTATTACTCCACCACGTGCGTTACATCATAAACCAACGTGATTGAACGACTATATTGCGACAGTATGGTTTCGGGAAACAGTCGTGACTCGCTAGTTTATTTCTTCAATGATGCATCGTACTTTAGTAGTGAAGCAGCGAGTTACGCCGCTGTACGGGAAACACACTCCTGTTTACTTCCTGTCTCTATGAAGCCCCTCCTCCTGAAAAGCACACTGTGCTCTGATTGGTCGGTTGGATCAGTGTGTTGTGATTGGACGAGCGCTTCGAGTGTGTTTGGGAAATGTCCTGCCCCTTTATTCTGCGTATGAATTATTATAATGAGGAATATTGTGACGTGTTCATTCCAGGAAGAAACTGGAGACTACAATGGAGGTGTTTCAGGAGTTCAGAAACACTGACTCTGATATAGAGAAGAACTGGAGCTTTTCATCCTCAAACAGCAACATCACACACTAAAGACAGATGAACATGTAGAAAAAGCCTCTTTAAGTCCAGCGAGGGACAGAAGAACTGCTGGTTTTTCACAGTGTTGTTCCCCATTGAATGCCTTTGAATCATTTTTTTTATTTATTTTTCTTCTAATATAATATAGTTGAATGTAGCATTCTGCATTAGTTCCCACAGAAATGAATAATTTGCTCAGTGTTGTGAGTGAACGACCACAACACGACACTGAGCAGATCTTTAATGTGCAGCAGTGACTCAAGATGATGATGATGATGATGACGATGATGAAGAACAATTAAACGAACAAAAACAGTGATCTTCCGTGTGAAGATCCTTCTGTTCAGCGAAGGAATAAAAACACAAGGGAGAGTGAAGAAAACCACGACTCTGAGACTCGAACCCTGAAGGCGTCTTTGACCTTTGACCTGTGACGGACGCTGGTGCTCTTTCCTCACGGTGACGTCTGAAGGACACAGAAGAGATCAGCCTGTGCGTTTAGGTTATTATTTTCAACAAGTTAAATAATTTACTCTTGTATTATCTGATGTAAAAACACTGTAAAAACACTGTTTTAAATTAAGTATTAATTTATTGAACATTGCAGTGCCTTACTGGACCGGTGTCAGCACAGAAACACAGTAACAGAAGCTGTTATTGCTTCTCTGTAATATCTGTAATATCAAAAACCAATATTTTTGATATAATGAGGGATATTTTTGATGGTCTAAGTTCCTATGTCTATTGTCTACTGTAGTAACCGATCGGGACTGTTGTATGTGTTTGATAATGAGCTGTTTGATCTTCTCACTCCTCCACATCTTCAGATCCTCATGGATCGAGCTCGTCTAACTGTACGATATTAGTCCGTGATATGATCATGCTCAGGGGAACGTCCTCTGCAGACGCTGTATTACGCTGCCATGGAGGAGTTCACGTGAATGAGGATTTAAACCACTCTAGTGCCTTCAACACATCTTCTGGAAGACTGGATGACATCTTTGTAATAAAGATTATTTCTGACTAGCAGTGTTGTTTTAGTATCACTAGTGCTGCCATAGTTTGGGTTATATTATGAATATTTATTCAGTTTTTTTTGTTGTTGAAGTTTTTATTGGTTGCCTTTTTCTTTCTTTTTAAAAGGATTAGTTCAGAAGTAAAATGTCCTGATAATTTACTCTCCTCCACGTCATCCAAGATGTACATGTCTTTCTTTCTTCAGTGGAAAAGAAATTAAGGTTTTTGAGGAAACGCTCCACTATTCCTCCATATAGTGTCTTCAATGGGGTCCAACGGGTCGAAGGTCCAGATGTGAGTTTCAGTGCAGCTTCAAAGTCTCGACACGATCCAGCCGAGGAATAAGAGTCTCATCCAGACAAACCAGCGACATTTATATATATATACAGCTTCCTCTCACTGAGAATAACGTGTTAAAACACACACACACACACTTGCGGTCTGTGCCCTTGACCACTTGTCTACTTGTATGATGTATTTACTGTATTTTGCCCAAGTGTTCAAGTAGGTGTGACGATAACAAGTGTGGGAAAACTTAATATCAATACTTTGCATTTTAAAATGAACTTGTAAATGTCTGTTCATTATCCCATGTTACAAGACCTCACTCCGGTAACTGTCCATGCTGGATCTGTCACTGTTGTTTTAAAAAGTAATCACCAAACCAAGGCATTAGCATGACCACATCCAGATAGTGTACAGCTCCGACCATACCATGCTCACATGTGTAAAAACGGCTAACGTTAGCCAATATCAGATAATGGTACACATTATAATACTGTATAATGATACACATGATAATACTGTATAATGATACACATGATAATACCAGATAATGGTACACATGATAATACTGTATAATGATACACATGATAATACTGTATAATGATACACATGATAATACTGTATAACGGTACGCATGATAATACTGTATAACGGTACACATGATAATACTGTATAACGGTACACATGATAATACCAGATAATGGTACACATGATAATACTGTATCTGAGGCAAAGCTGCATAATCAGTGCTTCCTTCGTTAGCGCATACAGTTGCTGAAAAACGTACACATGTGTCTGAATGGCTAAATCAATCCTGCTTAAAAATTAATGTAAATAAAACAGTTTCAATGTATTTTTCTAAATCAAACATTGCAAATAATCAGGCAGATATTTATGTGACAGGGGAAAGAACACAAGTTGTGTCAGAATTCAAATACCTAGGGATCTTAATAGACTCTAAACTAACTTTTAAATCACAGATAAAAAAGGTCTGCAATCGAGTCAAATTTAATATCGCAAATTTCAGGTTCACAAGATCACACTTGTCACTTCAGGCAGCTAAAATGTTCATGTACAGTATGGTTCTGTCTCACATCACTTATTGTCTTACAACCTGGTCACAGGCAAACAAAACAACACTAAAATCTTTAGAGTCACTTTACAAACAGACAATCAAAATTCTGGATAAAAAACCATCAAGATATCACCATTGTGCCATTTTACAAAAGCACAAGCTTTTAAGTTGGGGAAATGTCATCAAGTATGCAAACCTCTCGTCTGTTATACAAAATCATCCATGGTTTATCATCTCCTCCACTCAGTCAGTTTGTAAACATCAGGAACACCACACAGAGAGTAACACGCGGGTGGGACCGAGGAGACTGTGTTGTTCCTCTGGAAGAGTGCATTTAGTCAGAGGGCCTTTTCAGTCACAGCAGCGCAGGAGTGGAACTCTGTCCCTCAGGACATTAGAGAACTCACCACATGCTCTCGGTTCAAAAAGCATTTAAAAAAACTGGTTCATAGCACATCAGATATGTCAGCATGAATAAGAATATGCATCTTCCCTCAGAGTTTTATATGTTTTAATGCTTTTTATATTTGTATTGAATTTGTTCACTGTAATCTTCTTGTTGTTTTTATTTTTAGGTAGACAATTTTAAGATCTGTCCAGGGACAACGGATGAAAAATAGCCTTTTGGCTAATTCTGGTGCATTTGCAGCAATGTTAATTAATGTACACTGTCCCTGTCAAATAAATAAAAAAATAAAAAATACGGATCCACACCATTTATGACTGAAATTTTCGCATTGTACCTCTCTCTGTCTTGTGTTAATAGAGTCTCTTTATAATCTCTGTCACTTTGTCTCTTCATGATTTTCGTAACATTATAAACAGAAAGATATCTATCCTCCTGGGACCCAAGAATATACTTTTGTCCACTGTAGTGGACATCATATTTTAGTTAATTTCTCTGACATCATACATGTCACATGATACAACCTGGGTGTCCTGTAAAGAGCACATTCAGGGCTTTTCAGAGATATCAAATGTTTGGAGGTTTCACCATGAAAACAACTTCTCCTTGGTCTTTAAAAAAGTCTGACATTAATTTAGTGATCAAATGTAGCATTCTTATGCAAGTATGATAATATATTGTAATTATAATTTAAATTGGACTACTTTTCAAATTGTATTTCATAAAAAAACATCTCAGGAAAAAGTTGTGGGGCTTCAAATAAAAAAAATACTTTCTGTTACAGAACAGGGCATTGATTTCATATGTCCACTGTAGAGGACAGCAGGACTTAAATCATGTTTATCAGGCACAAGTGAATATGGAAATCAATTATGCATCAATATTCCTATAAAATATTAGATATTATTATTAAAATGTTGCCAATTATTACACTTCTTTTTTCATTAAATGTTGCTCCAAGAACACATTAATGTGCAAATTAGATACAGTGTATAGATACATTGCATTGAATGGGAATATTAATTTATGGCCATTTTACCCACATATTGCATAAAGTAAAATGGTGTATCAATTCATTCCGTTATTTCTTTCATAACATAGTTGAGAATCATCTTTATATAAATTTTGGTTAAAAAAATCCTGAAACCCCTAAATCTATTGGTGATTGAAAAAAAAATCCCATTGGTTTTGCCTATACATATTTGATGTCATGTTATTTTTTAAACAACTTAGTCCTGGCGTCCACTACAGAGGACATAGCATAACGTATGAATAAAATAATATTTTGCAAAAATGTTTTTTTACCATTTGTTTCTTGTGCTCTAAACAATGTGATGACATGGAAAAAAACTAAATTCAAAAAACTTTTTTTTCCGGGGTCTCAGGAGAATAAAGCCCCGACAGTGATAGAGATGCGCTCGCAGCAAAAATAATCGCCCATAGCTGACCTGATTTGAGCTCGCTGATTGGCTACAGTTTATGTCAAACATTTAGATCTTAAATCAGCAATTGGCTAAACTGCTCCAGAGACCCGCCTTTCTAGGGCATTTCTCCAGCGCCCCAGAGCTGATCACGTGCACAGAGCTGGAGGGTGTGGAAAAAAACTAACATTTAGAATTTTTCCTCATATACACATATACATTTAATATCTCAAACACACAAATATTGACAATTTGCGTATATGATTTATGTATTTATGTATGTATGTATAATGTGGCTCATAAACTGGTGCAGAGCAGCAGCTGCAGTGAGTGACATCACAGGCAGCGCGAGTTCCATGTAACGTCACAGACTGAGTTGTTCAGCGATTATCAGTCTCTAGCGGACAAAAGTGTTTCATAATCTGACAGAATAATACGGTGTCATTTAACATACAATATTGAATTACTTTGACCGTTCAGGTGATCATAAAGTTAGTCACTATCGGACACTACATACACAGTCTACAAGATGGCGCCAGAGAGCCTAGACGCCGCCATGATGAACGTTACTTCAGCCTCGTGCAGCGCCGGCGACCTTCTCATGGACGGTAAGGAGAAACAAATTGGTCCGGGTGTTTGGCTTTTAAACATAACTTCTCTCCTCACTCCTTTTTTATTTGGAATAATAAGTATATTACACCGAAGAAAAACATTATTTTTAAGAGATTGGTTTGAATCTGATATACTAGTAGTCACATAGGTTAGTCATTGTTGAATTCTGATGGTCATTTTTGAGTATTACTGAACTATGTCTATGTTTATTTTCCACAACATTTTAAAAATTATAACTTTTCTGGGAAGATAAAAAAAAAAAATGTCCAGCAGTAATACAGTTTTTGCATTTGATTTGCTTTGCCACATATTTTAAAACCACATAACTGTGACCATTCAATTTTACAACTCTTTTGTAACATATCAAAATTCTACCTGTTCAGGTTTGTTTACATTTTACAAATACATTTTTAGATGATTTTTTCACAACTCGAAAATATGCAAACTGAATAAAAATAAATAACTAGGCTACCTCACACTTGAGGTACATGCATGTAGTGCAATAACATTGCAAAAATGTGTATATTGTGCAATACAACTGTAAACAAACAATACAATGCTCAGTGAAAATAAAATCTTGTTCACTCTGATCAAGCCATTGTTCTCACCGATCGTCTTCATCCGAGTCACTGACACATCCCTCACACTCACTGTCATCGCCCTGGATCATCTTCTGTACATTCTGAACATCAAGATGTTTCCTGAATCTATTCATGTTATTCTCACTACTAAAAAAAGATAAAATAACCTTAAAATAGTACCAACATATGATATCTTACCTGTTTAAAATATTTTGCATACCTCTAACTAAAACAGGTATGCAAAACATTAACAATGTTATTAATTTGACATTTTTTGCTTACATTTGTTAAAATATGCTTTGAATCGAGCAGCAGAATATATAACACTAAATTATTTGAGCAGCTCATTACCATTTTTCTTAATGTGACACATACGTCACATCAATTCCACCTACTGTTTTAAGGTTTAACAGCCCGATGTGATGCATAAAACAAGTTTTGAAAATGTTGCGGTGACATATATCAATTTGTACAAGACATGTTTTAAAATCAGATCAAGTGTAATCTAGGATATGGAACAAAACCCAAACCGTGACACAATACATAATTTCACGAAAGAGAAAACGCGTTGGAATCAAAGGGATGGAGAAAGTATTTGGTTTGAGTCTGTAACCAACAAAGGGATGTAACTAATATAATTAGCTCAAAGTGATCATATTCTCTGATTATTTCTCTTGTGTTTTCAGAATCTTCTCTGATCATCGTTCTGCTTCTGGTTCTGGCTCTGATCATCACTGGACTCTTACTGTCTCGAGGTAAAACTCCTTAAATACTTTACATGGAGAAACGCTCCATTTATACAGAGTTTAAAACATATAGATTTCTTTGCCCTGTTTTCCCACTTTCTGGCACCACCTATAGGCTGCAGTGAGACATGATACAGATACTTGATGTGTGAAAACATTGAACATTAGTGTTAAAGCCTTGTTTATCCTCCCGCCCGGCTCCGCACAGTGAGCCTCCGCTGTCTGTCCTCCCTGAACGGACGAGGCATTTATACTTTACACGCTCGCCGGCGTACTATTCTTTAAAACTACGGGGCGACTCGGAGTAATTGTTCTCTAAACCATCAGGAAGCAGCCGTGAGAACTAAAGTACACACATAAACACTATTTCCAGCGAGTTCAAAGACTCATTAAAACACCATATTAAATAAAACAATAGAAAACCAAACTCTAAATTAAACAGACAACAATCAGTGCCAGTCCTACAATAAAAATGCACACATGTACATTTCTAAAACCGTTAATAACTATTGATTCGGCTAATACCTGGTTTTAGTAGCTCGTGCTGTCCTCTGATATATTACTTATCAAGCATCAAAATGCTGCAAACAAACAAGGAACATAACATTACACTTCAAACCAGTAAATAAAACCACAAAAGCCCTTACTACCTTGCCTTAGCAGCTTCCCGTTCTCCTTCTACTCGTTTGTCTCCCTTTAAATTAGTTCTTTCACCTGGTCTAATTTGTGTGACAATTATTTTATAGGGCTGTCACTTTTGTGAAAAATCCTGTTAGATTTTTGAGACATAAGTGTTCATTGAATCGATTGTAAAATACATTTTCAACACCAAATAGGCCAATCCACGGACAACTAACAGGCGTTAGGACGAGCGTAACGAGGGCGCTTGAGACGCACAAGTCAGCAATATTTCGGAGGATTTATTGGCGTGAAGTTTCGTGCACAATGACAAACAGGAGTGCAACATTCAGGGATTGATATTAACATCCGCCAACCCGCCAAATGCGGGTATAAATGAACTTTGTCGGGAAACGCTGTCAAATCACGAGCCAGTTTGGCGTGTTTCTTGGTTTACTCACTTTTCTGGGGAAGTTTGTGTAGCCAAAGCCAACTCGGGAGTCCTCTTGATATATTAAATACAGCGTTTAGCGCAGTCACTAAACACACGTCACTAATAAGGGTGTCAAAATCGAAATCGATCACAATTAAGTCACAATCTCGAACATCGAATTCAAAAATGGAATCGTCGATGCTGCCACGCCCCCATGTCACGTCCAGTCGGTTTGCAAAGCGGTAAAAACACGCGTGTTGTTGAAGTGCTGCGAGTCTTCTACCGCTACAGCCAATCAAAATATAGCATGGATGCAGACGCAGGAGACCATCGGCAGGACTCGAACCCGCTCCTCTTTCACTGAAGTCGCCGCTGTGGGACAGTGGGAGTATTTGTGATTTCCAGTGAGTTATGTTGACAACGTTCAAAGTTCGCGCTTCAAAAAAGCCACAGTTTGCAAGCTCTGCTACTGTATGTGCGTGTACCATATTCTTCCACTTTTTAAATTAAAACTTTAAATTGACAAAAACAGCAGACTCAGAACAGTATAAATCTTTATACAACAACACAAATAACTTGATTCTCCACCTCCACGAATGAGACGAGTCTATTTCTGCTGCACGCGCCGAGTTAAAGGTGCATTGCGCAACTTTTCATGTTAAAAATACCTGTTTTTCTATCCTATACATGCTTAAAGAACTGCCTGATGGGCTGAATGAGCCCTTCTCTGCTCACTGAGATTGCCTCTATAATCCTGTACAGTAAAATATATAAGAGGGATTCGGGCTCGAATTTGAGACTGGGCGTGACGTCATGCGCGTTCACGCTCACCAGGCTATGTCTCGCAGGTTTGTGTATAAGCCGCCATTCTCCGCATCAGCGAAGACAACTCGTGCGTCAAAGGTAGAAGATGGATTCAAAGAGACCGGCTTGTAGTCCATTCCAAACCCCAACGCAAACTCCACGTAAAGTAAAGAAAAGAAAAATTTTGTCTAGTGCCACCACTCTGGTTGCAGTTTCACTTGTCGCCAGAGAGGGCGTAGTTCTGCAAAAACTCAGAGACTTGCGTTTTGCACCTTTAAAGTGACAGCGCACAGTTCGTGGTCAAAATGAACATGACATGAAAATGTTGTGATTTCATCATAAATGCATTTAATTAAATTCTACATTAAATTCTAATATTTTTCAAAGTCATGTTTTTACTTTAAGACCGAGGTAAAGCAAGGAAAACATAGATGTATCTGTTAAACCGTGTTTGTTTTGTTGTGAAATTGAATGTCATCTTCTGTGAATAAGACTGCAGTTACAAAAGAGAAACTACCGGTACATGGCAGGTTATGTTGCTTAAGTTTCTAATTGACTGAAGGTATAAGTTATTGTAACATTATTTTGTTAATACATTTTTTAAAATTTGACAATATAGTGTGGTACATTGCGGACAAAGGTCATATATTATATTACATAAATGTCTAGTCTAAAAATGGCATAGCAAACTGTGCTTAAAAAAAAAAAGAAATGTAAAAATCGAGAATCGAATCGAACCGAACCGTGACCTTAGAATCGAAAATGTAATCGAATCGAGGATTTGGAGAATCGTGACACCCCTAGTCACTAAGCAAGAAATAACGGTGCGCTTGTTCACTTGCATTGAAGTGATAGTGAATATTAAAAAGCATTTTGTTAACAAAAAAAAATACAATGTTATTTTCCAACATCCTACATGTTCTGTGTACTGCAGGGGTCCCCAAACTACGGCCCGCCCCCACATTTGAACCGGCCCTCTGAACAAAAAATTCATTTTAAATATATGTTTTAATCATATAATATCTGTATTTGATAATACATATTTATGGCGGCAAATCAATATCAATAAGAACCGAGCGCACAACTGATGCTGGCGCGCGCAGTAAATTACTTTCGCGAGAGGATAACAAATCTTCACGCGAGGAAACTGGAGGAAACGGGAACTCGCAAGCTCATTCTGCGCGCGCTCATGACATCTCTGCACGCAATACAAGCCCTCGCGCATGATCATTCCAGTCAGTGGAAGCGCTGGAAATGCTGAAGGCGGAGTTTGACGTGCGCTTCCGTGAGCTACATGTCCGCGCTAAAGAAATCCGCCTTTTTCAGAACCCCTTTGCTGTTGACATTGACGAAGCCCAGCCTTCTTACAGTTTGAGTTGGCTGAGTTACGCGTTTAAGCCCAACAGTCTCACTGAATTCTATATACTGCCCTCCCTAACTAACGACCTACCCAAACATCAAAAGGAATGCAATGAAGATGTCCACACTTTTTGGCAGCACGTATATCTGTGAGCAAACATTTCACGCACGAAACTGATGAAAAATCCGATGAGATCAAGACTCACTGATGAACATTTGCATCAGTCTTTGAGACTGGCTGACCAGCCAGAAACAAGCCCATAGTTATTAGCCTAATACGCATAAGTAAGTAAATGTTTTGATTTCAAAAGCAATGAAAAAATGTCATTATGATCGTAATAATGCTCTTTTATTAGGCTATATATTACTTGATATGTACGGTGCATAAATAATTAATCTGGCATTAGGAGGCATAATACTGTAAAGAAAATCATAATAAAATCTCCACAATAATAAATCACTCCGGCCCATGTCATTTTCTGTTAGTCTACGGCCCTCCATTATAGAAAAATTATGTGGCCCTCACAGAAAAAAGTTTGGGGACCCCTGGTGTACTGTATTGATCTGCCCACCTAAAACACATTTTTGGTATAAAAAGAAAAGAAAAGAAAAGAAAAAAGGACGTTAAAATCGATTCCCTATTTTCATTTTCGAAACTTGTGTTGGTTGGTCCGATCGATTGTGCAATCGATTTTCGAACGTAAAGTGACAGCCCTAATTATTAATCTAGCACCCTTACCGGTCATGCCTCACACAGTTCTACCCCAGGTCTTAGTCCCCCTACCTACCACATTATGATCTCATCTTGCTTTTATCCACTATTAGTACAAGCCTGTTGGACCCCGTCCGAATGATGGCCAAAACTTTACTGATGAGTTTTATGAAGCTTATTGTATACATACACAGCCAAAACCTAGCCAAATCTGTCAACCATTAGTGGGCCAGAGCCGCCAGTACACATCCAGTGAGCCGCCACTCACACACACCGCTGACACACACACCGCTGACTACCTGGGGTGGGACACGATTACTGGGGGACTTCTAAAAATCAACATGTATCTACTGAACCTAATATGTATCCAAATTGAATCAAGATGGGAATAAAACCACAAGATTTAAATTGAAATTGTAAAATTTGTATCAAGCAATAATAAAAGCAGTAGCCTATACCAATTATTGCACCATGCTGTGTCACTAAACCTAAAAGAATTATGTTTAGTTAGGCTACCAATGTTTTGACAATCATTATAGCTTACATTAGCCATTACAATAGCCATTTCAGCCTGATGTTTCTGATGTTAGTTTGAACTTTTCCTTAGGTTACATGCAGTTTAAGGGAATGGCTAGAAGCAGCGCTCAACTATCGACCAGAAACCCCAGCGCTGCGGTGTTGTCACAGGAGCGTCCTCAAACTCCCGAACGGGAGCCGACTCCAGCCTCAGATGAGCTTGAGACCGACCCAATGATGGATTACGCTCAACCATCGACCAGCGCTGCGGTGTTGTCACAGGAGCGTCCTCAAACTCCCGGACGGGAGCCGACTCCAGCCACAGATGAGCTTGAGACCGACCCAATGATGGATTACGCTCAACCATCGACCAGCGCTGCGGTGTTGTCACAGGAGCGTCCTCAAACTCCTGGACGGGAGCCGACTCCAGCCTCAGATGAGCTTGAGACCGACCCAATGATGGATTACGCTCAACCATCGACCAGCGCTGCGGTGTTGTCACAGGAGCGTCCTCAAACTCCCGGACGGGAGCCGACTCCAGCCTCAGATGAGCTTGAGACCGACCCAATGGTGGATTACGCTCAACCATCGACCAGCGCTGCGGTGTTGTCACAGGAGCGTCCTCAAACTCCCGGACGGGAGCCGACTCCAGCCTCAGATGAGCTTGACACCGACCCAATGGTGGATTACGCTCAACCATCGACCAGCGCTGCGGTGTTGTCACAGGAGCGTCCTCAAACTCCCGAACGGGAGCCGACTTCAGCCTCAGATGAGCTTGAGACCGACCCAATGATGGATTACGCTCAACCATCGACCAGCGCTGCGGTGTTGTCACAGGAGCGTCCTCAAACTCCCGGACGGGAGCCGACTCCAGCCTCAGATGAGCTTGACACCGACCCAATGGTGGATTACGCTCAACCATCGACCAGCGCTGCGGTGTTGTCACAGGAGCGTCCTCAAACTCCCGAACGGGAGCCGACTCCAGCCACAGATGAGCTTGAGACCGACCCAATGATGGATTACGCTCAACCATCGACCAGCGCTGCGGTGTTGTCACAGGAGCGTCCTCAAACTCCCGGACGGGAGCCGACTCCAGCCACAGATGAGCTTGAGACCGACCCAATGGTGGATTACGCTCAACCATCGACCAGCGCTGCGGTGTTGTCACAGGAGCGTCCTCAAACTCCTGGACGGGAGCCGACTCAAGCCTCAGATGAGCTTGAGACCGACCCAATGGTGGATTACGCTCAACCATCGACCAGCGCTGCGGTGTTGTCACAGGAGCGTCCTCAAACTCCCGAACGGGAGCCGACTCCAGCCTCAGATGAGCTTGAGACCGACCCAATGATGGATTACGCTCAACCATCGACCAGCGCTGCGGTGTTGTCTGAGGGAAACCCCAGCAGCCCAACTGATGGACCTGTGAAGATCAACCCAACAGGTAACTGTCTGAGGACATTAATACAAATCAAAACTCACATGTAGTGGTCGACCGGTATAAATCGCCAAGGCCGATATTTGGCATTTTTAAAACGTCGGCCGATAAGTTTTTCTGATTGGGCGATGTGTTAGAAGCGGGACTTTTATTTTTACTTTTTATTTTTACATATTTGTAAAATATGCTGTGCTATATCCAGTTGCTAAATCCACTGTGTCATATTCATATAGTTTTCACTGTGTGCTGTGTGTGAAATTAGCGTTACCAAGTCTTTATTTGAAAAAAATATGACTACCAGTGCGCACGAAATTACCAGATTACTGAGTGCCCTGTTTCAGTGTTTACTTCCTTTTAATATATCACATATTAATATATTTTTAAACAATTACTTTATTTGTGAAAAATACTGTAATAGGATTGCAGATTCAAGAAGTTGCCATCTAAAGTATAAGGAACATGAACTTAAATGCAAAACCTGCTAATTATTCACGTGTCAATTTTAGCCTGTTTACTGATTTTATGTGTAATGTCCACACCGGTTGGTTCCTCGCCTGATCCGCACAGGTGTGTTCAGTCATAAGCAGTTCAGTCTCATGCTGTTGTGTGTTTTTCAGGATCCTTTGACTCTTTTTATGAACTGGGAAAGAAACTGGCATCAAGATCCCATGGCATTGTCCATGAAGGAATTCGAAGATCAGATGACAAACAAGTACGTTGCTCTTTCTGGATACACCAAACTTTCTGCCTCTTGTTTCCTTGTGTCAAGTTTTAAAAAAGATTGTAGATTATCATGTAAAGAACTAAAATGTAGTTCACTTACACATATTTTCTTTATTTTTCAGGTGATCATCAAATTTGTTAAGAAGCGCCGGTTTGATTTCCATGTAAGTTGAGACGATTTTATTCTTCATGAAAATTACTATTAAGAATTATTTATTCTTATTCTGTAATTGATAATTCTGCATGTAGCCAGCATAAGATAAAACTGAAATAGACAATCAAAGCCTTGAAGCATCAGTTGTGTACATGTACAGGTGTTTTCTTCTTGAACTTCCCTCCCTCTTTAGTAAGGAGGTTTGAACTAACCTTTTGTCAATCTCTTCTTTTAGATCGGCCATTCCGGACCTGTGTGTCGAGAGGCAGCTATAATGCGGATAATGAAACATAGCGACCATGTCCTGAAGTTATATGAATGGTTTGACATGGGAGATCAAAACATCTTAATTATGGAACATCCAGGAACCAGCATAACCTTGTGTGACTTCATCCAAGAAAACGGAGGTCGTCTGACTGAAGCGGCAGCAAAAGACATCATGCAGAACCTCACCGCTGCGTTACGGCACTGCAGTGAACAGGGGGTTTATTATAAAGACATGAGCCTGAGAAAAGTGCTCATCGACCCATGCACCATGCAGATCAAGTTAACCGGCTTTCACAGAGCACTGACCATCAGAGAAAGACGTGAGTTGGCTTTTTGAGCACAAGTCACTGATTTATTATGCACAGGATATGAAAATGTTTTTTTAACACTGAAAACTTATTGCTTACAGAAACAGGCAAATTGAAATCAGTAGCAGAGAGGAGAATTCACGCTTTAATGGCAACAAATGACGGCTTATACAGAGTGCTGAAGAGGATGGTCGAAGGAAAATGTCTTTTGGATTTGAAACTTTGGTTTGGTTGGAAAAATACACGCTTGTCCAAAGGTGAGACCAAAAACAAGAACGAAATGGAAATAGCATTGCTTGAAAACATGTGAAGCTCTTACACAAGTGACAGTAAAGTTACCTTGATGACAAATAAGCAAATAAGTGTAAAACACAGTGGATTGACAGTGAAGTTTAGCAATGAATAAATGTTCATGGGCGTCCAGAGAATGCCATAGTAACAGCAACAAATGCAGTGTATTAGTAACATTACCTTACTTACATAAACGACATATCTCAAAATCAAACAGGACTAATCAGCTCTCTTCTGAACACCTTTACAGAATACCAGGATCTACTCTGGAAACTTCGTGACAGAGAGTCAGGGATCACCGTACAGAACATTGTAGATCATGACTGGTTTGAACAAACACCAGGCACAGATGCACTCGAGGCCGACGGTGAGTCTCTACTCATTACCACTCTGATTCAAGGCCGTCCTCGTTTGGCTGCTGTAAAGCGTGGCATCCAGACGCTTATAAGCAAAGTGTGTCCTGACGGCGAGCCTTCGCAGGAGCGTCCACACACACCTGGACGGGAGCCGACGCCAGCCGAACCCACAGACCGTGAGTCTCCAGTTATCATGCTCTGCTGTAGTCTAGCTTTTTGTAGCCAGTAAACTGAGATTTCTACACCCTTAGTTCTAGAGACAATTCACTACAGCAACAGCAACAACCCCCTGCTGCTACAGTTACGTAAATGAGAACATATCTGCTACTTTTACTTATAGTAGAGGTATCACGTACCACTGGATTCATGTCCATTTCAATCTGTTGTTGTGGTTTTGTTTGTAATCTCCACTCGTACTGGCTCCTGATCTGCACTGGTGTGTTCAGTCTCATGCTGTACGTTAACACGTTGTGTCTGTGTGTTTTTCAGTGGACTCCATGTTTCCTCATGAACTGACGCTGCAACATAAATACTTTCAATCTCTTTATAAAGTGGGAAAGAAACTGAGATATGATGATCGCGTCTATGAAGGAATCAGAAGATCGGACGGCCAGAAAGTATGTTGCTCTTTCTCCAAAAACAAGCATTTTTTCTCTTGTTTCCTTCTGTGAACTTTGAGTCTTGCCATAAACATCAATGTTGACAGTTTTGATCAAAAAGTGTTTAAAAAATGACTGTAGATGATCATGTGCAAAAAATGTTCTTTATTTTTTAGGTTGACATCAAATTTGTTGAGAGGTGCAGACTTTGGGAAGCATCGGTAAGTTGACAAGACTTTATTCTTCATGACATTCTCTAGTCAGAATTGGTTTGTTAAATTCGGTAATATAGATAGTATGATATATAACTGAATTACACAACCAAAGCCTAGAAGCATCGGTTATAGAGTTCATGTAAAGTTTTTCATTAGCTGGGTTTCCATCCAAACGTGAAGCAAATCTTTTTCGAAAGAGCATCATTAAATGTGAGCAAATGTTTGACTATTCCTTTTAACTCTAATAAAAATAGTGGCAAAGTCAGTTAGAATAATCAATGTAACAATTTATTATGTCAGGTAAATGTATATTAATTACATAATCAATCCAAAGATAATCGATACAAAACATCACATGCTCTGGAATAAAGAGAAGAGATGCAAACCCAACATTTTTAAAAATACATGAGGCTGAGAGTCTCGGACACTCTCTGGCTCACGGCTGATCTGAGGACAGAAAGGCCCAGAATCCTCTGCTGTGTTCCTTTAAATGGCCAGAACCTCTTTCACATGTAAACAATGGTCATTTGCATTCAGAGTGGACCCCTTTTGGGGGTAGGATCATCTTCCTTTGTGGAAGACGGGGAAGTCAATTGTTAATTTCCAGCAAGGCCCTTTGTCTCAGACCAGTGGTCGGGTCGATCTCTTCAACCAGTTCTTCCAGTCTTACAGTAGTGATGTGTGTCGACTCAATGAGCGACTGCTTTAACAGAACGGTGCGAGTCGGTTCCCGTCTGAGAGCTGTGTTCGTATGTTAATACAAGTAAGGAAAATATGATTATCCTTTCGCTACACTGCTCAGCCACACGACAAGAAGTCACTAGCTTTCTTCACTAGTGTTTTCATCTTAATATCAGGTCAGAAAACAAGAGCAGTAACACAAGCAAACAAAGTAGCATTTTAATACATTTTAATAACAGACTACATAAAGACAGAACGTAGAATTTGTAAAATGAAACTTATCTTATTGAGCAGGGACGACCTTTAACATCCTTATAAATGTGTTTTAAGTGTGATGTGCTTACAATGGTTTTATTTTGAATTTTGAATAGTTGAAAATAAATCAAATTAATTTGGCAAATGCGTTTCCATCTCCTAATATTCACATTAATCCTTTTTCGCACAAGTCAAAAACCACCTCAAGCGAGTGTGTGAACTGTTTTTGTGAAGTAAGGGATTTTTCTTCTCATTTGCCGTTTCCATCACGTTTCTGATGCGAGGCTTTAAAATGTGCATAAAACAGGGTGATGGAAACATAGCTAATGCTTTCATCTTTCATGTCCCTCACTCTGGAATTAGGAGATTTGAATTTAGCGAATGTTTTGTCACTGTCTTTTCTTTAGCCTGAGTTTGTCGAAGAGGGCGCTACATTGCTGAAAATGCAAAAGCCTCCAACTTGCGACCATTTCGTCCGGTTATATGAGCGTTTCATCTTGGAAGACCGAACCATCCTCATAATGGAACATCTTCCTGGCTATGTGACCTTGAGGGAGTTCATGAGGAGAAACGGAGAGGACCTGACTGAAGACACAGAGAACCGCATCATAAACCAAGCCTATGTTGCACTGCGTCACTGCGTGGATAATCATCTTCATTATCCACTACTCAGGAGATTGATGCTGATCAACCCAAAAACCCTGCAGATCAAATATGCACACCTTCCCGAAAAAGACTTCAAAAGTGAGTTGGCTTTTTGAACACCGATCACTGATGACTGGTGATGTTTTACTAAACACTGGAAATGTTTTTCTTGCAGGAATTGATGAAACGGATGAGGATTCGCTCTTCGAACTCGCCATTCTATTGATGATGGAAAACCACAAAGGCAAGGGTAAGATCGATAACAAGGACGAAGTGGAAATAACATTGCTTGGAAAACATATAAAGCTCTGACACATAAAGTGACAGTAATGATAAGTGTCAACCCTGATGACGAATGATAATGAATGTTAGCAGTGATTAAATGTTCATGTCATAGTAACAGCAACAAATGCTTTGCATGTCCTGGTAACATTCACCTTACGTGTACACGCCTACTACAGGAAGGCCTAACGTGATTAATCCGCTCTCTTCACAGACATTCCCAAAGAACATCTGCCTGATGCAAAAACCTTCTTGACTAGAGAGACCTTTGCAGATCATCCCTTCTTTGCATAATTAGAATGAAGAAGAGAGAAGCCAAAAAAGTAAGAAAAAATTTTTTTTTTGCTTTGTTTAATGAATTCAGGCCTTTAAGACATTATTTGAGAGAACAGACTCAGACTTGCCAACCTGTCCGCATTTTGACCTAAAAGTACGGTGGTACGATTTGTCGCTCTAAACTACGCGAAAACCACACGCTGTACTCAAATCAAGCAATAACAGAAGAAGAGTTCGACCGATCGTAGCGCCGGATCATTCCCTAAATAGCAAGCCAGGATGATTGACATCATATTGATGACTAGGGGTGTCCCCGACTAAGGATTTTCATAGTCGAATTAGAATCGCCAATTCTTCCCTATAGTCGACTAATAGTCGAATCATGTGCGGGGGGTTGGGGAGGGGGCGGGGCTTTAACATTTTAATGCCGCGATGTACAGAACATCACACAAAGATATAGAAGTAAATGTATAAAAACATTTCGGATCAATAAAACTATGAAATAACTGCAGAAAGGCCACACTGCGGACAGGATTTGCATTTCACATGCAAATCAAATTAAATTGGTTAAATTGCCTGTGCGAGCAGGCTCTAAGACAGTGGTTCCCAAACGTTTTGAAAGCATGGCACCCCTTTTTAGTGTTTTTTTTTCCACGGCACCCCAACCCAATTAAACTAAACGTACATATGTACATACATATATATAATTATATCCAGAACAAACAACAAATGAAGCATAAACAGCAGCATGAATTTATTATGAATGCATCACAACAGACATAATATGAGGCGATACAAATACAACCCCTTCAGATGAATCTTGTCCATTTATAACTGGACACACGTCAACAGACTGATTTTAACCAATTAGGCTACTGTATGTGAGAATCATTGGAACAAAACAGATTTAAAGATACTTAACTCTTTAAATAATAATAAACAACTCCAACTATTTTTTTTCTTTAGTTCCTCGTTTGCTTTGTTCAAATCTGACCTTATAACTTATAACTTAAAAAATAAAATATCTTTGCATGGAACTGTCGCGGGTTGAGGATAGTGCAACTCGTAGATCGTGCTCCACTGACAGACGCTGCCTTTTTTTGTTTATCACGTATGCCAGGGATGAGAACGCTAGCTCACACGGGCCTGTTCACATATCGCGTCTTTTGCGCGCTCAAGTTCGTTATTTCAAATGTATGCGTAGGGTTAAGGGCCTGCGTCTTTTGCGCGCTCAGATCGTTATTTCAAATGTAGGCGTAGGGTTAAGGGCCTGCGTCTTTTGCGTGCTCAAGATCGTTATTTCAAATGTAGACGCGCGGTATGCGCACTCATAATGGAAGCGTTTTCCAAGCGTGTCCGCGCCGCATTGAGATAAAAACATCTTTCAGATAAAAAGATAAAAACTTTTCAGAAAGCCGCACATGACAAGAACCTTAACAACAACAAGCTTAGCAACGACAGACGCCTCTGGAGCGCAACCGCCCAGCGCTTTGGAAAAAGGAGAAGGGGGCGCACCTAGCGTTTTCTACGCGTTTCTAGGCGCTATATGTGATAGGCACCTAAGGGGTCACGGATCCAGTCAAAGCTTTCATTATCAGCGCCAGCGGGGAAGTAAACCTCCAAACCTTTCCTGTAGCGTCTTCAGATGTGCAGCTATAGATTTGAATAGAACTGCAGTCTTGCGAGCGAGGTCCTCTGCTGTTAAGGGAAACATGCCAATGTTTTTATTTTTCAGAATTTTTATTTTTTTGGGTGGTGGTGGTGGTCCCGGGTTGATGTCCGTCGGTCTTCTGGCCTGTGACATTTCTGCTTTTCTTTTGTTTAAACTTATACATTTATCCATATCCATATTTGCCCTGTCCTGTCAATCCTGTCAAGAAATATAAAATTGAGCGCGCACCATTACAAAGGTTGGAGTGAGCGGGACGATTCCCTCCCGAGAACAGTCCAATTATAAATAAACATTTAAGCTTTAAATGTATGAAATATATCAGTGTTTTTTCGCTTATTCATTTTCATTTGGACATGCATATGTTGGTGTTTTGATATTGTTTTTAAATATGCTGTAAAAGGTTATTATATGCTACGATAGTTATTTTAGGCTGTTTAAATTGGAAAATAAAGCTGAGATTCTGCGGCACCCCTAGCCAGTTGTCACTGCCGCGGCACCCACTTTGGGAACCACTGCTCTAAGAGAGCGCAACATCAAGGCACCGAAAAATAATCAACAATTAATTTACAGAATTAAATAAGAACAGAATATACCTTTCTAATAAATAAAATACAAAAAGAAATAAGTCAGAATCAAGTCACAAGATGCAGAACAAATGTGTGCAAAGTGCCTAAAGTGCAGGGGAACATATATTCAAGACACAAGCAATAAATAGTTAATTTAGATAACCCTGAGTGATCAATAAATAAAGTAAAAATAAAGAAATTATCAAAATAACGAAACTATAGCCAGAATTCAACTTTGTCTTTTTAACTGCAGAAACAACAATAGCTACACGCTAAACTGGAGTGGCAGTTTAGCTAAAAATGTTTACAGCATCCAAACATCTCATTAGAACCGGCTGAAATGATTTGAGATCACTTACCCTCCCTGATCGAGAGAGAAAAATCCAGTCTCTGTGTCCGTTTGAGTCTTTTCAAATTGTGTGCGCAGTGCGCGGAAAAAAATACATTCTAAAATGCTTAACGTGAAAAACGTTTAACGGCTTAATGTCCTAAGACAGTTATATTAAAAAGCAGATGAGCCTAGAATTTGAACGCAACACGTTTAATTAAACATTAATTTTCCTCCCATAGAAAACCGTTATTATAAAGAAACCAACTTGTTAACGTTGTCCGGCAGAAGTGCGATCATCGTTTTCCTGATGCTAAATCCAGCCTTGAAGAATATAATTTCTGATGGTGTGCATCCACACTTTCGATGTTCTTATCCCAGACATTTTTAAAGATTTAAATCCCTGCCGCCAAGATTTAAGTTTCACTTTCGATCCGTGACCGAAAGAGGAGCGTCTCTGTCGGTCACGGATCAAACGTGAAACTTTTAATCTGTCACAGGGTGTTTGGATTTATTCCCGCACGTTAAAAATATTTATTAAAAGCTTCTTTCTTTGCACATTTTTATTTACAGCATTGTCATAATAGGCTCCTATATTAACGTATTGACAGAAAACCGGTAGTTCTATGTGAAATCAGTTATTGAGCAACCAATATAACCTCTGCGAAGATTCGACCGTGAGATTGGTAGTCGAATCAGGCTCCTCCTATCGATGCATCGAATCTTCGACTATTCGGGGTCACCCCTATTGATGACATTGATATTTTTCTGTCAAAATATCAGAAAGCATCATATCAAGTAGGCCTATATACTGAGGGGTTTTGTTAATGGTTTTTCTAACG
>JAULUF010000042.1:2492500-2750000 GCA_031834385.1 Semotilus atromaculatus
CCACGGTTCCGCTCTCTTAATCCAGAGCCACCTAGAGGCTTTCTCCGCTGCCTCTGTGCTGCTACAGATGGCTCTTCTCCTCCTTTCGCCTGTGATGCCGAGTGCAGTATATGCCCTGCAGAGAGGGACCCTACCTCTACAGGGAGGCACCTTGCCTTCCAGCCTTGTTCGTGGCAGTTGCTGACTAAGTCCTGATATTTCCCCTTTTTCCGCTCAAAGGCCTCCTCCATTCGCTCCTCCCATGGCACGGTGAGCTCCAGCATGACAACATTTTTTGTAGCTTCAGATACCAGGATGATATCAGGTCTGAGTGAGGTCTTAACTACATGCTGGGGGAACTTGAGCTGCTTGCCCAGGTCTACTGACAGCTGCCAGTCCTGTGCTGTTTGGAGAAGCCCTGATGTTCCTTTCTTCGTTCCTGTTTTGTCTACGCTCTTCAGCCATTTCTCCAACTCCTCACAGGTGTTCTTTATTGCAGCTGTGTCCCTGAGGCTACTGTCAAAGTACCTCCCCAGGCTTTTCACAGGCTTCTCGGAGATGGTAGGCATCGGTGTTCCTGCGATCGAAAACCGGAACTTGTCGACCACTCTGCCCTTCTTTAGGACCAAGGATCCCAACAGCCTCTCTAGGCCTCTCAAGATCCACCTGGCTCCAGGCACTGACTCAGTGGTTACTGTCAAGTCGTCCATGAACGCACGGATTGGTGGTTGGCGGATCCCGGACCTGGACTTGGGGCCTCTACACTCTGGTTCAGCAGATTTTACCAACATGTTTATTGCTAGTGCGAACAGGATAACAGAGATGGTACAGCCTGTGATAATTCCAACCTCCAATCTGTGCCACTCCGACGTTACCGACCCTGTTGAGACTCTCAGACTGAACTCGCTGTAATAATCCAGAATGAGGTCTCTGACTGTAGCTGGAACATGGTGCCTCTCCAGTGTTTCCCACACCAACTTGTGGGGCATAGAGCCATAGGCATTAGCCAGATCTAACCATAGGACCACCAGCTCTCCCTTGTTCTCCCTTGCTTCTCTAAGGAGCTGCGTGACCATGCCTATGTGTTCTAAACACCCCGGTACACCAGAAATGCCGCCTTTCTGCACTGAGGTGTCGATGTACCCATTCTTCAGGAAGAAGTCAGCCAGCCTCCTGGCCACAATGCTGAAGAAGATCTTCCCCTCAACACTGAGTAGTGAGATGATTCTGAACTGGCTGATCTCTTTGGCATCCTCCTCTTTAGGCAAGGCAAGGCAAGGCAAGGCAAGTTTATTTATATAGCACATTTCATACACAGTGGTAATTCAAAGTGCTTTACATAGAAGAAATTTAAAATAATCAAAAGAAATATGAATAATTAAAACAGTTTAGAATAAAGAAATTAAAACAATCAACAGAAATAAGAATAATTAAAACAGTTTAGAATAAAAAAATAACTAAAATACAGTTCAAACAGTCGGACACATACAGTGCTCATTCAGCAAATGCATAGCTAAACAGATGTGTTTTCAGTCTGGATTTGAATGTGACTACTGTAGGAGCACATCTGATCTCTTCTGGAAGCTGGTTCCAGCTGTGGCTGGCATAGTAGCTAAAAGCAGACTCTCCTTGTTTAGAGTGAACCCTTGGTATTTCTAGCTCACGTGATCCTAATGATCTGAGTGATCTGTTGGGTTTATATTCAGTGAGCATATCTGCAATATATTGAGGTCCTAGGCCATTGAATGATTTATATACCAGTAATAATACTTTAAAGTCAATCCTAAATGTAACTGGGAGCCAGTGTAAAGACCTGAGGACTGGTGTGATGTGTTCATATTTTCTTGTTCTGCTCAGAATCCTGGCAGCAGCGTTCTGTATGAGCTGCAACTGTCTTATGGTCTTTTTGGGAAGGCCAGTGAGGAGTCCATTACAGTAATCCACCCTGCTGGTGATGAAAGCATGCACTAGTTTCTCTAAGTCTTGACTGGAAACAAAGCATCTAATTCTTGCAATATTTTTCAGATGATAATATGCTGATATAGTTATTGCTTTGACATGACTACTGAAACTAAGGTCTGATTCTAGAGACACACCAAGATTCCTGACTTGATTTTTAGTTGTTAGACCCCTAGAGTGAAGGTATGCATTCACCTTGAGAACTTCATCTTTGTTTCCAAACGCAATGACTTCAGTTTTGTCTTTAGGGATCCACACACCCTCAGCAAACCGCCACTGCTGCGCTGCTTTCCCTCTTCTCCAGACGACCTTTAGGATCCTCCAAAGCCGGTGTAGCAACTTGGGACAGTGTTTGTATACCTTGTAAGTGGTTCCACTTGGTCCTGGTGCTGACCCGGTTCTTGCCCTCTTTACCACATCTTGAACTTTTTTCAGGAGAGGTTCCCTCTGGTCGAATGCCACCGTTGGCTCTGGTGGTCTTAACACGGTATCACACTGTCCCAGGTCTTGGTCTCTGGTGGGGTCTCTGAAAGTGTTTTGAAGGTGTTGCTCGACATCCTCCTTTGCACAGGCTAAGTATCCACTGCGTCTCTGTCCGAGGATCTGTTTGGTGAACCCGAATGGGTTGCTAATGAAGGCAGTGCGTTTCTGAGCTCTTTCTCTGCGCCGCCTCCTGTGGTATTCCGCTCTACGCAGGGTAAGGAGTCTCTTCCTGAGCACAGTACGAAGCTCCTCTTGTCCTGCCACCTTTTACTGTTTGGTCAAGGCTTTCAGCTCTGTCCTGATGTTGTGGATTTTAACCGCCCGCTGGTTCATGCTATAGGGCTGCCTAGCCCCTCTTTCTTCCTCAACTCCAAACCTTTCCGCAGCCATACTCACTATGATAGTTGTCATAGCCTGCAGTCTCCTCTCCACCTCCCCTTTGGCCAATGTTTCTAGCACTGCATCCACATCCTCGTCGAACTTCTGCCACTCTAATGTTTTAGAGGATTGAGGCCACTTGATCCTTCTCTTCTCCGATGGCCTGCTTGGAGGGACTGGCGGCACCACTTGGAGGCTCTGGGCTCTGTGGGGTGCTTCCGGGCCCTGCTCCTCCTCTGTCTCACCAGGCACTAGTCCTGAGCATTGTGATGGTTCCAGTCTCTCCTTACATTTCATCTTTGTTTGATGGATCTTCAGGCCTCTCTCATTTTTGCAGATCTTTCCACAAACACACTCTCTTCTCGTCAATGTTTGTCCATTGCTGTTGTTCGTTAAACTTGTGTCTGTCCGGCTGGGGTGCTCATTCTCCCCCCCTCTCGGGTCTCTCCAGCTGTCACCGGCCTGTTCCTGGTTGTCAACCAGCCTTAACAACTACACAACTTAATATACAAATGAAATAAACAGTACTTTATTTTTTCAGCTACAGTAGGTGTATTTAACAGAAGCATTGAAGAAAGTAATTAAATAAAGAGATATGAAAATAAAACAACATAGACTTCACTGTATAAATTATACATGGATTCTTATTAAAGCTACTATTAAAGTTCTCAGTCAAGAGCAGTGAGTGATTTCCTCTTTGTGGTTTGTTGTTTTATTAACATTAAAGAGATAGTTCTCCCAAAAATTTTAATTGTCATCATTTATTCAAGTTGTTGTAAACCCGAAGTTAGTTTCTTCTGTTGAAAATAAGTTATTTGGAAGAATATGGGAAACCAAACAGTCGATGAACCCCAGTGACTTCTATAGTATATTTTTTCCTACTATGGAAGTCAATGGGGACCAGCAATTGTTTGGTTAGTTAGCCACATTCTTCAAAATATCTTCTTTTGTGTTCAGCACAAAAAAGAAATGAATACATGTTTGGAACAACATTAGAGTGAGTAAATACTAACATAATTTTTATTTTGGTGAACTATCCCCTTTAAGGACAAGCGGCAGCATGTTTACTATTAAGGCCTCATTATGCTTCTGCGTCAACTCCACGGCGTAGCTACGCCGTCACTCCTACGGCGTCGTGGCCGTTTTATGGTTCTGCGTCAGGTTGCGTTGCATCGCATTGAATCTGACCAATCACAGCCCTTTTGGTCTGCGTCGCCTCGACGCGTAGTTAAAAATTTTTGGAGGTGCACGTCGAGCTACAGCGTAGGGGTCGGAGAGGGGTTCCGGCGATGCAGAGGGGTCTGCGGGGGTACGCCGTTGATTCGACGCAGAAGCATAAAACAGGGTTAAGGTTACTGTCTCTTTAAAACCTGCACGCGATGAGTCTAATTTGACAAGCAGATTTTCTCTCAATTTTCTCTGTTTGCTTTCACTTTAGACATAACCAACTTTATGTAAACCTTGTGTGTATTTGCCAGTATTAGCGCAATAAGACTTGAAAGATAACTTAGTCCAGTATCCAGGCGCTGTTAGACAGGCTTTTAGTACCTGTGAGCTTCGGGTGTAAGCGCTAGAGATGCGCGGATGGGCATTATTTCATCCGCAACCGCATCACAAAACTCATCATCCGTCCGCCATCCATCCGCACCAACGTTTTTACCAATTTTCAAAACCGCACCCGCCCGCCATCCGCTGATTGGGCGATACAAGGCGCTGCTGATGACAGCCGCGAGACTAGAGAGCTCTCAGAATATCAGCAGTGAACTCCGTCTCCGATCGGCACGCAGGGACAAAAATAAATAAATAAAACGCACTTCGGCAAACCTAACTGTGGTGAGGGGGGCGTGATTTTGCGAAGTCTGTAGCGGGAGAGAAAGGACGGAGCCGCGCGGTGAGTAAGTGGGTCAAGTGCAGATGATGAACACCTGTGTCTGATTGCAGTAATTGGCGTGGAGAGACCGCATAACCGGCGGGAATGAGAGAGCGAGAGAGAGAGTTGGACTGGGACTTCGCACGCGGCTACTGCAACCGAGACTGAGAAGCAAGTGTTGGATCGCGTGTTTTGTTTATGGCGGCGAATGCGCTACTGTGCGCCTCGTTTCTTTTTGTTTTTCTGAATAAACGCTAGTCCCAGTCACGCCGACCCTGTCTTCTTCCTTCCACACACACTGAACCTCTTCACACTGACCTTATCTGATAGGCTACTGTGCAATATTTTCATTATAGCCTAATAGAAAACGCATTTTGGCACATAATTTGGTTCAACCGCCCGCCACCCGCCCGAATTTAATTAAAATATTTTTTTTAGTCACGTCATCCGCCCGATCCGCGGTTTATCCGCGGAGTCCGCGGCTATAACCGCCAACCGCGCATCTCTAGTAAGCGCTCAGAAAAGCGCATGTTAGAACACCGCATCAGCATGTGAATGACATGTTTAACCGGCAAGGCTTTAAAGCACATAAAGCACAAGTGTCGCTTTAAAGCACAAGTGTCGGACACTTTTTGGTACAAGCATACAACCTATCCAGTATTAATAGCCTATTTAACCCCTCAACATGTGTTCTCTTTCATAGGTTCACTCAACGCTGCGTAGCTTAATACGCAGTGGGAACGCTATCTGGCTGTGCCGATTGTCTGAAGCCCTTATAGAATCACGCCAATTCATCTGCTCCTCAGATTTCTCTGCCTTCACGAAGCGGCCCTTTTAGCCCTTCGGTCTCGGTTTTTCTGGCACAAATATTCAGATTCTAACATCAGCATTCTTCATCTGCACTTCAGCGACTGCGAATAGTGGAACTCAGTTCTCCTTGCGGTGAAGTGCCATGGATCATCGTTGTTGCCTGCCGCCATGTGCAACGACGACCCTCACAGTAAGTGTGTGAAATGTATGGGTTTTTCGCATGCGCGCGAGGCTGTTTTAGGCTTGTCTAAATGCACATTTTGTGACAACCTGCTTCTCAAAACCCTTCTCCCCCAGTCGCACTCCCGAGACCACTAAGGCCTCGTTGAATTCCGTGACCTGGCGTTCGGATGTAGAGCTCGAGGATATAGAGTATGAGCAGACGGGCCAGGCCCTTTGTCTCCCTCCCTCTCCCGAGCTCAGTCGAGTTTTCTCATGATTATTTATGCCCCAGCCCGAGAGCACGCAAGACGTTTTCTTTCGGGCTGGAAGATGTGATTTACACTGCAGCGTCCGACTCCGAGGATTTCGGGCCTGCTTTAGCTACCTAGCGGCCACGAGGTGTGGCCTACTGCGGCCTACACGGAGCTCATCGAAGTGCTTTCACGCGCTACAGAGAAGCTGACTATCGACTGGCCCGACGAGCCCTGCAATTCACAATCGTCTCGACGAGAGATTTTTAAGTGGCCCTAATTCTAGGCCTGAGCAGAGAAAGCTGTCCTTTTTCAGTGATCTGCATCACAAGATCTCCAGATCCTGGAAACAGCCTTTTTTCGCTCGTCTATCAAACGCGGCAGCTGCTGACTTCACCAACCTTATTGGTTCTGTGGAGCAGGGCTATTCCAGCGGTCGAGGACACGTTGGCTACTCACCTTTCTCCGTCGTCTGCTCCGTCGAGGAAATCTCGACCCCTCCTTCCCTCTAAACCGTGCAGGACTACTTCCACCCTTATCGGAAAGTCCTACATGGCGGCTGGTCAGGTAGGCATGGCCCTACATACTATGGCCACCCTTCAAGCCTACCAGGCGGGTGTCTTGAAGGAGATGGACGAGGGAATTGGAATTACGCCAGAAGCTGTCAAAGAGCTTCGTAAGGCCACGTATCTGGCCTTAAGAGCCACCAAGCACACCGCACGCGCTATAGGTCGTTCTATGGCGGGGGCGGTTGCTGCAGAACGCCACCTATGGCTCAATCTCACAGAGATCCGTGACAAAGAGAAGGTTTTCCTCTTGGACACCCCAGTTTCTCAGTCTGGACTGTTCGGGGAGGTGGTCAACACTGTGGTTGACAAGTTTCGGGCCGCAAAATCCCATTCGGGCCGCTGCCTTCAGGCAGTTTATGCCCAGGAGGGCTAGGGAATTGTTTAACCCCTCCCCGTCTCAACCCAGATAACGTCCTTCTCATAGGATGGATTTTACCGCTAGGAGAAGTGACTCTGCTCATCCCCCACCAGCTACGGTTTGGGGAGCCCGCTGTTGCCCGTTTCCCCCGCCAGCGACCTCATAAGCGTCTGGAGCTGAAGCGGTCTAACAAACTCTGCACCCCAGCCTCCTCGAATCGTTCCTGACCCACAGGTCAGAAAAAGGAGAGCTTCCCCCGATTTACGAGGTCGGGACAGAACCGTTTCTGCCCACCTCTCACTTGCTCTCCTTTCCAAACCTGTCACTTTCGCCACCCAGTGTGTTTCGAAGTGCAGTTCCTACTCAACCTCATTCAAACCGTCTGGCGCAGGAGGAAAGAGCTTTCTCCCCTCGCTTCCGACGCGTTTGACACCTGCCGCTCGCATCCTCAGAGACACTTTCGGTTTTCCTGGAAGCAGGCAGACGCTATAATACTGATCAAACAGGCAGTGGTACCTCCCACTACGTGTGAGGACGTCAAGTGCTCTCCTTCACATTGGACCACGCCACCCCACAGGAGTCAACGCGTCACCCTAACACAGGTATGTCCTCCGCATTGCAACACTCCACTTCCTCTATCACATTTCTTTCAAGAATGGAGGCGTCTGCCTTGGATCCTCCGCACGGTTCGGCTCGGCTACACACTTCAGTTCTGTCGCCCGCCCCCTTGCTTCAACGGGGTCTTTCCAACTGTAGTCAACAGCGCCTCAGAGGCTTCTGTACTACAGCAGGAGATTTCGTCCCTTCTTCTCAAAGGAGCAATAGAAGAGGTTCCTCCACAAGAAGTCGAGCAAGGCTTCTTCAACCGTTACTTCCTGGTCCCGAAAAAGGACGGAGGTCTGCGTCCGACACTAGACCTGCGCCGGCTAAATTTCTCCCTTTACAAATGGAAATTCAAGATGTTGACGCTGAAAGCTATCATATCTCAAATTTGAGCGGGGTACTGGTTCGTGACAGTTTGGCTCCTGCCCGGATTTCCAGTCTTTTGACATGTTTGGCTCGCTTCACACTCAGCCATCGTATTTCTGTGGGCACTTGCCGCAGGCTTCTGGGTCTCATGGCCGCAGCCTCCCTAGGGTTGCTCCACATGAGACCTTTTCTGTGGTGGATGGAACTCTCAGGTGCTCGGTCCACAGGACCAGCTCTTCGCCTGTTGAAGGTGTCACGCAATTGCTTCCGCGCACTTTCAATCTGGCGGGACCCCCTCTTCCTTCACAGAGGAAAGGGGTCGGCATGGGTGCAGTTTTCTGTCACCAAATGGTTACGACGGACGCCTCTCTGGCCGGCTGGGGTGCGGTTTTCGAGGGCAGGCCAGCATGTGGGGTCTGGACTGGGGAGACTCTCTCTTGGCACATAAACAGCTTGGAACTGAGAGCTGTTTCCCTGACTCTTCTTCACTTTCTCCCTTTTCTCGAAGGACACCATGTCATTGTCAGAACAGACAATATGGCGGTAATGTCTCATGTAAACCGGCAGGGGGGTTCACGGTCGCGCACCCTGGACGGGCATGCGTGCCACCTCCTCCTGTGGTCTCAGGACAAGTTCCTTTCACTGAGGGCAGTCCATGTCCCTGGGGTCCTGAACCTCGCAGCCGATTTTCTGTCGAGGCAGAAGCTCAGGTCGGGGGAATGGATGTTGAACCGCCGAACAGTAGCCCTGATTTGGGAAGTGTTCAGGAAAGCAGAAGTGGACCTCTTTGCATCACAGGAGTCGTCCCAATGCCCTTTGAGCTTTGGTCTTCCCGCTGACGTCCAGGAGAGAGTTATTGTATATTGTAGCGATCCACTCAGAAACCAGACTAGTGTAGTGAAACATTTATTTGCCTTTTAAGATGAGAGAACATGGATCCAGAGGGAGCTATAAGCCTAGCGTCCAAAGAACAACAAATAGGAAGAGATATTGATTGGGAAAAAAATTTCATTTGTCAAGACAAATATGGAAAATACAGCCAAGATAAAGCCCTAAGAAATCTTTCTGAGAATGGGCTAAAGTGTATTAGATTGAGAGCAAATGAACGAGCGAAATACCAAGATGTGGAGTATGCTGATACCCTGGAGAGAATTGAGGAGTTTCTGGACACAGAAACTAAAAAGATAAAATGGCACAAAACATGCAATGCAGCTTTTACAAATGTGACTTTTATTTCTCGCCTGAAGAAACGTTTTGAAAGTGAAAAGTTGTCACTAAATCTTGCAAGCAACTGCCAGCCGATCACCACTAGGAGTTCGACGCCTTCAGTGTCTTGGGAAAAATGTATTTTCTGTCAGAAAGACAAGCCTGAGGACAAACTTCGAAACATCCAAGTCATGACTACATCTAAAAAGATTCTTGATCTAGCTCAACAAGACAGAATTGTGACTGAGGCTTGCAGGAGTCAATGACTTGATTGCCGCAGAAGGCAAGTATCATCTTATCTTCTACAGAGAGTTCCTCAGGAAGTATCAGAGCACTTCATCAAGAGCAGGTGATCCATATTTTATTTGCTTACACAATGTGGCAGATGAGCTTAGAGCAGGACTTGCCAGAGGTGAAATATACTTGTTGAAAACAGTTTGGGAAAGATACTGTAAATTTCTCTGAGACTTTGATTTGGAACCAGGAATATACAAAGGTCAGCGTTTCAAGACAAAGCTTGAAAAGTTGCTTCAGGGAAAAGTACTTTTTGTTCAATCATTAAAACCAACCGATTCCATCATGATATTTCCTGAAATGACAGCTGGAACTGCTCAGCTTAACATGAAGAAATGAATGGATGACAAACAAGATGATGCTAAAGGGATGACAATGCTAGCTGTGGAACAGACAAGGACACTGAGATACTGAGTTGGCTGTATCGGGTGTCGGTAAAGGTCAAGGCAGACATCAGGGAGTCCCCAAGACATGATGTTATTGGAGGGATAGATCAGAATCATGCAGAAAAAACTGTACCTGACAGTCTGTACATCCACTTATGGCTCCTTTGCGTTAATGATGATGACTCAGAAAATGAGAATAAACAATCCCGTCACACAAAGCTACTCATCATTGCTCAAGACATTGTTATCCTGGCATCTGGTGGACGAAGTCCAACACCAAAACACATTGGAATTGGAGTTGCTTTACACCAAGCTACACGCTCAAAGGACTTAGTGCAGTTACTTCATGCTGCTGGGCACACCGTAAGCTATGAGTCAGTGTTGAGAGCAGATACTACCATGGCAAATGATGCTATGAAGCAATACTTTGAGAATGGTGAAGTATACATTCCACTGAACTTTGTCAATGCTAGTCTCCCTGGATACATAATGTATGCAAATGACAACAGACATAAATGAGGAGACCCTTAATGGGAAAGGAACCTTTTATGCTTCCCAGACTGCTGCTTTCAGACGAAGTAATCCTGAAGAAGAAATCCCAAAAATAATGCTGAAATCTGGGAGATCAAAGTCAGTCTCAGTTCCACCAGGAGTGTTTGAACTCAAGGATGCTAACATGGAATCGCAGAAGCCCCCTCCAAAATTTCATGGATCAGTTACACCTGAAATGTATTATTCAGACAAACTAACTAAACAATCAAAGAACCAAGATCTTGCATGAATTATATGCAAACTACAGAACACAGATGATCAGGTTATTCCATCTTAGAGTGGCTTCAACCACCTTGTGTCAAAATCAGATCACCAAAATGTCGCTGGAATGATGCCTATTATAAACTCTCCAGCACATGACTATGACACAATCTGGACAGTGTTACAGAACTGCCGCAAAATGACTACAAAACTGGGCCAAAGGTACACAATCATGAGCAGCTCTACTGCAAAGCAAAGATGCTTCAGTGGCACCACCAAAAAGAGTGTAAGAATATTAGGTAACACTTTATTTGAAGGGGTGTGCATAAGACTGACATGACACTGTCATAAACATGACATAACACCTGTCATGAACATGAAGGAGTCTTTATGAATGTTTATGACTGTTGTCATTAAGTGTCATTCGGTAAATTATGACACTTTTAATGCAAAGTTGACATTGTTTAAAATGTCTTTGTTATGACAACTTGACATTAACAAAGACAAAAATGTCTTTGTTATGACAACTTGACATTACCCAAGACAAAAATGTCTTGATTGTGACAACTTGACATTAACAAAGACAGAAATGTCTTTGTTATGACAACTTGACATTAACCAAGAAATCATAACCTAATTATCAAACTTAAAGCATTTGACAGTGTAATAACCCTTAATGACATCTTTATAACTAGTACAATGTGTTCCACTTTACTTGAGGACAAGTAATATTCATGACACAGTTATAATGGTGTCATGACGGCCAAAGTTGTGACAGGTTGACAGGTTATGATTTCTTGGTTAATGTCAAGTTGTCATAACAAAGACATTTCTGTCTTTGTTAATGTCAAGTTGTCATAATCAAGACATTTTTGTCTTGGGTAATGTCAAGTTGTCATAACAAAGACATTTTAAACAATGTCAACTTTGCATTAAAAGTGTCATAATTTACCGAATGACACTTAATGACAACGGTCATAAACATTCATAAAGACTCCTTCATGTTCATGACAGGTGTTATGTCATGTTTATGACAGTGTCATGTCAGTCTTATGCACACCCCTTCAAATAAAGTGTTACCAAGTATTATTATTCTCTTGGGTGGATTTCATGTGCAGATAAACTTTACAAAGGTCATTGGACATCATCTTGCTGATTCTGGACTGAGGGACATTCTTGAGGAAAGTGGTGTGTTCGGAAAGAACACAGCTGAAAACATCATGCAGGGAACAGGATGGAACCGTGTAGCCCGTGCACACAAACTTGCCTTTGAAGCACTTTGGAGAATACTGTGGCCAACCTTTCTGCAATGGGTGGATGACAATGGTAGCAAAATAGACAACAGTTGCTTTGAGTTGGCAGACGCATTCTCTGACACATACGAGTTGGAAAGGTTCAAGATCTCCTTGCTGAATTTGACAAGGCTAATGAAGACAAACCAACGTTTACCTTCTGGCGACAATACATGGACCTTGTGTCTATTCTCCTGGCATTCACACGGGCACTGAGATGTGGTGACTGGAAGCTTTACATGTCAGCCTTCAAGAGCATGATGCCCTGGTTTGTTGCATATGATCACACCCACTACACAAGATGGGGCGCTGTATTCATAGCAGACATGGAACATCTGGCACAGACGTCACCACGGGTCTACCAGGGCTTCCTAGATGGTGATTTTGTAGCCAAAGAGACTAAACACAGCTTCAACAAGGTGCCATTTAATCTTTGCCTTGAGCACATCAACAAAACCGGAAAGGTTGCTGGAGGATTGTTAGGCATCACTCGAAATGAGACCGTTAGAAACCGTTGGTCCATCACCTACAATGAACGTGCATCTTTAGCACAGGACACTAGATCCCTGTTTGGACTGACACATGATGGAGAAGATGATGAAGACAACCACAAAGACTGCCTTCCATCAAGACTCAGAAGGGAGAATGATGTCATTCAACTTGTAGACCAATTCCAGAGATACCATGACACCAACTCATACATATTCTCCAGTTGGAAGACATGGTATCTCTGGAATTGGTCTACAAGTTGAATGGCAACATCACCCGTCACCGGTGATGTTGCTTCAGAAGATATACTGAATGACCTAACACATGCTGCAGAGTCTGGGAAACAAATGGTAACTGAGCTGTTGAAAAAAAGAATGAGCACAATGAACACAAACTTCCATAACAGCCTCACTAAGAGAAAACTCAAAACATTCTCAAATCTCTACAGAACAGACAGCAAAATTGGAAAAATCAAATCCAAGTGTGTGAAGCCTGACAGGGATATTTTCCGTCGCATCATTGTATCCATGGACAGTGGCAGAGAGGTTAACATAGATGGGCTTCTCCAAGAAGAACTGTGCGCAGTCCCCCTTTCACTTGCCACAACAGAGTCAGTGCTTAGGCCTTCTAGCAAAGCTGACTTAGCCACCATACTACAAGCTGGTGCAAAAGAGACCGGGCTAAGTCCATCTTTTGTGAGAATATGCACTATCATTGATGGGATGGCCTATCACCGACAGGGGCGGGTGTTGCTCCGACTTCGCGTCCAGCCGTGCACAAGCTCAAAACCTCACAACACTCGCCCCTGTCGGTGATTGGTTGGAACACTGTTTATTTTGGTTTTGAGTGGTGGTTGTCCCATTTGTTTTTGTGTGCAGATCTCAGAGCCTAGGCTGCCTACAGAGACGCGGTTTTTGGACGGCATGCTTATGGGGCGGGCAGCTAGCGGATCGTTAGGAAAGATTAGATGAATGTGATCATTTGTTTCGGCCTTTTTTGGGCCTGAAATGACTGATACAACCTTTAGTGGTATAGTTCACCCAAAAATGAAAATCAGCCCATGATTTACTCACCCTGAAGTCATCCTATGTGTATATGACTTGCTTCATTTAGACGAATACAATCGGAGTTATATTAAAAATGTCCTGGCTCTTCCAAGCTTTAATGAGAGTCAAATGGATATTTTGTGGAAGTCCATCAAACCCTATCCATCCGTGATAAAAGTGCTCGACGCGGCTCTGCGGGGTTAATAAAGGCTTTCTGAAGCGATGCGGTCGTGTAAGAAAAATATCCATTTAAAACTTCAAGGCCACTTACACCACAAGAGCAACATTTGACGATGTAATAGGAAATAAAAGTGTTGCTCTATTAAGTCAACTTGAAGTTTTAAATATGTATTTTTTTTATAGATAACTATAAACTATTAGCATATGGTTCTGTTTATTCTAAACATGCGCTTGTCTACAGCTTTAAAAATGTGCGAGCTTGTTACACCAGGATGGATTCTGATTGGCTGTCAATGTTTTTTATCGTTCATCGGCTTCAATCACTTCTGAAAGTGATTTCAAAGATTTCTCTGTGCCGTTATCGTTATCTTTATAGTTAATGCTAACTTTAAACTTTATGGAATATTGCAGTATTTAGTACAAATGATTTTTTCCATGCACATCTTTTTTTTTTATTCATTTGCCTCCATCTTCTCTGATGAGTCTGACGTGTTTACTGGCTTGAGGGCGGGGCAACCCGTCACTCACATGAGATTGACCAATAGCAAACTACAATCATCCAATCAACATTAAGCCCCACCCTACATTTGTTCTTGTTCTAGAAGCGTTTCTGATTTAATTTTCATATTCTGTAGAATGAAGAAGCAGATGCTCTTCTGTTGTCTCTGTTTGGCTGAAATATAAGCAGTGCCCAGTTTCATGTTTTACTATTAAACAACGAATGGTTAAAACCTAAATCAGCATTTTCACCCGTTCCTGAAGGCACATCAACACTACTCATGTTCAAGCATATCTGATTCAACTCTTCAGCACATTAATACAGATAAGTAAGAATCCAAAATGTGTGTTATCTCCGTGAACAGGGTTGAGAAGCACTGGACAAATGAGCATTTCAGTAAACTCTGACTTGATATGGGAAATAATCATTATTTCCCATATCAATTATACACATTATTAGACATTTTATTTGAGGAGTGACTATCATAAACACTGAAAAGATTATAGCATGGTTTTATCTGGTAATGGAAAGCTTGTACTCGCATCAACACATCACAAAATTGTCACAGCTCTCAAAATTAACCTTTAAATAAAAGCAAAATTAGCAAAATGCTTATGACAGGCAAACATGGAAGACTGATTTTCTTGCAAAATCTCACTGTAATACAATACAAACAATGACCTAAATTATGGCAATAGTTTATTTGCACATCAACTCAAAAGACAAACCATTGTAACAGAATCCTGATGCGTTTGAGAGTTCATTGCTTGCGATGTGAGTAAAGACTTGCTGTAATACTGGATCAACTTTCATTTGTGCTGAGGTTTTAAAATTCTCTATGATAATCAAAAGCAAACTGTACAAAAAAATTCCTATTTTTTAAGTGTAAACACAAAAAGCATTGTGCATATTTAAAAAAAAAAAAAAAAAAAAAAAAAAACCAATTCCTGTCAAACAAGCAAACAATGAACTAGTTAGAGCGCAGGAACAATTTCATTCTACTTTTACTGACGAGATTAAACACACCTGTTAAATGACCTGGTCTATTTCTTCTGCTGTTGATACAGAAACGATCATCAGAATGACGTCGTGAACTAGCTGACAACACAGACATGTTGATATGATACATCTGACTTTAAATAAACCACTGAATATTTCATATTACGGTCTGCAATTTAAAAAAGCAATACATGTCTCCACAGATTGTGTTATCAAGGGGGAAATGTTTAGCTCTACTAATCTTTCATTTATGCACTTGTCATTTTTAGGCCCAAATTAAACAAGTGAGTTTATAAGAAAATAGGGAATAAGTGCACATCCTACTCTTGATGTCTTCAAATCTGCTGGGAATTTCAATATAACACTCAGGGCTTATCAAACATACTGGTTTAACAGTAAAACACCACTGAGACTGGGATACTATATCATATCCATACGGCGTAAATGAAAAGCAATTTTCCAATGCTTCTTATTGCACAAGTCCCTGAACATAATTGTGCTGGTTGAAGTAATGATTGGCAGATGGGGATAAATCAGGATTCCAGCAGGAAACATCACGCTTGTCAGGAGTCTCGATGGGTTATTAAGAATCAATGTGTCAGTCTGTGTGTGTGTGTGTGTGTGTGTGTGTGTAGTCAAGCTTCACACTGAATCTGAGACGGCTCATGATGTTGGACGCTGGCTATAACTTGATGTTGTTGAGGCCTTTAGAGATGCTCAGTACGTACGCCTCGTGGATTGCACTGAGGAAATGTGCGTCATTCTGCAAACAAATCAACAAACAAGTGAACACTATGAAGATATATATACACACAAAACTTGCACTGACTGTAAATGCTGCCATTGTTTATATAAAACTTGTTTGTTTTCTAAAATCACTTTCATAATTTAGAATTTAAAATGTGTTTGTTATTTATACAGTTATACTTTATTTATTATAAGTTGCAGTACCTGCATGTGTAGGCAGCCATGTGTATATAGTTATATATACTAAATATATTAGTTTCACCCACTGATCTCTAGAATGACTGGATAGCTCATGCCACCGGAAGTGTTCGAGCGGCCATCTTACGACTCCCAGCAGCCGCTGTACTGGTGTTGGTAGCTCCGACGGCACTTTTAATATGAGCCGCTGTGCAGCGTACAACCGTCAACGACGTTCACAAAAGGATGTAGAAAAACTGCCCACAGGTTGTAATTCAAGCCCTTAAGTAGTAATTTATATGTAGGGATATTTAAATTAATTAACCAATCATTAATACCATTGATCAGCCCTACCAAACGTGGAGGTCTAACATTATGTTGTTTTGATTGATACCGTGAAGCTGCTTTGATACAATCTGTATTGTGAAAAGCGCTATATAAATATACTTGACAATTGTCGCTATTTCTGTGTTGTTTTCTCTGAGGCAAGAGTAATGCTTCTACAAAAACAAAAAAAGACGATAAAACATTCACCAGTAGCCTATAAGAAACCTCCGAGCAGCAATAATCACATTTAAGTGTCCAATAGCAACACCATTTGACAGCTTGAAAAAGAGCTTTGTGCAAACTCTTTTTACCGTTACTAGACACTGATCTATGACGTCATTATATAGATCAGTTAACGTTACTTAACCCATACAATTTGTGCATTTCCTGTACTTGCTACAAACTACAAACTTTGAACAAACTACTGATCTATAAAATGAAGGAGCGAGAGAAGAAAGCAATATTTTAAAGGATTAGTTCACTTTTAAAAACAACTTTTGCTGATCATTTACCCCCCCCAAATGTCATCCAGATGACAGTCGAAAAGAAAGTAAGGTTTTTGATGAAACATTCCAGGATTTTCCTCCATATAATGGACTTCAACAGGACCCAAACGGTTCAAGGTCCAAATGACAGTTTCAGTGCAGCTTCAAAGGGCTTTAAACGACACCAGACGATGAATAAGGGTCTTATCTAGACAAACCATCGGCATTTCACAAATAAATAAAAAAGTTCAAGTTTTATAAGCACAAATGCTGGCCTTGCTCTGTTCTGGGATGAGCGTTCGTGACTCACGTAATACGCCATTACGTTGAAAAGGTCACGCGTCAGTACAGAGTCAGTGTTTACGAATGTGAGGAAGGAGGACCATATACACACATTCAAATGTCTTTGTGTCAGTTTATCATTTAAATGCCCATTTCGTGTGCGTATCCTGGGTGCTTTAATATTAAAAAGGCTAAAAGAACATTTTCGTCAGGACAGAAGCGTGACCTTTTCAACGTAATTGCGTATTACCCTGGAATGTTTTCATCAAAAACTAAATTTCTTTTCAACTGAAGAAAGAAAGACATGGACATCTTGGATGACATGGGGGGTCCGTTTGGGTCCTGTTGAAGTCCATTATATGGAGAAAAATCCTGGAATGTTTCATCAAAAACCTTCCTTTCTTTTCGACTGTCATCTGGATGACATTTGGGGGGGGTAAATTATCAGCAAAAGTTTTTTTTTAAAGTGAACTAATCCTTTAAGTACACATTTAGGAATTTTTCTTGAAACATTTTTTTTTTCGACTTCAAACAAATATCCATTTCAATGCTTAGGGTGTTTGCATTGTAAGAATGTACAGGGATACTTTAGATTTTAACCGGTGTCTCCTTAGGCAATGTTTCCTCAGTCAAATCATACAATTTCCTATTGATTCAGCAGAACGCGTGAGCTCACCAGGGAACACCAATATGGCGGCGCGGTGGCTCCACTGTTTATGACGTCATGAGTTATCCAGTCATTCTATATAGATCAGTGGTTTAACCTTTTAATTTGAATTACTGAAATACATGAACTTTTGCACGATATTCAAATTTTTCGAGTTTCACCTGTATAATAAATAAATACCTGTATAAATAAACTACTTAAATTCTAAATTATGAAAGTGATTTTAGAAAAACAAATGATATATAAATTATTTTATATTTGCACTGGCGGTGAGAAGTGTGTGAGTTTGTACCTTGATGAGATGTATGAGTGTGTCCTGCAGATGGTTGCGGTTGTAATGGGCCGAGGGAAGGTCTGTGGGGGGGGGCGTCGGGGACGCAGGGTTTTTGGGTGGATCTGGTGTCTTGGTGATAAAATGCTGAAATACACTAGGAGACAGTAGCAGTGAAGACTCCTCCCCCTGGACGACTGGCCCCGCCTTCATATGACGGAGAGAGAGAGATTTTAAAAACACCTATCACAATACACAACCCATACAATTCACTTTTGAATCAAGCATCAATCAATTAAAAACCCTATCAAACTTTATCTTAAGAGAAAAAATGATTCATCATTAACGATTACACACAATACACTTTTTATTAAAAACAATAAAGGTGTTTTGAGCAATGCATGAACACATGGAAGACAGAGAGAGAGAAAATTAACCAGAGCAGATTTCCACGCCAGAGGCGGAGCCTCAGAGCCACACCCACCTCTGATGTCATCACCACTGGACCGATGGCAGTTTGAAGCGGTTTGAAACTCTAAACGAACTTTGTTTTGCCCTTCGATTTTACGTCCATCAGGGCCTTTAACCTCACTCTAATTTTAAAGGGCTGGTTGATTATTTCACTTTTCTAACTGTAGTTAGTGTGTAATGTTGCTGTTTGATCATAAACAACATCTGCAAAGTTACAACACTCAAAGGTCAAAGTAAAAGGGAGATATTTGCTTTTAAAGAAAATATTTTTTTTAAGGACTACAACAAACGGCTGGTAGGAACTACATGACATTCCTCGTGGGTTAGTGACATCACCAACCCTAAAATTTACATAAACCCCGCCCCCGGGAACAGTCCATGTTGAGAAGTTGTTGTAGTCGAGCACATTTGTAAGTCAGCTCAAACTGCAGCATCCATCTTTTCACATGCAATTGAAAGTCACTGTGTGCATCTCACAACAGTTCCTATACGAGCGATTTATAGATTATCATGACAGAATATGCTAATTGAAGATAGTTAACTCCACATTAGCAACATAAATTCTTCAACTAACCATTCAGAGACGTCCTGTTGCTCTACATGTTGTCACTTCTTGAGTCTCTCCATCTTTGTCTGACTCTGGTTTAAACATAAAAGGCAGAACCGTTTCTGACATTTTAGTGCGTGTCTGCATGAGGTAGCAGCTGCTAACACACACAAGCTCTTGAAGCTCCGCCCCCTGTGCTGCTAACACACGAGCTCTTGAAGCTCCGCCCCCTGTGCCGGGAGCAGCAGCTCATTTGCATTTAAGGGGCCAGACAGAAAACAGTGTGTTTTTGCTCACCCTCAAAAAGTGACAAATTTAACATGCTATATATACAGTGAAGAAAATAAGTATTTGAACACCCTGCTATTTTGCAAGTTCTCCCACTTAGAAATCATGGAGGGGTCTGAAATTGTCATCGTAGGTACATGTCCACTGTGAGAGACAATCTAAAAAAAAAATCCAGAAATCACAATGTATGATTTTTTAACTACTTATTTGTAAGATACAGCTGCAAATAAGTATTTGAACACCTGTCTATTAGCTAGAATTCTGACCCTCAAAGACCTGTTAGTCTGCCTTTAAAATGTCCACCTCCACTCCATTTATTATCCTAAATTAGATGCACCTGTTTGAGGTCGTTAGCAGCATAAAGCCCCCTGTCCACCCCATACAATCAGTAAGAATCCAACTACTAACATGGCCAAGACCAAAGAGCTGTCCAAAGACACTGGAGACAAAATTGTACACCTCCACAAGGCTGGAAAGGGCTACGGGGAAATTGGCAAGCAGCTTGGTGAAAAAAGGTCCACTGTTGGAGCAATCATTAGAAAATGGAAGAAGCTAAACATGACTGTCAATCTCCCTCGGACTGGGGCTCCATGCAAGATCTCACCTCGTGGGGTCTCAATGATCCTAAGAAAGGGGAGAAATCAGCCCAGAACTACACGGGAGGAGCTGGTCAATGACCTGAAAAGAGCTGGGACCACCGTTTCCAAGGTTACTGTTGGTAATACACTAAGACGTCATGGTTTGAAATCATGCATGGCACGGAAGGATCCCCTGCTTAAACCAGCACATGTCAAGGCCCGTCTTAAGTTTGCCAATGACCATTTGGATGATCCAGAGGAGTCACGGGAGAAAGTCATGTGGTCAGATGAGACCAAAATAGAACTTTATGGTCATAATTCCACTAACTGTGTTTGGAGGAAGAAGAATGATGAGTACCATCCCAAGAACACCATCCCTACTGTGAAGCATGGGGGTGGTAGCATCATGCTTTGGGGGTGGTTTTCTGCACATGGGACAGGGCGACTGCACTGTATTAAGGAGAGGATGACCGGGGCCATGTATTGTGAGATTTTGGGGAACAACCTCCTTCCCTCAGTTAGAGCATTGAAGATGGGTTGAGGCTGGGTCTTCCAACATGACAATGACCCGAAGAACACAGCCAGGATAACCAAGGAGTGGCTCTGTAAGAAGCATATCAAGGTTCTGGCGTGGCCTAGCCAGTCTCCAGACCTAAACCCAATAGAGAATCTTTGGAGGGAGCTCAAACTCCGTGTTTCTCAGCGGCAGCCCAGAAACCTGACTGATCTAGAGAAGATCTGTGTGGAGGAGTGGGCCAAAATCCCTCCTGCAGTGTGTGCAAACCTGGGGAAAAACTACAGGAAACGTTTGACCTCTGTAATGGCAAACAAAGGCTACTGTACCAAATATTAACATTGATTTTCTCAGGTGTTCAAATACTTATTTGCAGCTGTATCTTACAAATAAATAGTTAAAAATCATACATTGTGATTTCTGAAATTTTTTTTTTTAGATTATGTCTCTCACAGTGGACATGCACCTACGATGACAATTTCAGACCCCTCCATGATTTCTAAGTGGGAGAACTTGCAAAATAGTAGGGTGTTCAAATACTTATTTTCTTCACTGTAAATATCTGTGGGTTATTTTGTATCTCCGGGGACATCAAAGTTGTTGTTTTTTTATCTTGTGAAAAGAATATTATACCACCCCTTTAATGAATTGGGACTACTGAAATATTCTTAAAGGAGAACTCCGGTCAATTTTAACATTGAGGTCATTTTTTTTGTAAATTTGGAGTGCTGTCAGTACAGAGAACAACGGCAAAAATCGGTGTTGCCTACACCGTGTTATAATCTTTTTAAAATGTGCACCCTGTTGACTTCAATGGGGCAAGTTTTAAACCTGCTTTTAGCCTCTTAACATCCTTGATGTGTCATTACAAGTGCACAGCCATGTGAGTGATGTTATGAAGAGTGAACACGGTCAATCTGACTGCAGTAGATGTGAAAGATATTAATAAAAATTATGTTAATTCAGCCAGCTCACATACCTGTGTTTTCTTCCTGTTTTCGGTCGAAGTCCAAAGTAGTCGATTATTGAGTTAGGAGAACGGGATCTCATACAGCCTGGTCGCGCGCGCGAACTCGATCGACTACTGTGGACTTTTTTACACTTGTTTTTACGCACGCGCGTTACACAACAGTTTCACTCTTGACACGCGAATTAACTAGACGCGAATTTGACACGCTATTCTCGTCTGGTGTGAACGCACAGTAAATGGCGAGTTTCGGTTCATTGCGACGCTCTTAACTTTATTCCTTGCACTCTCTTCATTAGATTTGTCGTGTTGCCTTTCTTGACAGTAATTAATTTGTCGCAAATATTGGATCCCTGTAGACAACAAGCCTTGTGAAACGTAGCTACACTTTTGATCTTTTACACATCTTTTCCATCTATAGGGGTTGGGACGCTCACACACTACAGACTCACATGTGATCCACAACTCTGGGCGTAAACTAGTGTTTTTCCTTGATGTCTATCAGCCATATGCTTATTGGCTCTCACACGTTGACTAGATTAACCCCTTTAGTATCGAAATTTGGTACCGAACAAGATTTTTTGATACTCGAGAGTATCGGTGCCTAAAAAGTATTAAACTCTATAACCAGCCCTAGTCAGAGGTTACAACAACAAACCATTGTTCACAATCACAGAAGCAAATCCCAGGTATCACATTATTCACGTCAATATACTGCCAGCAAACTACACTCACCGGCCACTTTATTAGGTACCCCATGCTAGTAACGGGTTGGACCCCCTTTTGCCTTCAGAACTGCCTCAATTCTTCGTAGCATAGATTCAACAAGGTGCTGGAAGCATTCCTCAGGGAGTTTGGTCCATATTGACATGATGGCATCACACAGTTGCCGCAGATTTGTCGGCTGCACATCCATGATGCGAATCTCCCGTTCCACCACATCCCAAAGATGCTCTATTGGATTGAGATCTGGTGACTGTGGAGGCCATTTGAGTACAGCGAACTCATTGTCATGTTCAAGAAACCAGTCTGAGATGATTCCAGCTTTATGACATGGCGCATTATCCTGCTGAAAGTAGCCATCAGAAGTTGGGTGCATTGTGGTCATAAAGGGATGGACATGGTCAGCAACAATACTCAGGTAGGCTGTGGCGTTGCAACGATGCTCAATTGGTACCAAGGGGCCCAAAGAGTGCCAAGAAAATATTCCCCACACCATGACACCACCACCACCAGCCTGAACCGTTGATACAAGGCAGGATGGATCCATGCTTTCATGTTGTAGACGCCAAATTCTGACCCTACCATCCGAATGTCGCAGCAGAAATCGAGACTCATCAGACCAGGCAACGTTTTTCCAATCTTCTATTGTCCAATTTCGATGAGCTTGTGCAAATTGTAGCCTCAGTTTCCTGTTCTTAGCTGAAAGGAGTGGCACCCGGTGTGGTCTTCTGCTGCTGTAGCCCATCTGCCTCAAAGTTCGACGTACTGTGCGTTCAGAGATGCTCTTCTGCCCACCTTGGTTGTAACGGGTGGTTATTTGAGTCACTGTTGCCCTTCTATCAGCTCGAACCAGTCTGGCCATTCTCCTCTGACCTCTGGCATCAACAAGGCATTTCCGCCCACAGAACTGCCGCTCACTGGATGTTTTTTCTTTTTCGGACCATTCTCTGTAAACCCTACAGATGGTTGTGCGTGAAAATCCCAGTAGATTAGCAGTTTCTGAAATACTCAGACCAGCCCATCTGGCACCAACAATCATGCCACGTTCAAAGTCACTCAAATCACCTTTCTTGCCCGGTTTGAACTGCAGGAGATTGTCTTGACCATGTCTACATGCCTAAATGCACTGAGTTGCCGCCATGTGATTGGCTGCTTAGAAATTAAGTGTTAAGGAGCAGTTGGACAGGTGTACCTAATAAAGTGGCCGGTGAGTGTATATATATATATATATATACACACATACATCTCAAATCCTGTCAGTGATTTCAGGAGTGAACTTACTGGAATGGGTTTGCCCAGAGCCGGGGACGGTGTAAAAGCATTCACATCTTTACTCTGTGCCAAAGAGAGGAGGAGAGCGTTTAGATTAGACAAGCTTGCCTGGTGCGAAAACAAGACACATCTCAAAGCTTTATTATAGTTTGTTATTCATTATGATAAGTTCCGATCGACAACCTTTTACTGTTACCGGGTTGTGTTGATTAATTAGATATTTTTCCTGCATTAGCCATTGCTGTACGTCAAAATGAATAAAATGCATAGTGAAATATAAACTTAATATGATGCAAAACTGCCATGTTAAATAATACTTATTTTATATATTGAACCAAACTAATAAGCAATAAATGTCTGTTATTGCGAAGTTACTACGTTTTCAAGTAGTGCAAAGAACAGGCGCGCTCAACTCCAAAAACGCTTGTGGGTGCGAGTAATAAAGTTACTAAGTTCTCATAACCTTAAATGTTACCGGTAGTCTGAACTGATTGCGGTCTCTATGATCTTTTAAGCTAACCTAGCTAGTTATTTTTATTGATGCCCTTTTTTTAATTCAATTTTAATATCTGAATGTTAGTGAGAAAAACACACAAAAAATACTTCATATCAGATATTAATCTACATATGCGATTGAGTTACTCATCTTTAGCAGCTGCTTTAAAAGGTATCCTGAGCAGGCTTGTGAGGGTTACTTTAAAAATGTATTCCGTTACAGTTACAAATTACTTCATAAAAAGAGTATTCAGTAACGTAATCCAAGTACCACAATATTAAAGTAATGTAACTGATTACTTTTGGAATACTTCAAGGACAGATATTATTTTAAAAAACTAAAATAACAGCTCTCTACAACAATCTCCTCAGACACAGATTGAATCACAATTTTCGTTGCTGGAAGGCACAGTTTGCGCTGTACAACCATGTTGTTGGCATTTTCTTCTTTAAAAACAAAATAGCAGCGGAATTTCCAAGAAATTAAAGCATTTTTACCCGTGGACAGCATCGTTTCTAGCAGCAGTGACTCGATCTGTGTCTGAGGAGATTGTTGTAGAGCTGTTATTTTGCGCATGCACCCGCGAGTGGCACACGAGTCGTGTCGTGAGCGTGAGTCATTAATCAAGCAACGCTTAATATAGTGTTACTATGGCAAAATACAGATTTATTTAGTTTTAAATTAAACCATTGTAATCCTGAAAGTATTCCACCTTTTTTCCAAAAGTAACTATAATCTGATTACTACATGTTTTGACGTAACTGTAACGGATTACAGTTACTGGATTTTTGTATCCTGATTACATAACGCCGTTACATGTATTCCATTACTCCCCAACCCTGATCCTGAGTAATCAAATTAAAATCAAATGCCTTGTATGTGAAATGCACATTCTTCTTTTTTACAAACCTTTTGAAACGTAGCCAGCACAGAACAAGAGTTACAAGTGCAGCAAGTGATTTTCTTTGGCTCTTGTTCTTTGATTAACATGACGACAGCAGCAGGTTTATTAGGCTTTTTAAAGCAGAAATGGAGAAGGTCCGGGTCCGATCGGTCATTTAAAAAATAAATAAAAAAGTTGAAGTTTTATTAGCACAAATGCTCGCCTTGCTCTGTTCTGTGATGCGCGTTCGTGACTCACGTAATTACGTTGAAAAGGTCATGCGTCGGCGGAAGTACCGAGTCAGTGTTTACGAATGTGAGGAAGGAGGACCATATACACATATTCAAATGTCTTTGTGTCAGTTTATCATTTAAAATGCCCATTTTGTGTGCGTATCCTGGGTGTTTTAATATTAAAAAGGCTAAAAGAACATTTTCGTCAGGACAGAAGCGTGACCTTTTCAACGTAATTGCGTATTACGTGAGTCACGAACGCGCATCACAGAACAGAGCAAGGCGAGCATTTGTGCTTATAAAACTTGAACTTTTTTATTTATTTGTGAAATGCCGATGGTTTGTCTAGATAAGACCCTTATTCATCGTCTGGTGTCGTTTAAAGCCCTTTGAAGCTGCACTGAAACTGTCATTTGGACCTTGAACCGTTTGGGTCCTGTTGAAGTCCATTATATGGAGAAAAATCCTGGAATGTTTTCATCAAAAACCTTACTTTATTTTCGACTGAAGAAAGAAAGGCATGGACATCTTGGATGCAAAAGTTTTTTTAAAAGTGATGATCATCCATTTATCATCACGCGCAACAACACATAAGAATAATTGTAATTTGACCGTCGGGTGCGGATACTTAAATCAGAGAACATTATTGGTGCGGGTGGATGATGTGTTTTTGGCTGCGGGTGACGGAGCTCATCCGCGCATCTCCATCCCCATTTATGATGTTATTATGTTTATTATATATTATTACATTTATGAATTATTATTATTATTATTATTATTATCTCTACTGTCCAGCTAAAGTTAGTTTTTAATTGATTTACTTCCATTGCAAAGATTTTAACTAACAACAGAAAACTTTTAATGTGTTCTGGCCGTTCATTAGCAGGTCAGCGGTGTTTGGTGGCTCGAGAACTCACACTTTGACACAGAGAGCATCTATAAATATCTGCATCTGCTATTTCTGTTTAAAAAATAAGAAAAGAATAGTGACATACCATGAACGCACTGCTGGGCGTGTTCCCCTGAGCCGGTGCTGGACTCTTTCCTGTGAAAGACCCTGTGGCTTTGCAACCGGTCTCTCTGAAGCTCTGCGGCGTGACGAGCGGGCCGGGCCTGAACCCTGGCAGGGGGACCGCTATCCCATGAGCCTCTGTGAGAGGACTCATATACGCAGGAGTGAGAGGGCCAGCCGAACCCCGACGCCCCGCCGCACCCCCGCTGTCCTGCGTGTGTGGTGCACTGGTTCTGGAGTCTCGGGTCTGGAACAGAGACACCAGCGCTGGGCCGCCCGGCTCACAGGACAGGACAGGAGGACCGTAAGCTGGACACTGGGACGGGGACGGGTCTTTGGGGAAAGAGCTGCCGAAAAGCTCTTCCACTGTGATCTGCTTCACTACTGAGTGACTCGACTGTGGAGGAGAGACAGAACGAGACACACTGTTAGAGAATTTATGATTTTAACGCCATATCAGCAGGAAAGGACATCAGTAAACGAGCGTGAAGGACATCAGTAAACGAGGGTGAAGGACATTAGTAAACGAGCGTGAAGGACATTAGTAAACGAGCGTGAAGGACATTAGTAAACGAGCGTGAAGGACATTAGTAAACGAGCGTGAAGGACATTAGTAAACGAGCGTGAAGGACATTAGTAAACGAGCGTGAAGGACATTAGTAAACGAGCGTGAAGGACATCAGTAAACGAGCGTGAAGGACATCAGTAAACGAGCGTGAAGGACATTAGTAAACGAGCGTGAAGGACATCAGTAAACGAGCGTGAAGGACATCAGTAAACGAGCGTGAAGGACATTAGTAAACGAGCGTGAAGGACATTAGTAAACGAGCGTGAAGGACATCAGTAAACGAGCGTGAAGGACATCAGTAAACGAGCGTGAAGGACATCAGTAAACGAGCGTGAAGGACATTAGTAAACGAGCGTGAAGGACATCAGTAAATGAGCTTGAAGGACATCAGTAAACGAGCGTGAAGGACATCAGTAAATGAGCTTGAAGGACATCAGTAAACGAGCTTGAAGGACATCAGTAAACGAGCGTGAAGGACATTAGTAAACGAGCGTGAAGGACATCAGTAAATGAGCGTGAAGGACATCAGTAAATGAGCCGAGCGTGAAGGACATTAGGACATCAGTAAACGAGCGTGAAGGACATTAGTAAATGAGCGTGAAGGACATCAGTAAACGAGCGTGAAGGACATCAGTAAACGAGCGTGAAGGACATCAGTAAACGAGCGTGAAGGACATTAGTAAATGAGCGTGAAGGACATTAGTAAACGAGCGTGAAGGACATCAGTAAACGAGCGTGAAGGACATTAGTAAACGAGCGTGAAGGACATCAGTAAACGAGCGTGAAGGACATTAGTAAACGAGCGTGAAGGACATCAGTAAACGAGCGTGAAGGACATCAGTAAACGAGCGTGAAGGACATTAGTAAACGAGCGTGAAGGACATTAGTAAACGAGCGTGAAGGACATCAGTAAACGAGCGTGAAGGACATCAGTAAACGAGCGTGAAGGACATTAGTAAACGAGCGTGAAGGACATCAGTAAATGAGCGTGAAGGACATCAGTAAATGAGCCGAGCGTGAAGGACATTAGGACATCAGTAAACGAGCGTGAAGGACATTAGTAAATGAGCGTGAAGGACATCAGTAAACGAGCGTGAAGGACATCAGTAAACGAGCGTGAAGGACATCAGTAAACGAGCGTGAAGGACATCAGTAAACGAGCGTGAAGGACATTAGTAAACGAGCGTGAAGGACATCAGTAAATGAGCGTGAAGGACATCAGTAAATGAGCCGAGCGTGAAGGACATTAGGACATCAGTAAACGAGCGTGAAGGACATTAGTAAATGAGCGTGAAGGACATCAGTAAACGAGCGTGAAGGACATCAGTAAACGAGCGTGAAGGACATCAGTAAACGAGCGTGAAGGACATTAGTAAATGAGCGTGAAGGACATCAGTAAACGAGCGTGAAGGACATCAGTAAACGAGCGTGAAGGACATCAGTAAACGAGCGTGAAGGACATTAGTAAATGAGCGTGAAGGACATTAGTAAACGAGCGTGAAGGACATCAGTAAACGAGCGTGAAGGACATTAGTAAACGAGCGTGAAGGACATTAGTAAACGAGCGTGAAGGACATCAGTAAACGAGCGTGAAGGACATCAGTAAACGAGCGTGAAGGACATTAGTAAACGAGCGTGAAGGACATTAGTAAACGAGCGTGAAGGACATCAGTAAATGAGCGTGAAGGACATCAGTAAATGAGCCGAGCGTGAAGGACATTAGGACATCAGTAAACGAGCGTGAAGGACATTAGTAAATGAGCGTGAAGGACATCAGTAAACGAGCGTGAAGGACATCAGTAAACGAGCGTGAAGGACATTAGTAAATGAGCGTGAAGGACATTAGGACATCAGTAAACGAGCGTGAAGGACATTAGGACATCAGTAAACGAGCGTGAAGGACATCAGTAAACGAGCGTGAAGGACATTAGGACATCAGTAAACGAGCGTGAAGGACATCAGTAAACGAGCGTGAAGGACATCAGTAAACGAGCGTGAAGGACATTAGTAAACGAGCGTGAAGGACATCAGTAAACGAGCGTGAAGGACATCAGTAAACGAGCGTGAAGGACATCAGTAAACGAGCGTGAAGGACATTAGTAAACGAGCGTGAAGGACATTAGTAAATGAGCGTGAAGGACATTAGTAAACGAGCGTGAAGGACATTAGGACATCAGTAAACGAGCGTGAAGGACATCAGTAAACGAGCGTGAAGGACATTAGTAAACGAGCGTGAAGGACATTAGTAAATGAGCGTGAAGGACATTAGGACATCAGTAAACGAGCGTGAAGGACATCAGTAAACGAGCGTGAAGGACATCAGTAAACGAGCGTGAAGGACATTAGGACATCAGTAAACGAGCGTGAAGGACATCAGTAAACGAGCGTGAAGGACATTAGTAAATGAGCGTGAAGGACATTAGGACATCAGTAAACGAGCGTGAAGGACATCAGTAAACGAGCGTGAAGGACATCAGTAAACGAGCGTGAAGGACATTAGGACATCAGTAAACGAGCGTGAAGGACATCAGTAAACGAGCGTGAAGGACATTAGTAAACGAGCGTGAAGGACATTAGGACATCAGTAAACGAGCGTGAAGGACATTAGTAAACGAGCGTGAAGGACATTAGGACATCAGTAAACGAGCGTGAAGGACATCAGTAAACGAGCGTGAAGGACATTAGTAAACGAGCGTGAAGGACATTAGGACATTAGTAAACGAGCGTGAAGGACATCAGTAAACGAGCGTGAAGGACATCAGTAAACGAGCGTGAAGGACATCAGTAAACGAGCGTGAAGGACATCAGTAAACGAGCGTGAAGGACATTAGGACATCAGTAAACGAGCGTGAAGGACATCAGTAAACGAGCGTGAAGGACATTAGTAAACGAGCGTGAAGGACATTAGGACATCAGTAAACGAGCGTGAAGGACATTAGTAAACGAGCGTGAAGGACATTAGGACATCAGTAAACGAGCGTGAAGGACATCAGTAAACGAGCGTGAAGGACATTAGTAAACGAGCGTGAAGGACATTAGGACATTAGTAAACGAGCGTGAAGGACATCAGTAAACGAGCGTGAAGGACATTAGTAAACGAGCGTGAAGGACATCAGTAAACGAGCGTGAAGGACATTAGTAAACGAGCGTGAAGGACATCAGTAAACGAGCGTGAAGGACATAGTAAACGAGCGTGAAGGACATCAGTAAACGAGCGTGAAGGACATCAGTAAACGAGCGTGAAGGACATTAGTAAACGAGCGTGAAGGACATCAGTAAACGAGCGTGAAGGACATCAGTAAACGAGCGTGAAGGACATTAGTAAACGAGCGTGAAGGACATTAGTAAATGAGCGTGAAGGACATTAGTAAACGAGCGTGAAGGACATCAGTAAACGAGCGTGAAGGACATCAGTAAACGAGCGTGAAGGACATCAGTAAACGAGCGTGAAGGACATCAGTAAACGAGCGTGAAGGACATTAGTAAATGAGCGTGAAGGACATTAGTAAACGAGCGTGAAGGACATCAGTAAACGAGCGTGAAGGACATTAGTAAACGAGCGTGAAGGACATCAGTAAACGAGCGTGAAGGACATTAGTAAACGAGCGTGAAGGACATTAGTAAATGAGCGTGAAGGACATTAGTAAACGAGCGTGAAGGACATTAGTAAATGAGCGTGAAGGACATTAGTAAACGAGCGTGAAGGACATTAGTAAATGAGCGTGAAGGACATTAGTAAACGAGCGTGAAGGACATTAGTAAATGAGTGTGAAGGACATTAGTAAACGAGCGTGAAGGACATCAGTAAACGAGCGTGAAGGACATCAGTAAACGAGCGTGAAGGACATTAGTAAACGAGCGTGAAGGACATCAGTAAACGAGCGTGAAGGACATTAGGACATCAGTAAACGAGCGTGAAGGACATCAGTAAACGAGCGTGAAGGACATCAGTAAACGAGCGTGAAGGACATTAGGACATCAGTAAACGAGCGTGAAGGACATCAGTAAACGAGCGTGAAGGACATCAGTAAACGAGCGTGAAGGACATTAGGACATCAGTAAACGAGCGTGAAGGACATCAGTAAACGAGCGTGAAGGACATCAGTAAACGAGCGTGAAGGACATCAGTAAACGAGCGTGAAGGACATCAGTAAACGAGCGTGAAGGACATTAGTAAACGAGCGTGAAGGACATTAGTAAACGAGCGTGAAGGACATCAGTAAACGAGCGTGAAGGACATTAGTAAACGAGCGTGAAGGACATCAGTAAACGAGCGTGAAGGACATTAGTAAACGAGCGTGAAGGACATCAGTAAACGAGCGTGAAGGACATCAGTAAACGAGCGTGAAGGACATCAGTAAACGAGCGTGAAGGACATTAGTAAACGAGCGTGAAGGACATTAGTAAACGAGCGTGAAGGACATCAGTAAACGAGCGTGAAGGACATTAGTAAACGAGCGTGAAGGACATCAGTAAACGAGCGTGAAGGACATTAGTAAACGAGCGTGAAGGACATCAGTAAACGAGCGTGAAGGACATCAGTAAACGAGCGTGAAGGACATCAGTAAACGAGCGTGAAGGACATCAGTAAACGGGCGTGAAGGACATCAGTAAACGGGCGTGAAGGACATCAGTAAACGGGCGTGAAGGACATCAGTAAACGGGCGTGAAGGACATCAGTAAACGAGCGTGAAGGACATCAGTAAACGAGCGTGAAGGACATCAGTAAACGAGCGTGAAGGACATCAGTAAACGAGCGTGAAGGACATTAGTAAACGAGCTTGAAGGACATCAGTAAACGAGCGTGAAGGACATCAGTAAACGAGCGTGAAGGACATCAGTAAACGAGCGTGAAGGACATCAGTAAACGAGCGTGAAGGACATTAGTAAACGAGCGTGAAGGACATTAGTAAACGAGCGTGAAGGACATTAGTAAACGAGCGTGAAGGACATCAGTAAACGAGCGTGAAGGACATCAGTAAACGAGCGTGAAGGACATCAGTAAACGAGCGTGAAGGACATTAGTAAACGAACGTGAAGGACATTAGTAAACGAGTTTGAAGGACATCAGTAAACGAGCGTGAAGGACATTAGTAAACGAGCGTGAAGGACATTAGGACATCAGTAAACGAGCGTGAAGGACATCAGTAAACGAGCGTGAAGGACATTAGTAAACGAGCGTGAAGGACATTAGTAAACGAGCGTGAAGGACATTAGTAAACGAGCGTGAAGGACATTAGTAAATGAGTGTGAAGGACATCAGTAAACGAGCGTGAAGGACATCAGTAAACGAGTGTGAACGACATTAGTAAACGAACGTGAAGGACATTAGTAAACGAGTTTGAAGGACATCAGTAAACGAGCGTGAAGGACATTAGTAAACGAACGTGAAGGACATTAGTAAACGAGCGTGAAGGACATTAGTAAACGAGCGTGAAGGACATTAGTAAACGAGCGTGAAGGACATTAGTAAACGAACGTGAAGGACATTAGTAAACGAGTTTGAAGGACATCAGTAAACGAGCGTGAAGGACATTAGTAAACGAGCGTGAAGGACATTAGTAAACGAGCGTGAAGGACATTAGTAAACGAACGTGAAGGACATTAGTAAACGAGTTTGAAGGACATCAGTAAACGAGCGTGAAGGACATTAGTAAACGAGCGTGAAGGACATTAGTAAACGAGCGTGAAGGACATTAGTAAACGAACGTGAAGGACATTAGTAAACGAGTTTGAAGGACATCAGTAAACGAGCGTGAAGGACCTTAGTAAACGAGCGTGAAGGACATTAGTAAACGAGCGTGAAGGACATTAGTAAACGAGTGTGTAAACGAGTGTGAAGGACATTAGTAAACGAGTGTGTAAACGAGTGTGAAGGACATTAGTAAACGAGTGTGTAGAGTGTGAAGGACATTAGTAAACGAGCGTGAAAGACATTAGTAAACGAGTGTGAAGGACACAAGTAAACGAGTATGTAAAGAAGTTTGAAGGACATTAGTAAACGAGTGTGTGAAGGACATTAGTAAACGAGCTTGAAGGACATTAGTAAACGAGCGTGAAGGACATAAGTAAACGAGCGTGAAGGACATTAGTAAACGAGCGTGAAGGACATTAGTAAACGAGCATGAAGGACATTAGTAATCGAGTTTGAAGGACATTAGTAAACGAGTGTGAAGGACATTAGAAATCGAGTGTGAAGGACATTAATAATCGAGTGAGTAAACGAGTGTAAACGAGTGAGTAAATGAGTGTGAAGGACATTAGTAATCGAGTGAGTAAACGAGTGTGAAGGACATTAGTAAACAAGTGAGTAAACGAGTGTGAAGGACATTAGTAATCGAGTGAGTAAACGAGTGAGTAAACGAGTGTAAAGGACATTAGTAATCGAGTGAGTAAACGAGTGAGTAAATGAGTGTGAAGGACATTAGTAATCGAGTGAGTAAACGAGTGTGAAGGACATTAGTAATCGAGTGAGTAAACGAGTGTGAAGGACATTAGTAATCGAGTGAGTAAACGAGTGAGTAAATGAGTGTGAAGGACATTAGTAATCGAGTGAGTAAACGAGTGTGAAGGACATTAGTAATCGAGTGAGTAAACGAGTGTGAAGGACATTAGTAATCGAGTGAGTAAACGAGTGAGTAAATGAGTGTGAAGGACATTAGTAATCGAGTGAGTAAACGAGTGTGAAGGACATTAGTAATCGAGTGAGTAAACGAGTGTGAAGGACATTAGTAATCGAGTGAGTAAACGAGTGAGTAAATGAGTGTGAAGGACATTAGTAATCGAGTGAGTAAACGAGTGTGAAGGACATTAGTAATCGAGTGAGTAAACGAGTGTGAAGGACATTAGTAATCGAGTGAGTAAACGAGTGAGTAAATGAGTGTGAAGGACATTAGTAATCGAGTGAGTAAACGAGTGTGAAGGACATTAGTAATCGAGTGAGTAAACGAGTGTGAAGGACATTAATAATCGAGTGAGTAAACGAGTGTGAAGGACATTAGTAAACAAGTGAGTAAACGAGTGTGAAGGACATTAGTAATCGAGTGAGTAAACGAGTGTGAAGGACATTAGTAATCGAGTGAGCAAACGAGTGTGAAGGACATTAGTAATCGAGTGAGTAAACGAGTGTAAACGAGTGAGTAAATGAGTGTGAAGGACATTAGTAATCAAGTGAGTAAACGAGTGTGAAGGACATTAGTAATCGAGTGAGTAAACGAGTGTAAACGAGTGAGTAAATGAGTGTGAAGGACATTAGTAATCGAGTGAGTAAACGAGTGTAAACGAGTGAGTAAATGAGTGTGAAGGACATTAGTAATCGAGTGAGTAAACGAGTGTGAAGGACATTAGTAATCGAGTGAGTAAACGAGTGTGAAGGACATTAGTAATCGAGTGAGTAAACGAGTGTGAAGGACATTAGTAATCGAGTGAGTAAACGAGCTTGAAGGACATTAGTAATCGAGTGAGTAAACGAGCTTGAAGGACATTAGTAATCGAGTGAGTAAACGAGCTTGAAGGACATTAATAATCGAGTGAGTAAACGAGCTTGAAAGACATTAATAATCGAGTGAGTAAACGAGTGTGTAAACGAGCTTGAAGGACATTAATAATCGAGTGAGTAAACGAGTGTGTAAACGAGCTTGAAGGACATTAATAATCGAGTGAGTAAACGAGCTTGAAGGACATTAGTAATCGAGTGAGTAAACGAGCTTGAAGGACATTAATAATCGAGTGAGTAAACGAGCTTGAAGGACATTAGTAATCGAGTGAGTAAACGAGCTTGAAGGACATTAGTAATCGAGTGAGTAAACGAGCTTGAAGGACATTAATAATCGAGTGAGTAAACGAGCTTGAAAGACATTAATAATCGAGTGAGTAAACGAGTGTGTAAACGAGCTTGAAGGACATTAATAATCGAGTGAGTAAACGAGTGTGTAAACGAGCTTGAAGGACATTAATAATCGAGTGAGTAAACGAGCTTGAAGGACATTAGTAATCGAGTGAGTAAACGAGCTTGAAGGACATTAATAATCGAGTGAGTAAACGAGCTTGAAGGACATTAGTAATCGAGTGAGTAAACGAGCTTGAAGGACATTAATAATCGAGTGAGTAAACGAGTGTGTAAACGAGCTTGAAGGACATTAATAATCGAGTGAGTAAACGAGTGTGTAAACGAGCTTGAAGGACATTAGTAATCGAGTGAGTAAACGAGCTTGAAGGACATTAATAATCGAGTGAGTAAACGAGCTTGAAGGACATTAGTAATCGAGTGAGTAAACGAGCTTGAAGGACATTAATAATCGAGTGAGTAAACGAGTGTGAAGGACATTAGTAATCGAGTGAGTAAACGAGCTTGAAGGACATTAATAATCGAGTGAGTAAACGAGTGTGTAAACGAGTGTGATCAGCAACACCTTCTCCTGTGGAGCTGCGGTGATCTCGTCTCTCTTCTCCTGTGACGGCACAGACTCACGGTCCACCTCAAGCTCTCTCTCTGTCGACTGACTCTAGAAACACACGTTATTCGTCACTTTATTTATCTACATTTTCTTCAGTCTGATAATGGAGAATCTCTCAGTTTAAACATAAGCTGATAATCGGTTTAAACTATATCTGATATTAGGGATGCTCAATATATATCGGCCACCATATCGATATCAGCCGATTAATAATGTATTATGCTCTTCAGATGAGACTGTTCAACATGATGGTTTTGAATTGCTTGAAATAAGATTCGAGAAAAAAGGAAAATACAGTTCAGCGCAACGTGTCATATCGGCTACATAACATTACCATGAGAACATCATCATTATAATTGTGTGTTTGGGACGTGGCTTTTACTGGTGAGACTTCTGTTTTTGTAATCAGGCTCTCAAATTATATAAAAATTTGGATTTATCGGCCAATATTTCAGTTATCGGCTATGAAATATAAAAAAATGTTCGGTTACCGTATCGGCCAATATGTTCATATCAGTGTATCCCTATATGATATGACCAAATCTTTTCTATGATATTGATTTATCACAATATACACTTGAACTTGGAATGCACACAAAAATGTTTCCTATCTAGACTACACTTGTATAGACTATAGAACATCCCCTGTGCAGAACACACACACTAAAATGAATGGGGGTCATATAACTGGGGCAATTGGGTTTTATTTCTCCATTTAAAAAAAAAAAAATCCAATTATTCAAAATGCAGGCTACCACTTAGTGATTTTAACACATTTACAATGTGGAGCATTGTCAAAAAAATGGTCAAAATTACAACAAAAAAAATGCTCCATATCGCATATAGAGCTATAAGCACGGGTGCACATAACTGGTACGCATGCGCCTAAGAGTAAATGTCGGAGGTGACTTGCTGCGGTCGGAGACTCCCTTGTGCACCGCACACACACCGGAGAACTGCGCAAAATCAGCTGATCGCAACGTTCTTTACTGCGAGACATTTAATCGCTCTGTGGTCAAGCTGCTGCAGTTTTACTTACAAAAAGCTGGAGCAAAAAAACTGCTGAACTGAAGAAGCTGTGTGAAGATATCCTTTGTGAAGCTGGGTAAGTTTCATAATATAAAAAACACTGTTAAAAATATCAAGACTATTGCCAGCCATTAAAATGCAACTGGTTAAGAGTGATAACAGTGACTGCACACAGCGTTTTCAGTGCTTTCTGTCAAACATGCTTGACATTGGTAACATTTTGAAGATCACATCAGGTTTCAGAAGGAAAAGCTGACCATTGGAGAATGTAAGGATGAACTCATGGTGGCCATTGGACAGTTCACGCTTCTGCTTGATGGTGAAGGCCACAGGGCACACACTGTGTCTAATGCTGATAGAGATAAGGCAAACTTACTCAGGGGGTTCATTGAAGAGTTGGAAATCAGATATGCTTCCCTTAAGTCATGTGATCATTTCTTAGTATTTGATCTTTCAACGTGGCCTCAGGAAATGCAAGACCTCCACAGTTTTGGAAACACAACAGTCTGCAGCATTCTCAAGAAATATGAGGCCAGATTGCAACTTGACAAAGGTCCCGTTCTTTTGTTTTTTTGAAGCTTTGATTGTGTTTAGAGTGTGCAATATAACATGTGTTCATGTTTCGCGTGTAAAAAACACACAGTATTTTTCACACAATTTACTTATCTGCATACCGCTGTTTTCACGGTCCAAAAAACGGGCCGATGAATGGATGTGCTTAAAGCAGGCAGGAAAACGCCTGGGAGCCTCTTCTGTGTATGACTTGGTCCAAATAGTAAATACAAGTAACCCAGATGTTCACTCCAACATCAACGCTGCCTTTAAGCAATGTTCTCACATCTCAACATAGTAAAAAACAAGTACAGATCTCGTCTGTCACATGCTCGTCTCTCAGCCCTGATGCAGATACAGCGGTCAAAGCAGACCACAGACACATCTGACCCAAAGCAAGCTGTTGGCCTGTGGATGGAGACAGCTAATCAGAGGCTCAACCAAAGGACAGGGAGGTGCATCTGCAGCATCTTCATCATCTACCATGCAGGAAGCAGAGGACACTGAGGAGGACACTGAGGAGGACACTGAGGAGGACACTGAGGAGGACACTGAGGAGGACACTGAGGAGGACACTGAGGAGGACACTGAGGAGGACACTGAGGAGGACACTGAGGAGGACACTGAGGAGGACACTGAGGAGGACACTGAGGAGGACACTGAGGAGGACACTGAGGAGGACACTGAGGAGGACACTGAGGAGGACACTGAGGAAGACTGCACTTAAGACCACGCTACACCATCTCCTGGTACTCACTGACAAAGTTATGTGCACCCCTGGCTATAAGGCCATCTAGTGACAAGAGTCATGAAATATCATGTTATATTATTATTTTCCACAAGAGGTCGACAGAAACACTCAATGTGAAATATTTGTAGCTAAATTTACAAGGAAAATGCATGAAATGATGAGTTACTTTGAATTTAAGTTATCGTTATTGAATTAAGAAAGAATGTTTTTATTTATTTATTATTGACAAAATATAGCAATTTAAAAGGTAAATAAAATAAAAAATAATTGTAAAAAATATTATCAAAATGAAATAAGCTTTCTGAAAAGAAAAGGAGGATCATTTTAGGGCTTCGGGTCATTTTGACCCGTGAGGGAAGGATAGGATTTGTTACAAAGTGCGAGTAAAGGATGAGAGTTAAAGTCATGACCAGTCGTGAGGACACAAACATCATGAGTTTGAAAGATCGAGATGCTTTCAATTACAAGTTAGACATACATGTTTTTTCTTTAAGACTTTAAAATCAGTTACATCAAAACGTAGATTAACCTAATTTGATACCAAAAAGTAAGACTGACTGCCCTGACTAACTGCTAGTGGGTCGTACAAAACACCCCAGAAGTCCTGCAGCGAGCGCTGTGACAGTCCTCACCCGGTGGTACTCCTCTTTGGCCTTGCTGAGCAGCTCCAGGATATCTGTGGGTTTGCTCTGAACCAGGCCGTTGGTCCTGCCACTCGAGCCTCTGTCGGGAGACACACACTGCGCTCGAAACGCCTCCTGCTTCACGATCCTACACACACACCTCAGATTAACACATCGCAGGTTTCAGGGCGAGTGATGCTGAGTTATGAGTGATACTCACTGTAGCATGAGCTGTGCGATCCGCTGGCAGTCCGCCTTATCGTAGAACCAGATACTGTAGATACCCACTGACACACACACACACACACAAAGAAATGAAGGAAAACTGCTCTTTCAGGAGGGAAACAGGCATTTAAACACAAACAGTGAAAGTGGGGTTGTGTTGCAAATACGTGGACGGATACACAGAATATAATACACAAATATACAGTCAAATATAGAGGTGCAACAATATATCGTGTCACAATATATCGCAATAAAAAAATGCAACTGTGTATTGTGGATGGTTCACCAAAAAAAAAATGTTTTCACGTTTTCAGAGTTTGTGTCAGTACTACAGGATTAAACTACTATATATATATATATATATATATATATAAATAATGTTGAATATGATGTATAATAATGCAATGGGGGAATATTTGTGTCCTGATAATGCCACATGTCTGATGTCACCGACATTATTTTAAATACATCTAGTCAGTGACAGAGCGCAAACATATTCCTCTAAAATAATTCTGTATTTTCAGCTTCAGAATCATGTGTATTCTGGCATCTCTATTGTCCTGCTTTGGGTTTCAGCTCCAAGAATATTCATTTACACACACACACACAATGTAATATATATCAAATATCTATCAGCTAATCGAAGCCTTGCTGGACGCACTGGAGGCTAATCATAAAATTTTTGGTTTAGTAAAACAAGTTCACATTTCAAAGCAGCTTTACAGAAAATCATGATGTTAATATTTGTAATATATTCATGCCTTACAGTTGCATTGATTAGATATTAAATTAGAGCTGGGCGATAATATAGTTATTTTACAAGCAATAAAGTAGTTAGGATTAGCATATACTGCTTTACACGAGTGTAGCTTGTATGCAACGTATTACATTATAAATGCAACTGTATATACAGAGCTGTGAGATAATAGAGTTGACATTTTGACTGTACTGACGTTGTTGTATGAGAACTGAGCTGGATGATGAGATCATTTTTTGCAAAACTGCATTATAGATTAAATATACTAATTTAATCATTCATGATCTTTATGCATAGTTCTCCAGTTATCTCTGTAAAGCTGCTTTGAAATAATCTGTATTGTATAAAGTGCTATAGAAATCAAGGTGACTTGACTGGAACATGAAACTTTACAGAGTTAAAGCAAACAAGGTTGACACTGACATGAAGATTCAAGTTAAATATTCAGAAACCAACCAGGTTTCATTAATATGCAGATTTAATGTTTGCCTCATTGTTTATAAAAAAAATTTTTTTTTATAAAAGATAAAAGTGAAACATATTAATAAAAATGATGTTAATTCAGCCAGCTCACATACCTGTGTTTTCTTCCTGTTTTCGGTCGAAGTCCACAGTAGTCGATTATCGAGTTGGGAGAACGGGATCTCATACAGCCTGGTCGCGCGCGTGAACTCAATAATCGACTGCTTTGGACTTCGACCGAAAACAGGAAGAAAACACAGGTATGTGAGCTGGCTGAATTAACATCATTTTTATTAATATCTTTCACATCTACTGCAGTCAGATTGACCGTGTTCACTCTTCATAACATCACTCACATGGCTGTGCACTTGTAATGACACATCAAGGATGTTAAGAGGCTAAAAGCAGGTTTAAAACTTGCCCCATTGAAGTCAACAGGGTGCACATTTTAAAAAGACGATAACACGGTGTAGGCAACACAGATTTTTGTCATTGTTCTCTGTACTGACAGCACTCCAAATATACAAAAAAAATAGCTCAATGTTAAAATTGACCGGAGTTCTCCTTTAACAAAAAAACAAAACAAAAAACAGGGCTATTCTGGTGGGTGCGGTGGTGCTGTGGTGACGCGCTCATGTAAGGGTGGCGGCGTGGCGCAATAAAGCTCCTAAAATCTGTCATAAAGAACCGGCAAAAGTAATGATTATGAATATGTAAAATATAGCAAGGAGATATTTTAGTTATTTATTAATAAACGAGTCTTTTCCTTGTCCGTGTCGGCTGCAAAGATGAAGTTGAATGACGATGCTGACTCGCGGTCTTCATTAGTGAACGCGCCAGAGAGAAATGCACATTTCATACGGATTAGCGGGATTACATAAGCAGAGAGCAGTCTGTGTCTGTGTTCTTTCGTTTTGAATTGTTCTGTTTAAAAGTAGACATGTCTGTGAGCGAGGCTATATCTTATACGCTGAGTTTCGGTTCATTTATGAGAGGAGCTCCAGTTCACGCGCCGGCGCCTCCGTTTCGTGATTATATATCGTCTGCTATATTTACTTCTCATTTATTAAATCCAGGCAATTGGTTGATGAAAGATTGATTAAAATTAAGATACAATTAATACAAAACGAAATTCACTTTAAAGAAAGGTTTTGTGCTTTCTGTCTCTGTGAAAGTTTTAAAGCATCTTTTAGTGCCGCTTTCACAGTGGTCACGTCTGTAACATTGTTTTTTCCTCATATGGGAACTGAAGTGAATATCAGTTCATGGTTTGTGTGTGTAGGCTATAAGAGAGAAAGAGAAAATGCCAGTATTTCATTGAGACTTGAGATTAAATAAACTGCTTAAGTATTGTAGATCTTATAGTATTAATTTTCACATGCAGTTACACATTGTCGGTTAAAAACAAGAAAGTGCCTGGTAAAAACATTGAGTGTAGAGATGCACCGATTGACCGGCCCGTGACCGGAACCGGCCGATTTTCACGTGATCGGCCATGACCGGCGATCGGCCGGTCAGTCAGACATATGCCGATTTTATGCCGGTCAAAACTCAGGCGCCGCATGACTAACATCTCGCAACAGCAGCATCACAACGGAACGCACATGTAGGAAACCTCGTGAATTACGGCCGTTCAAACAGCAAGCGCGTATTTTTTTTTGTCGGTGTGCATGCTAATCAATGAGTGCATTCACACCGGGAGCGGGAGCAGCGCGTCAGCGTCAAACAGAAGCGTCGCGTGAGCAGCCGTGAAACGTTTCCGCGCCGAGTCTATTTCCTGCAGCTCACGCTCAATTAAAGTGAAAGCACACTTTTGATGGACAAAATAGCCTAAATATGATTTCACACAAAAAGTTCCCAAAATGCACAGAATGTACGTGTTTTATCAAGAACTGGATTATATGTCAGAAAAGAAAACGTTAGACTCAAAAATATTTATAGAAAATGAACCCATTTAAAGTTGTTTTTATTATTCAGTTTGTAGGCTACAAGTGATTGCAATAGGCCAGTGTGTGTGTTTTGAGAAATATCTTTATACTGCAAGGCTATATTTATTTATTTTTTTATTTATATATTATTTTATTGCATTACCTGTTTCCATACAGACGTTTAGTTTGCTAAATATATATCTAAAAAAATTATTGGATATTGGATGTGAGAAGGAAATGGTTCCTCCATAACACTGGACTTTAGATGTGTGTGAGTTTCCCACACCAGGGGTAATTTATATAGTTCTATTTTATAGCGATTATCTGTTAAAAACATTATGTTCTATGCAAATTGTAAAATGTCCTATTAAAAAAAAAGATAGAAAATAAATATTTGTGTGTGCTGTAAAGTGGTTTGAAAAAATGAAATCGGAATCGGCTCAAATCAGTATCGGCAGGTCAAACTCAATGAAAATCGGAATCGGCCTAGAGAATTGTAATCGGTGCATCTCTAATTGAGTGGCTGGTAGATTTTGAAATCCACAGTGGCCGGTAGACAAAAAAAAGTTAATTTCCATCCCTGGCACACACTATGGTTAACCGAGTATTAACCGCTAAGGGCCTCGGTTAACGGTTAATGAAAAACTTGAAAACGTGCAGCCCTACTATAAACCAGACGTTTGAATGAGATAGATTGAGTGTGACAGGTTTATCAGCATCATGTTGATCAACACAAGGCCTCAGAAATGCATCAAACATGATACGGCAGGCATTATAGGGTTCAAATAAGGTGTTTGTTCCTGAACTCACGGTTGCCGTTCCTGTACAGTAGGAAAGGGTCCTGGAGCTGGAACTCCAAGTCTTTATTGATGGGCTCCACTAAGTTTTCTGTACTCAAACGGTTCATGATTGTGAAGCCATGATGGGGAGACGCCGACCTGCGGAGAAACACACACACACACTGACTGACCTACAGATTCATGGGTGACTAACAGAACAACCTTCAGTTCCTGCCAGTCGACGCTCACCTGGCGTACACAAATAATGTGCCTTCAATCTCAGTCTTCTCCTGAAGTGAGAGAGAGGAGTTAGTGTTCAGACAGATCTCATATTCAGTGTGAACACAACGAGCCGATCTGCTAGTGAACGCAAACACACGACAGACGCTGCGCTCTTTGGAAGACACTTTTACCAAACAAAGAAAAAACTGCATGATGACATAAAAAAAACAATTATGACATACTAAGCCACAATAATGACAGACAAAATAAAATAGTATGTTATAATTTGCTTTTTAGTTTCATTATAAATCATAATTCTAATATACTAAGTCATGATTATGACATAAACATCAAAATTTCTAACATACTAAGTCATGTCAAAAGCTGAGATTTTAACATACTAAATCATAATTATGATTAAAAAAAAATCTAAATAACAACATACTAAGTCATGATTGACACAAACAGTATAATTCTAACCTACTTGATTATGACAAAAAACGTCGCAATTCTAAAACACTAAGTTATGATAATAACATAAACAATACAATTTATGGCATAAGAGATGGAAAATGAAAATTATGACAGAAAGTCAGACTTTTATCTCATAATTATGATTTTGTTTCTTATGTGATGTAAATGGGCTTCCATAGATATCGATTTTATTTGCAGAACTTTATTGATAGACAGAATGAGATGTTAATTTTACTTTCAGATATAAACTTATCATTAATCTGTTTTTTTATGTTGATTGCTAATTCATAACATTTGTGTTCCAGAAAACCCATACGCTGGCAAAATTCCGTCGTGTGAATTTCTATAAACATGCATTAGACACCATAAAGGAGACCCTGGGCTTATGACGATGTTGTTATTAGCATTAGCCACTGCAGGCTAAATGACGCACGCGCTGATAATAAGGCAATACGTTTTTAAATCTCACCCATTCGTTTGCTTTGGAGTTGAAAGTATAGAGCGCGACCTGCCCGGTGACATCCAGCAGTTTGACTATATAGGGATCATACTGTTGTAGAGCCGCGAGACTCATCAGATGCCCCGCTTTATTCACACACTCCATATTCAATGTCTTCAATGCGACAACACGGAATACATTCTAGGACGCGCACTTCCGGTTGCCGTTTTATTATTATGCACGTGCTTCCGCCAGAGTTCGCTTATAGTTCCGCGCTCAAACAAACACTAATGTCACGTTAAACCGGGCATGTATAAATTACAATAATGTTAAACCATAATCTGTATTTATCCATGGAAGCCCATTTCCTCCAGATAAAAAAAATGCTTTGGTAACTTAATTCTGACATACTAAATCATAGGTTGAATGATAAGTGTTGAGTAAGTTACTCAACAAAAATAAAAATAATTAATTAATAGCTACTAATGACATCTTCAACCGTTGCATTACTTGTTATTAGCAACGAATTACACTCGAAATCCCATGTCAACCTCGACAAGGACATGAAACTGCTTTTAATTCTTTAAAATAAATAATATCAATAAATTATTCTATATAAAGGGAGAAGCTTACATTAAAAACATACATTTTAACATTAGACGTTAGATTTTTATGTTAAATCCACTATTGAATTACAGTAGTTATTGCAATTATATAAGGAACTAATTAAATTACAGAAAAAAAGTAAGAGTAATCCCTTACTTTACTTTTTCAAGGGTAATGTATTTAAATTACAGTAAATAATTAATTTGTTCATAATGCATTATTCCCAAAACTAATTATGATATAATAAATGATAATTATGAGATGAAAATTCGAAACTATGAGATACTGAAAATTATTCTATGACTTACACGGGCATATCAATATTTATGTATTTAACTGCTAATATTTCAATTGAAGATATGTCACAATAGCAACCCTATGAATGCAAATTTATGATGATTTCACTCAATTAGCCCGTAAGTTTTAATGAAAGCAAAGATGTCTGAATGTAAATCTAATGGAAATAGTGAATAATAACCCAATAAAATTACAATAATAATTACATTTAGAAAATAATAACACTGTAACAACATGCCACTCTGGGCCTTCTGGGCCAATTCTGGTGGCTCATCTTACCCTAAGAGTTTAATTTAATATTTTTTCTTCAAAATAAAAACCATTACTTTTACTCACAAATCTAAAAACATGAATGTTTCCAAAAATCCCTCATTAACAAACAGAGACAAAAAAAACCCCTGATATTCAGTATAATATTATGTGTCATAAATCACTGTCTATTTCCCAGAGACACAAAATTAGATCAATTAAACTCAAAACTTAATTACACAAATAGCAGCCATTCATCAAAAGTGCTGATTTGAAGGTTAACTTTTGTGTCATCTATGGTCAGGAGAAAAAAATAAGTTAAGTTCAATTAAATATGATGATTATATTGGCTTTGCACTGAAATAAACAGAGCTATTGGGGGACACTTTTAAAGAAACATGAATGTGGCATGAAAGTGTATATTTGGTCCATAAACAGTAGAACTATTTTCCCTTGTGATTATTTGAGTATTATTGGATTTATTTGAATTTAACTATAAACTATTTGAGCTGTATTTTAATGAACGTTGAGCTCAGATTCATTAATGTCGGGGATTTAAACTGTGATGTTATGGAGGAACCGCAAGAGGTCGCTGTTACACACACACACACACACACACACACACACACACACACGATTCACTTTCTGCGTTTATTTATAGCTAAATAAAAAGAAAAGTTAAATCTATGAAAATAAACCACGCACAAGAGAAAACTAAGATCATTTTGAATCATTACAGCTAGAAATGAGTACTTGCCATTATAAACATAGGGCCTACTTCAGAATCAGAGTTGATGTAGCCTAAATTATGATTAATCACTGCTTATGGTAAATCAACATTGATCGTTTTTGAACGGAATATTCGCGTGCACGCGCTCCACTGGCTTCCTCTCAGTGGCACAGAAGGCTTGAGTCAGAGGATTAATATGGGGATTATCTGCTACACACAGGTAATCCAACACACACTCTCTAACTGTGTGCTTCAACATATGGCCATAATGAGCAGAAAACATGCACTCAGTCAATGAGAGATGACATTCCTACTGGGAATCCGAGGTAAGATTTAGTTGAACTTTATCTGGGTGTTTAAAAAGCTGCTTGACTTTATGAATCCAAAGCTCTGAGGTAATATTGTATGCATGAACATTGTCTGAGGCTCAGTGACCTGTTGCAAAGCCTGTTAGATGTTCTGCAGAGGTAATTGAATATTCCAGGCAACTCTATTCCCCGAACACGGATTTAATTTGAAACAGACGCACAACTGTGAGCGAAACCAGTGTGTGTTTTCTCTGATTTAGTCCGGATAAAGTAAGAATACGACTGTCAGACTGACTCTAGGCATCTTTAATGGCGCTCAGTGGATTTAATCTTCATCGTGGAGACACCCGGATGTTGCGAACAGGCTTCAGCATCAGCACCATCATCATCCTCATTATCATCATCATCATCATCATCATCAACAGCGGTCTAAACACGATAGATAAGATGTGATATAATCACGCGAACTGGACTATAACAAACTATAAAACAGGGTTTCAATGAGGAGGAAAGGATGGACGAGTCAGAGGAACCGACTGAAGGAGGTAAACACACAGATACAGATGTGACTAAATGCGTTTAATATTAAAAGGGCTTAACTGAGCGAAACTGGTGATATTTTGCTGTATTGTCAAAGTGAGGTGAAGATGTCCGTGTCAAAGTTGTGTTGAACGCATCAGCGCACATCATACTGGTGCCGAGAGGATCATCATGGCTGGAGAAAAATATGCTGACATAAATAAGAACGTTTTGTTAACGTTGCCATTAAGTTATGAAATCGATATTTATGAATTTTCTCTTCATCCAGTTTTTAAAGCGTTTTTTTTTTTTTTGTGAACGCTATATATATATGGAAACATTCCATTGTATCATTCTTCAATCATAATGGGAAGTTCTCTGAACATTCTGAAAGAAATAGTAACATTTAAAAAAAAAACGTTAGACAAACATCCTACTAATAATGTTTTTGTTCTAACTTTTTGAGAACATTATTAAAGACCAGATAACTCTGAACGAACATATATATATATATATATATATATATATATATATATATATATATATCATACTGTATAAATATTACTTCATTTTTTTTCTGAGCTGCTGAAATTTATAATTTATTCTTTCATATAATTTATTTAATATTTTTTTCCTTGTTTAAATAATTAATGTACTTTTTTTTTTGCTTTGGGTTATAACGAAGTAGATGTATGAATATTTGGACCGTGGGCCGATTATTTGTAAGCTTTTGATTTGTGGATAAGGAGTGGGATTAAATAAGTTTTTTTTCTTCTTCCCACTCCTTTTCGAATATGTAATGGACACTGACAAGAGTTAAACAGTCTTTGGCTGTAACTATTGTTAATTAATTTGTTTTTATTGTGTTATTCTAATCATTTCGATTTGTCTACTTGATTTTATTTTCTTGTCAGATGTTCTTTTGGATAAATTCGAAATAAATAAATAAAATAAATAAAATATAGAGCCTAAAATTAAGACTCGGCAAGTGGCAAATGCAAGTAAAAATGCAAGTAAAAATCAGCGTTGGCGAGTTCATGAAACATTGTCCCTCGCAGTTGGCCGAATTCTAACAATGCATGAACGTGAACAAACACGAATGACGCTAGGGACAGTTGATGGGTCAGTGCTTCACCGACACGAGAGTGTAAGCCTTGACAACAACATCCAAGAAAACATAATCGGTTATAAGTGACTGTAAACAGTTGAGAAAGTAAATGCATGTGTGTCAGTATCGGTATGGATCCGTGCATTCGCTCTTAAAGTGACAGCGGCCTAATATTCCTGCTGTCTGTTTCAGCAAAGGACAGAGAAAAAAATCACTCACTGCTCTTGGCTGAATAACTTTTGTAGCTTTAATAAGGATTAATTAATTAGGATGTTTAATTTATAAAAATGTATACTTTATTACATTTCTGTACCTGAAAAAGCACTGTTCATTTAATTTGTATCTTATATTTAACATATATGCATTTTGGCAGACGCTTTTATCCAAAGCAACTTACATTGCATTTCAAGGTACACATTTTACATTCTTATCAGTTCTTGTTTTCCCTGGGAATCGAACCCATGACCTTAGATTGCAAGCGCCACCACTCTGCTGTTTGAGCTATAGGAAAACTATATTTAAAAAAAAAAGCTATAGCTATATTGTCAACTGATTGTTTTAAATTTAGCCTAGTAGTTTTAGCTGTGGTATTGAAATTGGAATAGAGAATTGTAAATTTTTACTTGTATCTAAAAGTTTGGTGTCATTACCATATTTTCATGGCTGGTAAAAAAATATTTGGCTGGAAAATTAGTTTTACACCCTGTATTTAAACAAAGTCAAGTCACCTTCATTTATATAGCGCTTTTAACAATATACAGGTCCTTCTAAAAAAATTAGCATATTGTGATAAAGTTAATTATTTTCCATAATGTAATGATAAAAATTTAACTTTCATATATTTTAGATTCATTGCACACCAACTGAAATATTTCAGGTCTTTTATTGTTTTAATACTGATGATTTTGGCATACAGCTCATGAAAACCCAAAATTCCATCAAAAAAAATTAGCATATCATGAAAAGGTTCTCTAAACGAGCTATTAACCTAATCATCTGAATCAACTAATTAACTCTAAACACCTGCAAAAGATTCCTGAGGCTTTTAAAAACTCCCAGCCTGTTTCATTACTCAAAACCGCAATCATGGGTAAGACTGCCGACCTGACTGCTGTCCAGAAGCCATCATTGACACCCTCAAGCAAGAGGGTAAGACACAGAAAGAAATTTCTGAACAAATAGGCTGTTCCCACAGTGCTGTATCAAGGCACCTCAGTGGGAAGTCTGTGGCAAGGAAAAAGTGTGGCAAAAAAGGCTGCACAACGAGAAGAGGTGACCTGTAGATTGTTTCAAAGCAGCTTTACAGTGATAATAGGAAATTAAAGTAACAGATTGTTTGGGCTTTACCGCAGCTCTAGAATAGAGTTATTGTCCAGTTCGTTTTTGATTGATTCACTTCTGTTGCAAAGACTTCTATTTTGACGGCACTGAGAACGCCAGAGCTTGAGCTCACAGTACAAGCATTCTCTGTGTTCATTAGTTTACGATCTGTCCTGTCTAATATGTTATTAGATAGAACTGTTATACATAGAAAGTAGACAGTAATGAAAAGTTATTAGCATATGACGTGTTGTTTATATCTAGTGTTGCTGAGCAGAAATACATAATCATGTTTCTCTTGGTCCCCTTGAATTTTCTCCTCAGCGTAAAGGTTAAAACGCCCATCTCTCACTGTTTTCCATGTTTGTAGAGTTATTTCTGGAGTAAATATGAAGGCTATAATCTGTTTAGGTTTTTTTTTTTTAAATGGCGGGTGCTGGTGTTTCACGTGCATTTGGCCAATCAGCGAACACTAACGTCACTGTAGTTCCTATAGTTCTGGTTTAGACCGACTCTGAAGGAGCAGCTAAATTAGTTCCTCCAAAAGATCTCAAAAGTCAGAGTTTTATCTTTGGCTCTTTACTTCAGAGGGAAAAGCCAAACATTAGCAACAGTCTTTGGCAATCCTTTAGATGAACGTGTCTCAGAGTATCTCAAACTACTCCCCTTGGGAGGCAATACAAAAAGGGTAATCCAAAACAGAAGAGATCTCCTTAAACATCCAGAAAGACATATTTCCAAGAGTCTACAATCCACAAAAAGGTAACAAAAAACATAGAATCCAAGTACAAAAACAGAAGGCAGAAAAAAAATCTCAGACCCCAAAATCCTTGAGAATGACAACGCTTAGACCAACATCAGGACTGAACAATAACGAGAGACAGTGGGGCCTTAAATAGGGTTTGTCATTAGGAGTAAATCAACACAGGTGAGGGCATTACAACCATTTAACGAAGGAGAATTAATCTGGGTTGAAATAACGCCATCTAGTGGTGAAGTCAAGGGGCTTCAGACAAAACATTACAATAACTAAAATCGTTCCTGTGAACACGCCAAAATCCGGGAACTTCTGCCAATAGTTCTAGGAACTGTGAAAGGCGTCTAACGACCATTCATTTTCTTTCTCTTTTCAGGGGCCAACTATGCCAGTGGCACCAGAGTCCCGGTCCCCAGTGAAGCTCCTCCCACCGGGACTCAAGAGCTGTCAATCACCAGCGGTCACTCACCGGCCCAGGCCGCCGCTCTCTCCTGGCAGGCCGCGATCCACGCCGCGAGACAGTCTCAGGACGCCCCGAAGACCCTGAACCCCTCGGCTCCTGCAAGCGCGGGGCCCGTCAGCTCTCTGGCCCAGAGGAAACGCCAGCAATACGCCAAGAGCAAGAAACAGGGAAGCACCTCTAATAGCAGACCTCCCAGAGCTCTCTTCTGCCTGACTCTCAATAACCCTGTGCGCAGAGCGTGCATTAGCTTAGTGGAGTGGAAGTATCCTTACATCACTGATACGACACAGGGATGGGGGTCTTCAGTTACACTGAGCTGTAGGAAAGGGGTTATTTAGCCTACAGAATCACATTTGCATTATGGGTATTAACAAAGTGCTTTCCCAAAACGTAAAATAAAATAAAAATTAGTGTTCATCAGAGGGGTTCGAGACTCTAGGACTTTTGTCGCACTTGAAAAAGTGACTTTGTGATACGACAAAAATTCTTAATCAAGTTTGGTTTGGTGGGATCTGTTGGGGAATGAATGATGTTATGACATTTCTCCTTAAACCTGTTACTTCCAGACCTTTTGATATCTTTATACTGCTGTCGATTTTTGCCAACTGTGTGGCCTTAGCTGTTTACATCCCCTTTCCTGAAGACGATTCCAACTCAACTAATCATGATTTGGTGAGTATTGTGACGTCTCTTCTGACTTCTCATTGGCTGTGTCGTGGGATTAGTTTCTGCTAATTGAGATTAGATGAGTGAATTAAAGTGGAATTACACGAGTACAAAGGCACATTTCTCCAAAGGTGCTTGTCCATATTGCTCATGGTTTGTCTGCGGTTCATTTGCTCTTTTGTAGCTCAGTTTCATCTCCTAGACCAAGATTTCAAACCTGGTCCAGAACTGCACATTCAAATGCACGTTTAAACAGTCTGCAATGAGATTAAAAGGAGAGATACTTATGCTGAAGTCCTTTGCTCCTCAGATCTTTCTCTTTAGAAAAAGACCCTGGTAATCTCACATGTGTGTTTGGTTCAAACCAAAATGTGTAATGTTATGCTTCACCTCATAGTTGACCGGTCTGCTTAATGGATTATAATGCTTTAACAAAGACTTTTTCTTAAAAATACTTAAAAGTGGACAAAATACTTCAAACTGTATTTATTTAATAATTATGGAATCATGCATATGTCATGATTCTGCCATGTTATTGATTTATTCCTAGTCTTGTGGCAGGATCGTGACAGAACCAATGTTTTGTGTGCAAACACATGGCCTTGTGTTTGGGCCATGTGCTTGCGTTGTCTCGTCACCTTACCCCGCCCCCTTGTTACCCTTGTTTAGTCGTCATTAATTCATCTGTGTCACCTGTTATGTCTTGATTAGTCTCCTTATTTAATCCCCTTGTGTTTGCTGTCCTGTGTCGGTACATTGTCTATCTTACCTTGTCTACTTTGTGAGAAACAAGCTGTGAGTTACCTGTAGAAAGTTTTGTCTTGTAAGAAGTATTTATCCTGTCTTAACTGTTAGTTTATCGTCTAAGTCTTTGTCTAGTCTAGTCTATCTTGTCTTGTTTTGCCCCATCGTGGGTTTTGTTTTTCTGTTTTCATTGTCAATAAATCAACGTTCAGTGTTACATTTTTGTCTGCGCCTGGGTTCACCTTCCATCTTCATAACAGAATGTACCGACCACTACAGAACCCAGCAGACAGTGTGCCTGCTCCCGCAAGACTGCAATCATCAGACCCCGAACAATGGTGGCAGTCGGCCATCACCGACAGCCTGGAAGGCAAGCTTCCTTTCCCTCCTCAGGGTAAGCTAACATTGAGGAAGTATGCCCAGATCGTGGAGAAGAGAAGGGTATTCTTGCCGGAGATGTTGGTCAATCGATATCTCGTCGCGGGTCTCAACGTCCCTCCTCCTCTTGCTGAAAGAGAGAGGCTGGTCAGTCTCCCGTTCCACCGTATGATGGACAGTCTGTCTCAGAGGGAGCTGCAGGAGGCTAGAAGGTCTGCATCTCCAGCTACTCTTCCTGTGATCCCTGAGGGTCGTCTGCTAGCTGTCGCTACACTTGGGGACCAACCCAGTCTCGCCGCGACTCCTGAGACGCCTTCCCCGCCCGACGGCCTTCTTGGTAAGCGTGGAAGGCACCCGTCGTGGGAGTCTGCATCGGAGTCTTCCTGCCCCGAGTCCTCCTTGCCTACAGGGAGTTCACCAGTTCCGGTAACGGTCCCGGCTGTACTTCCTCAACTGGTCACAAGCCCGGCTACGTCCTCTGCTCCGCGACCCAGGAAGAAGGGAGCCTCTTGTCCTCCGTCTCTGTCTTCCCCTGAGCCCGCCTCAGCAAGCGCTGTCCCAGAGCCCGCCTCAGCAAGCGCTGTCCCAGAGCCCGCCTCAGCAAGCGCTGTCCCAGAGCCCGCCTCAGCAAGCGCTGTCCCAGAGCCCGCCTCAGCAAGCGCTGTCCCAGAGCCCGCCTCAGCAAGCGCTGTCCCAGAGCCCGCCTCAGCAAGCGCTGTCCCAGAGCCCGCCTCAGCAAGCGCTGCCTCAGAGCCCTCCACTGCGAGAGTTGCGGCTGATCTTGCCGCTAATGAGGTTCTTCAAGCTGTCTCGGCGTGTCAGGAGATGCCTGTCATAATAGCGGCCAAGACCCTGTCAAAGTACCTGTCCCGTCTTGTCGCTATTCTTGAACCCCCTGTCTGTCCTGCCTTGTCCTCCGCATCCAAGCCTGTCCCTGTGAGCGCTGCACCCGAGCCGGTCGCCGTGAGCGCCGCACCCAGTCCTGCCCTGTCACCTGCCATGTCCCCCGCCAGGAGTCCCGTTTCCTCATCCTCTGTGTCCTCCGTGTCTGAATCTGTTGCTGCTACCACAGATGCAGTATCCCCGCCTGTCTTCCCAGTCGCCCCTGTCTCCACCAGCCCCCGGACTGTTTCCCCGTTTGTCCCTGTCTCCACCAGCCCCCGGACTGTTTCCCCGTTTGTCCCTGTCTCCACCAGCCCCCGGACTGTTTCCCCGGTTGTCCCTGTCACCACCAGTTCCCGGACTGTTTTCCCAGTCTCCACCAAGCCCCGGACTGTTTCCCCCAAGACCTCTCCTCGTGTGTCTCCGTCTAAACCTGCCCAGAGTTCTCGTCCTCAGCCCTCATCCCATGGACCTAAGATCCCCAGTCCTCCCGTCCACCCTGGACCTTCCCCCATGAACTTTGTGTTTCCTCCACCCCCTCTGCCTTGCATGTTGTTCCTTATGTTTCACCCTAACCCTGTTATTGTTTATTCATGTATGCCTTTGTTGATGTTCACCATGTTTTGTTGGTTTTTGTCCATGTCTCGTTCAGTCTTGTCTTGTGCTTAGTGTCCCTTTGAGGAGCGTCTGGTAGCCGCTCCTTAAAGTGGGGGTTCTGTCATGATTCTGCCATGTTATTGATTTATTCCTAGTCTTGTGGCAGGATCGTGACAGAACCAATGTTTTGTGTGCAAACACATGGCCTTGTGTTTGGGCCATGTGCTTGCGTTGTCTCGTCACCTTACCCCGCCCCCTTGTTACCCTTGTTTAGTCGTCATTAATTCATCTGTGTCACCTGTTATGTCTTGATTAGTCTCCTTATTTAATCCCCTTGTGTTTGCTGTCCTGTGTCGGTACATTGTCTATCTTACCTTGTCTACTTTGTGAGAAACAAGCTGTGAGTTACCTGTAGAAAGTTTTGTCTTGTAAGAAGTATTTATCCTGTCTTAACTGTTAGTTTATCGTCTAAGTCTTTGTCTAGTCTAGTCTATCTTGTCTTGTTTTGCCCCATCGTGGGTTTTGTTTTTCTGTTTTCATTGTCAATAAATCAACGTTCAGTGTTACATTTTTGTCTGCGCCTGGGTTCACCTTCCATCTTCATAACAGCATATTTTAAACATTCAATTAAATGCCAGATACAGTTTATTCAGAAACCGAAATGACCAATAATAGATATAAAACAAGCCCAAAATATACCGGGACTCTTATTTTGAAATGTCTATGCTTTACTATTGCCGGCTGCTTATTTAAAAAGATACAACCATCTGCAACATATTATAATATAAGCACCATAAAATAAACAACGTCATAATTCATCAACAGTAGATCATATATAATCTTTTGGCATAAATGGCTGGTATTCATTGATTGCAAACTGCTTTGAATGTGCAACAGCACTGCATTTTCAATCTGAACATGCAACGCTCATATTTATTAAATTAACAATGCCTTTTGGATCACATTAAGCCGTATCACAATTCCTGTTATTCGCTAGCACACAAACTCGAGTGTCTAATTTCCCGGGATTCATGCAGTCTGGTTATCATGACACTAGGCCTATAGTGTTTTTCTTGTGAGTGCAGAGTGAGTTTTGCTTCTCTGAGCTCCAGGGCTTTGAGCGTTGGGCTTGTCCAGTAAGATTAGCTTCAGTCGAGTCAGTGACACCAGTGTTTAACCTCTCTCTTTCTCTCTGCATTTCCATTACACTCACTCATGCATGCGCATCGATCATTTCCAGCCTACAAACCTATATTCTCAATTGCACACAAGCCTCTGGGAAAGCCCTTTAAACAAACACTGGTGAACTGTTGTAAGAGTGGTCGGCGTTTCTGAACGCAACAAGCTGTGTGTATTTATATTCCTCAGTGTGCCACGAGCCCATCTGTAACCCGGGAGGGTGGAGGGCTGGGAAAGAGGATCATAGGAGGATTATATCTTACTCACTCTCTCATCTCTCACTCCATCCACTGTCTCTCTCTTTCTCACGCTATGGCCCTTATTTCAGTCGATTACATGCATTCTTATTTCAGTATTTGATTGGTAAATGAAAATGCAGTTGTTAGTTACTCACCCTCATGTCATTCCCGACCTGTGCGACTGATTTTCTTTAGTAGAATGATGAATATTTGCGGGGGGGATTCAGTGCATTACGACTCATTTCATTGTGTAAAGCATGAAAGAGTGCAGGCAAGTTCACATGCGACTAGATTACATTTTTCTGATAATTTTTACTGAAAAATATCCAGGTTAGCAAGCAATCCCATAGTGAAGCTGCCAATGCTTTCCCGTGCGTGTTTGCAAGCTGATGGAGGGTATGAATCAGTGCAAGAATAAGAATCAGTTGTTCAGATCATTCAGCATGTGTAATGAAGTAAATTTCTTTGAATGACACATTTAAATTGGACTAATGCATAAATTTGTATAAAGTTATTTTTAAATGTTAAAGTTAAAAAACACCACATAGACATATAAATAACATTAAAAGCTGGATTTTCACCACAAGAGGACTTATGTAGGCTAAATGCTGCACATGGTGGAAGATAATCAAAACATTATATTATATAGACTCTTAAAAATAAAGGTTAAAATAAATACCTTTAATATCCATGGAAAATTTCCATTGCACAAAAGGTTCTTTATAGTGAAAAAAGTTTCTTTAGGATTTTAAAATGTTCTTCACACTAAGAAAAATGCTTCTTATTAAAGTCCCCCAGTGGTGAAAATCCAGCTTTTAATGTTGTTTATGTGTCTATGTGGTGATTTTAATATGCTTTAAGACAAACCATGTGTAAGTTCATAAGTCGACAGCATTGCTGAGTATTTTCTCCTTAAAACTGCAGTGAACCAAAGACAGTCTCAAAAACACGGTGTGAAATCGCTGGTGTTTCTGACGTCACAAACGACCTTGTAACCAATCAGGGCTGTGTTTCCCGTACAGCGGTGTAACTCGCTGCTTCACTGCTATAGTACGATGCATCGTTGAACAAATCAACTAGCGAGTCACGACTGTTTCCCGAAACCATATTGTCGCAAATTAGTCGTTCAATCACGTTGGTTTATGATGTAACGCACGTGGTGGAGTAATAACTTTTTTTAATGAAACTGTTTGAGATCGAATTAATATTAGATGTTTTGATATAAATTACAGACATGGCATCTGAGGACTATTTCTCATTTTTCTCAGTTATTTTGCCTTATTTTCAGATTCAATCATCGGCTCGTTCTTACATAGTCGATCACGTTCGCACATGTGCAGTCTCCAATAACGGTGCTTTAAATCTCTTGACAAACTAAAAATTGTAAATTACATTTGTATGTATTCTAAATAAAATATATAGATTGTACTGAATGTCAGCTTGCTTATTTTGCTCAAGATAAGGATTTATTAAGTCCACATGTCATGCAATCAATAAACTCTTCTTCTAACCACAGGAGATCTGACGCTCACACACACAACTCTGCGATGCTGTTTGCAAATGTTCGTTGGAACAATGCTTTCGGGAAACACACCCATGATCAACGTGTGATCGTGAACCAGTGGATCTCTGAGTGAGTGAGTGAGTGAGTGGAGGCGGGGCTCATTTGCATATTCATAGAACCACGTTTACTAAATGAGGCAAGGGTGTCGAGTTACATTCAAGATATTTCAAGGCATGAAGAATTTTTTTTAAGAAAAAAAACGTTTAAAAATATATCATTTTGGTGATCAAAGATAAGTTTTAAGGGATACAACTATTGACTACAGGGGGACTTTAAGAACTGGGTTTAAAGGGTCTTTAAGGAAACAAAAATGGTTCTTCTATGGCATTGCTGTGAAAAAAGAAAAGAAGAAAAACCTTTTTAAAACCTTTATTTTTAAGAGTGTAGTGGATAATTTAGTGATTTTTTTGACGGATTTCTGCTTCCACATTTGAAGTCAATATTGTTACATCTATGGGATTCATCCAGCCTTGTCCTGTGAGAAGATGCTGTTTCATAATTACTCTTGACACCATAAAAGAAGTGCTTCAAACACTCAGTCACTTCACAGTGTCTGCTTGCATGTGTTCCTGTCATGCCGACAGAGCGACAGGCGTGTTATCAATGACTGATTCTCTTGGGTTTGATTTATGTAAAGATCATTTGAGACGTATTCTGATACCATAATCTCAGACACGAATGCCATCTGTCCTTACTGTGAGTGTGTTAAACGATCAAACCACTTAAAAATTATGATCTCAAAGATGATTAAAAAAAATGATTAAAATTATATTTTAGCAGAGTAGCAGGCTTAATTCAATTAAAATGTAATTACAGAAATTAAATGTGTATTTTGTGTGTATATACAATACACACATATATATAATAATATATTTGTTATTTTTGTTGCATGAGTGGTGAACTTCAGCATCCATTTGTGAGATCTTTTGATACTGAATAAATAAAACTGTGTGGACAGGCACCATTGTTGTGTTGTTTCTGCAGGTCTTTGACACCTTAATATCTATATACAGCATATTTCCAAAGAAGGCTGGTAGAAATGAACAATTTCAAGTAATTAAGAGTATTGTTGTTCCAAATCTCACACTCATCCAGGTCATTCCGGACACCCACAATTTTTGGCCACATTTTTGTGTGGCCATCACATAAAAAATGTTAAAAGTCCCCCTGTAGTCAATAATTTTATCCCTTAAAACTGATCTTTGCTCACCAAAAAAATTGAAGAAAAAAAAATTATTCATGCCTTATAATAGGTTAAATGTTACTCGACACCCTTGCCTCATTTAGTATACGTGGTTGTATGAATATGCAAATGAGCCCCGCCTCCACTCACTCAGAGATCCACTGGTTGACGATCACACGTTGATCTGATTGGTTACAAGGTCGTTTGTGACGTCAGAAACACCAGCGATTTCACACCGTGTTTTTGAGACTGTCTTTGGTTCACTGCAGTTTTAAGCAGAAAATACTCAGCAATGCTGTCGACTTATGAACTTACACATGGTTTGTCTTAAAGCATATTAAACAGGTTACGACTGTAACCTATGTTCCCTGAGAACAGAGAACGAGACAATACGTCATTCGACGCCATGGGGAACGCCGCAGGCGTGACAGGTGTCTGAAATCACTATCAAATCACGGCAATTATATTGACCGGCGACAGCCCATGAATCATTAGCGCGAATGATTAACGTGCGACCTGCTAGTATATCAGAGCGCCTTGCAAACATGACAGATCACCTTATCGTCTGAAGGACTGTATGGCAGGCAGGACCCGAGGCATGGCAGGGAGACGTATTGTCGCGTTCCCTGTTCTCAGGGAACATAGGTTACAGTCGTAACCTGAGACGTTCCCTTTCGAAAGGGAACTCAACAATACGTCATTTGACGCTATGGGGAACGATATACCCGCGCCGCCATGCTGAGGGGAGTACATGCCAACTGGCAGTGACAACTGTCAGAACCAGCAAATTCAAATGAAACGCTAGAACCACTCACCCTCAGGTCACACTGGGATGTCAGTGACAGCACTCCCTACGGTCATAGCCCAAGCTAAGCCAACAGGAAAAATCCAAACATGGTTACATGAAAGGCCTACCTGGGCCTGCTCAAGGCCTGGAACCACAGCTTCCAATTTAGAAGGGGTCCCTTCTAGGGAATGTGGCTCACCCCGAAATGCCACCAGGACGGCCTGACCCGACGTCAGATATATAGACACTTAGTCTGGCCACATCCTGTCTGTCCGAAGACAGAGCCTCTGGACATTTGCCTAAGGCATCCAGCCCGAGGGACAGCAAGCTGGCAGCGAACCACTCGGCCCGGATCTCAGAGACGGGATATCCTGGAGAGTATGACTCAGCGTAGTGCTATTCAACCCTTGTCAGCGAGGGGAGTTTCTCTACTCGATCCACGGATCTACCCAGTGTTTATGTTTCAAAACATTGAGGAGGCCTGTGAAGGCCTAGGGACTGATCTAACTGGGAGGCCTCACGAGAGGCCTACGACCGCCTGACCAGACTCAGGAGAACGCATGCTCATAGTGACCCTCGATGAGGGGAGCACATGGTCCACCTGGTAGGCAAAACCAGGCTGTAGGCAGGAAAGAGGTTCCGGGAGGGAACCAGTAGCAGAGAATGAACACTTTAGATGAGCCAAGGCGCAAGGTCGCCTTCAGCAGCTGCCTGCTTAGACCAGCTGAACTGATAGCAAGAGGCCACTAGCTTCCTGAACCCGGCACCGCTAGGAAACCACTCACAGGGATGCCTGGTGAGGCCTACTACCTGAAGCCACAGTATGTGGTCAGCTTTCCTTCAGGGAGGCCTGAAGAGGCCTACTGCCTGATAGCGATAGTACGTGGGGAACTCACCCTCAGAGAGGCCTGGTGAGGCCTGCTACCTGATAACCACAGTGGATGTGGGAGCTCACCAGCAAGGAGGCCTGTGAGGCCTTCTACCTGATAACCACAATAGGCTATGTGGGAATTCTCCTCCAGGGAGGCCTGGTGAGGCCTTCTACCTGGAAACCATAATATGGGAATTCAACTTCAGGGAGGCCTGGTGAGGCCTACTACCTGATAGCAACTGGTCGCTGAGACTGGGGCTGTGTCCGAAATCTCCACTCAAACCACTACTCCCTACCTCCTATTTAGGGGGTAGGGAGTAGAGCACTATATAGTGAGCTCACCAGCATAATAGAAACACCACTTTCGGACACTACTCGATCGTCTCTCGGCGCCGTTGGTTACGTCATTGCTGTCGCCCGTCCGTCTTTTTTACAATCAGCGCAATGTACGATGGTATGTAGGGCTTGGGTTAGTGACCATCGGTTGTACACTACTTTTCAAAATGCATTCTGGGATACATTGAGTGGACTATATAGGGTATAATAATCATCACTATACATTCGGACAGCACTACAAAATGGCGAGCTCACTATATAGTCCACTATATAGTGAGTAGTGGGAGATTTCGGACACAGCATGGGTGATCGTACTGAGGCGGCCCTACAGGGCCAGCCAGCTGGGGACTCGCCTCTCAGGGAGGCCTGGTTGGGCCTACTAGCTGATAGCAAGTACATTCTGCTACAAAGAGACACTGTTGGGAACATACTACACCAACATAATTATTAGGCCCACACACAGGAGGCCTAATACGGCTAGCTACCTGATAGCGGCTATAAAGTATGTCCCACAACGTTGGATTAAGGCCTACTACCTGTTGGTGAGTCAACTGCCGAACCACCAAGGCCAACCTCGTTTAGAAGTAGGCTGGCCTACAGTGCCCTCAGGGGGCTGCCCAGTCAAGGAGGTCTGCTGGGGCCTACTACCTGATGGCGCAGCCTTGGTTGGCAGATAAGCGGAGAGAGGAGTCAGGGGCCTATACCTGCCCAGAGTCAGGGGCCTACCATCTACATTTCTTAAAGGTTTTAGCCTTCTCTGTACATTTCATTTTACCTGATCTCTGAGTAGTGAAAACAGACCAACAGTCCCTGAAGACGATAAGATGATCTGTCATGTTGGCAAGGCGCTCTGATATACTAGCAGGTCGCACGTTAATCATTCGCGCTAATGATTCACGGGCTGTCGCCGGTCAATATGGTTGCCGTGATTTGATAGTGATTTCAGACACCTGTCACGCCTGGGGCGTTCCCCATAGCGTCGAATGACGTATTGTTGAGTTCCCTTTTGAAAGGGAACACCACATAGACATATAAACAACATTAAACGCTGGATTTTCACCACAGGGGGACTTTAACAAATTGGCTGAATGAATGATTCAATGACTGCAGACAGTGTCCCACCACTAATATACAGACCGAAAATCTGTCCAGAACAAAAATGGATAAGCTAATTGATACAAACAGTAAAACGTCCTTGTGCTGTTGGTCTGTTTCTTATAGAAATAAATAATACAGGTAGTTACAACCTTTTATCTCACAATTCTGACTTAATAACTCACACTTGTGAGATATAAACCCACAATTGCTAGTCATAAAGTCATAATTGTGAGATGAAAAGTGACAGAACCTTTTTATTCTTTTCATAGCAGAAACAAGCTTCCATATTTATGACACAATGTATAACAAATAAGAATTTGTTGTGCCATAACTAACTACTTAAAAGTATAATTGCAACGCCAATGACAGCGCTGTGTAACCGGATCTTCTGAAATCCCAGAACAAGCACACTGGGATCAGTTTACTTTGGTCCAGGTGTGTTTTAAGACAAAGCTCACTCAGCAAATTTCCATTTTATAAACTACAGCATCATCACCTGCTTTAACTGCACATAGACAATCACTAGACTCATTAGTCTAAATCTGCCGTCCTCTAAACCGGATACTCGGTCAGACGGTTTGTCTTTGTCCTCAGACTCAATCCTTATGTAACTGAAGTCCACAGCAAGTGAATGTACCTGAAGTATTTGAAAAGCTTAAGTGCTTTAAGACAAAGGAGGGCGGGTGACGTCAAATGAATTAATGCATTGTCAACATTCGGGTTTGGAAAGAGCCTTATACTGCAGTATATGCATGTGAAAATCTATGACTGATTTGTTTTGCACTAGACATGCAGTGTTCAGCAATGAGATTGTATTGTTCAAATGGGATTAATCGAGTCATTGTAGCTATTCTTAGTGCTGTGGCTTAGCCATTGTCATCCGGTCACCTGCCGCTTGAGACACGGCCACAGACAACGTTCACATCAATAACCGAGGATTCATACGAAATCAGGGCCTGACTTTTTTTGCCTTTATTGTATGGGGAAGTATGGACTAAAACATGACAGCGGTTCACAGATTGTTTGCTGAGCCTGCTTTACTGAACACTGTGTGCAGATCTACTTTTCAGTAACAGACCTGAAAGGATAATCAGATCTTATAATTTTATAACTGGTCTATCAGACCATAACATTATACTTTTTTCAAGGAAATTGTCTAAGTCGAGGGTTAATAACGATTTTTTCAATTCTACAAATAATAGGTCTCCATATAAGTTCATACCTAATAGCCAACGACAGGGTGTGGCCACATCCTTGTCATCATTGGACTGGGATATGATCTTGTCTGGTGACAATCTTGAATCTTGTAGTGGCAAATTTATTAAATCTTTGAAGGATGTCATTTCAACTCATTCGAATAAAGGGAGATATAAACGTAAAAAAAAGGTGCCACTTGCCATGGCTAAATAAAGAATGTAAAAATCTGATGTTAGTTAGAGACTTGCTATTAAAGCAATTTTTAAAATCAGGCCTAACAACAGATCGTCAGAAGTTTACTCACATGCGAAACAAGGTCACACAGAGTCTGAGATGGGCCAAAGCTAATTTTTTCATTAAAGTAATAGAGAATGCAAACGGTAATGGAAAATTAGTATGGCAAAACCTAAATAAATTGCTGGGGCGACATTTAAATAAAAACAATAAAGAAATGAACCTTCAAATCAATGGTTCGATTATCAAAGATCCACTTTCTATAGCCACCAATTTCAATAGTTATTTTATAAATTCTGTAAAAGATATTACTCAGCATTTTGTTTCACCTCTGTGTTCTGATAATGTTATTGATCCGCATCAGTCTGTATTTAAAATTACTGAAATCTCAGAGTACGAAGTAACAAAAATTATTACTTGCATGAACAATTCAAAAGCCCTTGATGCATTTGGTCTTAATACACATTTTTTTAAAGAGTATAAGGACTCTCTTACATGTCCAATTACTCATCTTCTTAATATGTCTTTTAATTATTCTATGGTCCCTGCAGATTGGAAAGTGGCTGCAGTGACACCAATATTCAAATCAGGTGTTACAGCAGACATGTCCAATTATAGACCTATCAGCATACTCCCCATTATTTCAAAAATAGCGGAGAAGTGGGTAGTCAGATTACTGATGGCCCATCTGGAAAATGTTCAACCTTCATTACATCCATTACAATTCGGTTTTCGGACCCATCACTCCACCGATAGTGCCCTGTGTGTGTTAACAGAAAACATAAAAGGTCTGCTTGACAAGAGTCTTTGTGTCGGGGCTGTCTTCTTAGATTTGAAGAAAGCCTTTGACTCTGTAAACCATCAGATTTTAATATCCAGATTGAGTAAATTTAACATCTCTGATCAAGCACTTTTATGGTTTCAATCTTATCTGTCCGACAGGAAACAGTACGTGGTAGTGGATGGTGTAAAATCACCCTGTCTAGATTCTGGAGTTGGGGTTCCTCAGGGGTCTATCCTTGGACCTATTCTGTTTTCTCTCTTTATCAATAACCTACCAAATTCATGTCCAAACGTCTTCTCGCAGATGTATGCGGATGACGCTGTGATATACACTCAAAGCAAAAACCACCCAACAAGCAGCTGCTGATCTTACAGCGGCTTTGGGTTATGTGCAGGATTGGTTAAAGGATTCATGCCTCATGCTGAACACTAGAAAAACTGTATGCATGTACTTTTCAAAACGCAATGTTAAAATAATAAGATCAAATGTCTTTCTGAATGGAGTGGAACTTGATTTGGTATCAGAATTTAAATATCTTGGGGTAGTCCTTGATCCAACACTTTGTTTTAAAAGTCATGTAAAAAAAGTAGCACAGGTAGTCAAATTTAATCTTAAAAATTTTCAGCATATTCGAAATAATTTAACCATGGGTGCAGCTAAAACATATTTTTATTCAATGATTATTTCACATTTTGATTATTGTTTGACTACCTGGTCTTTGGCTTGCCCCACAACACTTAAAACCATAGAAAGTCTCTATAAAAGGGCGTTAAAAACACTAGATAAAAAATCGTTATCCCACCATTACTGTCATGTGCTAAAAAAGCATAGACTACTAGATTTTCAAAATATGATTAATTTTAAAATGGCTTGTATGATATACAAGGTTTTACACTCCCTCGCTCCTCCACCGCTGAAGGATTTTATTAAATTTAAAGATAATTCACAGAGGACCACGCGAGCCTCCGCAAGAGGCGATGTAATAATAAACCACAGGCGTACTACCTTCGGTCAGACGGTCCTGTCCGTCCGGGGTGGGAACCTGTGGAATAGTCTGCCTAAAACACTGAGAGAATGCCCTACACATAGCTCGTTTAAAGTCCAATTAAAAAGATTTTTATGGGCAAATCAAAATTGCACACATTAGTGGGTATGTGTGACGCTGTAATGATGACAGAAGATACAAATGCAGAGAACCAGATTTATTATAAGCACAGATATGAGGGTGAAGAGGAGACACAGTCCAGAGCACAATGGTAGCGCAGGGAGCAGATGAGCAACCCGACAGTCCGTGATGTGATGAGACTGGCACCCGATGATCCGTGAAGTGAAGATAATATTTCCAGTGTCCGTGAAGTGAAGAGATGGAACAGAAACCTCCGAGGACGGCAGGTAGACAGGAACTCGACACAACAGCAGGCAGACAGGAACTCAACAGGACTCCAAACAGGAACGGGCACACCAAACGAAGACCAGACAATACAGGGATACATCCAACAACGATCTGACAAACACAAGACGAAAGACCAAGGTATAAATAGAGATCGCTGATCAGAATCAGCTGGCGCTGATGACAATCAGTGGCTGATCAACGACCACGCCCCTACTCACGCACATACACAAACACAGCGCGAGAAGGAATCAATGAATCAATGAACCGTGACATTACCCCTCCTTCTAGGAGCGCCTCCTGGCGCACCCAGGAGGACCTACCTGTTGATTGTAATCATCAATAAGGGATTGATCCAGGATGTCCCTGGCAGGTACCCAACTTCTCTCCTCCGGACCGTAACCTTCCCAGTCCACCAGATACTGGTATCCGCGTCCCCTCCGTCTCGAGTCCAGAATGCGATTGACCGAATATGTGGGTTCCCCATCTACGAGTCGCGGCGGTGGAGGAACCGGGACCGGCGGATTAAGATGAGAACGAAAAACAGGCTTTAATTTGGAAACATGAAAGGCGGGGTGAATTCTCCTGTACGCAGGAGGAAGTTTGAGGCGGACTGTCACCGGACTAATGATCTTGGTGACCGTAAATGGGCCAATGAATTTGGGAGCTAGTTTATTAGACACGGAGCGGAGCGGAATGTTCTTAGTAGAAAGCCACACTCTTTGACCAACGACGTATACGGGAGGCCTAGACCGGTGGCGATCGGCTTTAGCCTTGGTGCGTGCCCCCACCTGGAGCAGAGTCTCACGGGCTCTGGTCCATGTGCGGTGGCACCTCTGGACGAAGGCGTGAGCGGAGGGGACCGCGACTTCGGATTCCAGGCTAGAAAAAGCTGGTGGCTGGTACCCTAGGCTACACTCAAACGGAGATAGGCCCGTAGATGACACTGGTAACGAGTTGTGCGCGTACTCCACCAATGAGAGTTGCTGGGTCCAGGAGGAAGGATTCTTAGATACCAAACATCGCAACACTCTCTCTAAATCTTGGTTGGCTCTCTCAGTCTGCCCATTGCTTTGAGGATGGTAACCCGAAGATAGACTTACAGTCGCCCCCAGTAATCTACAAAACTCCTGCCAAAATTTGGACACGAATTGGGAACCCCTGTCAGAAACCACGTCAGTCGGAAGGCCATGTAGACGAAAAACGTGATCTAAGACAGCCACCGCTGTCTCCTTGGCAGAAGGTAATTTGGGCAAGGGAATAAAATGAGCCGCCTTCGAGAACCGGTCCACTACGGTCAAAACGACCGTCTTGCCCTGGGAGGGTGGGAGGGCGGTAATGAAATCTAGCGCGATATGGGACCAGGGTCTCGAAGGGACAGACAGCGGTTGGAGTAACCCATCTGGGGGTCGATTGGACGTCTTACCAGTGGCGCAAACCGAGCAAGCCAAAACAAAACTCCGAATGTCACGAGCCATCAACGGCCACCAGAACCGTTGCTTGACCAAAAAACTGGTGCGGTTTACCCCTGGATGACATGCTATGCTGGAACAGTGACCCCATCGAATGACGTCGGACCGAACCCCCTCTGGCACAAACAATCGACTCGGTGGGCAACCGGGCGGAGGCGTTACCCCTTCTAAGGCCGTTCTGACCTTCGATTCGACCTCCCATGTGAGTGTGGAGATAAATAGCCTCTCGGGAAGAATACACTCGGGAGTAACCGGGCGTTCGGATTGGTCAAAAATACGAGATAAAGAGTCGGGTTTGATGTTCTTAGACCCCGGGCGGTACGAGAGGGAAAAATCAAAACGACCGAAAAAAAGTGCCCAACGAGCCTGCCTGGAGTTGAGTCTTTTAGCAGTTCTAATATATTCCAGGTTCTTGTGATCGGTCCAAACGATAAAAGGCACTCCCGAACCCTCTAACCAATGACGCCACTCCTCCAGCGCTAACTTGACTGCCAGCAACTCTCTGTTACCAATGTCATAGTTACGTTCGGCAGGCGATAAACGATGGGACAAAAACGCGCAAGGGTGCATCTTGTCGTCTGTGGGAGAACGCTGGGAAAGAACTGCACCTACCCCCACCTCTGACGCGTCGACCTCCACCACGAACTGACGTGATGAATCAGGGGCAATCAAGATGGGAGCAGAACTGAAGCGGCTCTTGAGTTTGGCGAATACAGCCTCGGCTGTATCGGACCACCTGAACGCCGTTCTGGGGGAGGTCAAGGCAGTCAGAGGAGCGGCTAGTTGGCTGAAATTACGAATAAAACGCCGATAGAAATTGGCGAACCCCAGAAACCTCTGTAGGGCCTTACGGGAATCTGGGCTTGGCCAATCCATCACAGCCTTAACCTTGCTAGGATCCATGCGCACTCCCTCAGATGAGATGATGTAACCTAAGAAAGGAACAGACTGTGCATGAAAAGCGCATTTCTCCGCCTTGACAAAAAGCCCATTCTCTAGCAACCTCTGAAGCACTCGTCTGACGTGCTGAACGTGTTCCTGGAGAGAAGAAGAAAAAATCAATATGTCATCCAGGTAGACATATATGAACTGGTCTATCATGTCTCTCAGCACGTCATTGACGAGTGCCTGGAAAACCGCTGGGGAGTTGGACAGCCCAAACGGCATGACCAAATATTCAAAATGACCCCTGGGAGTGTTAAAGGCGGTCTTCCATTCATCCCCCTTCCTGATGCGAACCAAATGATATGCATTGCGTAAATCCAATTTTGTGAAGATGGATGCTCCCTGCAACCGCTCGAAGGCTGAAGACATCAATGGCAAAGGATAAGTATTCTTTACCGTGATGTTATTCAGCCCTCGGTAGTCAATACACGGTCGCAGAGATCCATCCTTCTTACCGACAAAAAAGAACCCCGCCCCCGCCGGAGAAGAGGAAGGACGAATGAATTCGGAAGCTAGAGAATCAGAAATGTATTTCTCCATGGCCTCCCTCTCTGGGACAGAAAGTGAGTATAACTTGCCCTTAGGCGGAGATGTACCTGATATAAGATCTATAGCACAGTCGTAGGGACGGTGAGGAGGGAGAGAAGCAGCCCGAGACTTACTGAACACTCCCTTCAGGTCGAGATACTCAGCGGGCACGTTAGACAGATTCACCGACTCCTCCTGCAAGACAGAACTGGACACCGAAGAACAGGCAGACATTAAACAAGACGCATAACATTGGGTGCTCCAAGCAGACACAGAGTTATGGCCCCAGTCAACCCTGGGATTGTGCCGGATGAGCCAGGGATGACCGAGGACCACCGGAGTATGGGGAGAGTCCAGGAGTAGAAATGACAGTTCCTCTGTGTGGTTGCCTGAGGTTATAAGTGTCAGATGATCAGTGGTGAGTGTAATGACTGGTAGTTCCTGTCCATTGAGTGCGTTGACAGAAATGGGACTCGTGAGAGATGTGATGGGAACTTGTAGCTTACGTGCTAAGGATAAATCCATAAAATTCCCCTCGGCCCCAGAATCCAGAAGTGCTTGGCAATTGTAGAATCGGGTTGCCCATTGCAGTCTCACCGGGAGGAGAGTAGAGGAGGTCTTGTTGGTGGAGATCCCGCCCGACAGTAGCCTCCTGCTTACTGCCGAGCCCGATCTTTTACGGGGCAAGTGTTGGTGAAATGACCGGTACCTCCGCAGTATAGACACAGCCCCCGGGATCTCCGTCTTTCCTTCTCCTCCCGGGAGAGCCGAGCTCTACCCACCTGCATGGGCTCAGGATCGAAGGTGGGGCTGACCGTATCCCCGCCACTGGCTCGAGGGGGTCCGAAGGTCTCCGGAATCAGGGTCCTGCGGGAATGCTGTTCCACCCGCTGTAAGCGAGCATCCACCCGCAGGGCTAACTCGATCAGTCCGTTGAGGTCCTTCGGAAGATCCAGGGCGTAGATCTCCTTCTGAATACGGTCAGCCAGCCCATGCAGGAACATGTCCCACTGCGCTTCCTCGTTCCAGTGACACTCTACGGCGAGGGTACGAAACTCGATGGAGTAGTCGGCGACTGATTGATTCTCCTGGCGAAGATCGGCTAAGCGGCGTGCGGCCTCTCTCCCCGCCACCGCCCGATCGAAGACCCTCTTCATCTCTGCCGAGAGTGTTTGGAACGAGGAACAGCATGGATCCTTATTCTCCCACACCGCCGTTCCCCACAAAGCTGCCCGTCCGGACAGCAGGGTGAGTACCAGAGCCACCTTGGACTCCTCAGTGGCAAATGTCAGGGGCTGCAGGGCAAAATACATAGAACATTTCGTTAGAAATGCCCTGCAAAACTGTGGCTCACCGCTATACCTCTCAGGGGCAGGTAGTCTAGGCTCAGGCTGATGGCTGGCTGAAGAGGGCGTGGGAGGAGTCGGCGGTGCGGGAGGCGCAGTGGGAGCGGTTGCTAGTTGTTGGAAACGCTGGGTGAGCTCGGACACCTGCGCTACCAAGGCTTGCACGGCACGACCAGTCAGGGCTAAATTCTCCTCCTGCTGGTCCATCCTTGCGGCGTTCCGAGAAAGAAACTCGCTGAGTTCCGGGGTTCTCGCTGTATCCATAGTAGGTCAGATCGTTATGTGACGCTGTAATGATGACAGAAGATACAAATGCAGAGAACCAGATTTATTATAAGCACAGATATGAGGGTGAAGAGGAGACACAGTCCAGAGCACAATGGTAGCGCAGGGAGCAGATGAGCAACCCGACAGTCCGTGATGTGATGAGACTGGCACCCGATGATCCGTGAAGTGAAGATAATATTTCCAGTGTCCGTGAAGTGAAGAGATGGAACAGAAACCTCCGAGGACGGCAGGTAGACAGGAACTCGACACAACAGCAGGCAGACAGGAACTCAACAGGACTCCAAACAGGAACGGGCACACCAAACGAAGACCAGACAATACAGGGATACATCCAACAACGATCTGACAAACACAAGACGAAAGACCAAGGTATAAATAGAGATCGCTGATCAGAATCAGCTGGCGCTGATGACAATCAGTGGCTGATCAACGACCACGCCCCTACTCACGCACATACACAAACACAGCGCGAGAAGGAATCAATGAATCAATGAACCGTGACAGTATGTTGTATATTATTATAAACTTGTCTTGTATTGTAATGTTTACATAATGAGTGTTTGTGTACTGAATTAATTTTTAAGTTTGTGAATATTGTATATAGAATTTTTGATAATTTCATGATGAATGTTGTAGATGTAAATTTTATTCTGTAATATCTTGTGATTCTTGTGTTCTAGCCTTTGGGACTACGGATGGAAACTAGCTTATAGCTACAATCCGGCATATTTACATGCATGTATCACATGTTTGTTCATTAATATGCATTGTCCCAATCAAATAAAAAAAAAAAAATAATACTCAATACAACGACATATTGTGCAAAACATCCACTAGAAATAGAAAAATAGCTTACAGTAAAGTAATGTCGCACAGCATGTGTCATTTCAAAGTTATAAATTGGCTGCGGGATGCGCTCAGGGGTGCCAGATTGGGACTTTTTGCACCTTTTGAAGCACATTTAGGATTGAATCTGGACGTGGCCTTGGAAACCGGAAATAAATTGTGGTGGATTGTGGATGTGATGATTTGAATTTGTTGTTTATTTGTTTTAGTGTATTGTAATTTAATGATGGACAAACACATTAAGGGGTAAAGAGAAAGGCTGTACATTCTCAGGATTGGGGAAACCAAAAACACATGTATTGGACAAACACTTATTTGTATAATTGTTCTGCCATTTTGTTAAACAAAATCAGAAGTAACAGTTGAATATTTTGTGCATATTGAGATTTTTCTCTTTGGTCAATCCAGGTTAATATTAATTTACAATTAATACAATCACATGCTCTCGTTCCACAAATAATAAAACAAAAATAACGAGATACTAAAATTTCTCTGTTCTATCATTGTGTTTCAGGAAACAGTAGAATATGCCTTCCTGATCATTTTCACGATTGAAACCTTCCTCAAGATCATGGCGTATGGACTGGTGATGCACCAGAACTCCTACGTGAGAAACGGGTGGAATATGCTGGATTTTGTCATCGTCATCGTTGGGTAAGTGAACAGTCACAGGCTCTTTGTGTTTTGTTTTATATTCCTTTACATGGTTACCCTTGTAAAAATGATGTGCACTTTAGCATTATTACTGTAATAATATACTTTATAAGTATATACTTAAGTGTGAACTGTTTTCAGACACTAAATTGCATGTTACAATTAAATGAAAATGTATTTACCTTTATTAAATGCAACTAGTTTATGGTAGATTTAATATAGTTCAATGTAATTGTGTAGTTTGTGTATTCAAATATGTTTGTAATTACATATTTTTAATGTATTGCAATTTAGTACATTTAAAATACATGAACTTTAAATATAAAATACAATTTTGAGGCTTTACATGTGCTTAGTCAGCACATCAAAGTGCTTCATTTTCAAAGCATGACAAAGGTTTATTTACTTATATTTTATATATGTGTCTTTTATTTTTGTCTTGTACGAAATATGCAAGTCACATGTGTGTGAACACTCGCAAAAGTGTGACCTGTCCGCAATTTGATTGCTGTTTGTGACATGGCTCTTCCTATGTGCTCATTAAAATAATCGGCTGGCTAAGATTGTGAGTGATATATGAATAAAATGCCGGGTTCGACTCTGCGTCTTGGTGTTGATGCTATGAGGAAAGGCATCAGTATTGTAACCTCATGCCAATATTCATGGGCCGACACCAGTTCATGACAGTTCATTGCTCTTTGTAGCAACACGAAAAATAGACTAAAACGTTCATTCAAATTGTGAATATATTAAATACATAAAGCGAGCAAAGCACGCTCCCTTTAAAGACCCACTCCGATGAAAATAATGTTTTTCTAGGTGTTAACATGTTCTTGTGCCATTTTTCTGATGTTAGAGGACATATCTTGAGAAAAATAAGCTCAAAGTTGTATTTCTGAGTATTTCTACATTCAACTGGCTGTGGATCAGTAGCAGACGCTAAAATGCTGACTGAAATAGAGAGCCTAAGTCCCTCCCCTTCCGGTTGACCACCATGGGACCTTAATTAGGAAAAATATTACATGAAAGTCAATGGCGAGAGACAACAAATATTTTGATCCCGTTTGAATTGTGCCCTGAATTACACATATGATGTTTGTCAATTTAAAAGATACATTTTAAAGTCAAGAAAGTCACAGTTTGATGTGAAACTGTCGAGGTATAAGACTGTGAAAATACGTAATTACAAAGACTACAAACCCCAAAAGGCGCGCATGAGACGTCGTACCTTTTCTCTCAATGAATGAAGCTAACTTTACTGAAGCTAACGTCTGTCATGTTTTCTATAGTCTAACGTTATAATCGTAACGTTACGCCGTCACGCCTGTGTGTTTTGTACCAGACTGCACACACACGAGCTTGGTGCGAGACGAGAGATGTAGTTCATTGAGCGATTTTCACATAAAACCAACTGTTACTCTCCTGTTTTATGACAAACTGCGACTTTCTTGACTTTCATAATTACCTTTTAAATTGACAAACATCATATGTGTAATTCAGGGCACAGTTCAGATGAAATAAAAAGATAAGTTGTCTCTCCCCATAGACCAATTTTCAGTTGGTAAACATAGTGACGTTTTTCTGTGGGCGGAGCTTAGGTGGAGCCAGAACGATCCCTCTGGCCTCTTCACTAACGATAGTTTGCAAGTTTTGTTAGCTTGTTTTGTAACAATGACGGGAGAAAATCCGATTTTATCTTAATGTGCAAGGTCACTCACTGTCTAGGACCGCGATTGTTATTTGCAAAAGTTCATTTTAACGGACGGACCCAGATTGGCTGACCCGTACACACTCACTCAATGGATGGACGATCTGACAGGATTAATGTTAACTCTACCGCCGGTTGAGTGGCCTGACTTCTACACCTCTGATAGAGAAACCGAGTGGAAAAAGAGGGCATATAAATCTTTAGATGCCTATAACTATGTGCTGATTGGTCATGTACAAGACTTGTGTTGGACGATCCGCAGTTCTGCCTAGCCAGCGCCAGGAAGACTGACATTACGGTATAATTTTAATGATGTGAATATTTTCTAGAAATAAAAATTCCAGATACAGCATATTCATTTTTCATCGATTCTTTCACCCAACAACACAACAAGATGACATTTAATAACAATAATAATAATTTAAACTCCTTATTATGTAGCCGAATCTGTGCTGGTTTGTGTTGGCCGCCTCCAGTTTTCCGTTCGTTTTGCCACCAGCTAACGCTGTGACGTAGGCTCGAAATTGGACTACCATGCATATTTTTTTCCAAATAAGGTCCCATGAGCCGGAAGCGGAGGGGCGGGACTTAGGCTCTCGATAGACTGGAGTTGTGACGTAGTAACTCCACTGGGCGGGGCCACAAGCTCATACTCCCCTCCGCCCCGCCCGCTCAGGTTCTGAGGAGTAGAGAAGACGATGGCGGATCAACACCTATGTGCGGTAGCGGGTTGCAATGCTAAGAGGAGAGATAGTGGTATTAGCTTTCATGCTTTACCAAAACATGTTGCTGTGAGAGATAGATGGATCACGTTCCTTGGTCACGGCAAATGCGTCAGAAACAGAGCGCGCGCGATCAGTTTACTGTTGGTAATTTGTTGTGTAGCGTCGCCCCTCGCCGCATCCAATGTTGACAGCATTGATTTTGTTTGAGGGCGCTTAACACACTCGAGCACCCCCGTAGAGCCGGGCCGGGCAGAGACACGGTGAAAGTTCCTGATTGTGACGGATGGCCGAATTTACATGACACGTTATAAAATAGCATTATTGTCTGCAGTAGATACTGTGCCAAAAAGAAGAGAAGATGATAAAGGGGATAAAGACAGAGGTAAAGTGATGTAATGAATGAACAGTTTCTCTCATAGTTGTAAGATAGGCTACTATTTAATGTCAGTTATTTTTACCTTAAACTTTATGCTAACAGTTGTTCTGAGTTCTCCAGATGCACCAGACCAACCAATTTTGTAACAATCATGTCAGTTTTTTAGACACGTTTACTATCACTTTTTTTAAATTAATGTTTTACTCTAGAGTTGTGTAGTTTTGTGGGGCATATGGCATTTTTAAAATGTTTTTGCCAAAATTAGTAATGATATTTTTATAATGGTTATTACAAATATATCAACTGGAAAATAAGCTAGTGTTGAGCTGTGCTCAATGAAAAGTTTGTGCATGAATGACATTTGGACGATGACATCACTGTTTTATCAAAGAAGTTATATAAATTAACTAAATTAATAACTTTTTTACAACAAAAATAAACCAACACTGAACTTAAGCTGGACTATGACACCTTCTAGATCTGCTGTACAGGAGAAGCAAACTGTGTTGCATTATTTCCAGTTTTTGCTGTAAAGCCTTGAAATAAAATCTGTTTTGTAAAAAGCACTATAAAAAAGGGGACATGACTTGAATGCTAGATGCAATGCTATTGCTATTTGTGTTTAGGCTGTAATGTGTGTGTGTGTGTGTGTGTGTGTGTGTGTGTGTGTGTGTGTGTGTATATATGCTAAATAATCATGAACTCAATGACGGGGTGAAATGGGCTGTGCATGGGGCACCAGGTAAAATCTTGCCTAGGGCAGCAAATTGGTCAGGGCCCTGCAGCCTGTGTCTTTACCGGAAAGTTTATTTTTTTTCTGTTGGAAGCTAGTTGAACGATCCCGCCTGTTTGCAACGGGGAGGGGGAGGGTCGTCTCCGTGCCAACGGCTCCGCCCACAACGCAGAGGCGAATTGCTAATGAGCTACTGCCGCTCTGCTGAAGCGAAGTCCCAGAAAACGGCACAGGTTTTGTGATTTTGGGTAAAAATGGCATAATCATTATTTAAAGACCACTGGGAATGTTTAAAAAATAGCTCAAAATATGATCGGAGTGGGACTTTAATATAATCACTATACCTTCCAGTCAGATTCAGCGTGATTGGCTACAACGCTCAGCGCTGCAAATCGTGCTGTGATCAGAAGCCTTTATCGGCCTTCAGACAGAGCGAACACAAACAAGCACGAGACCATTTGAAAGCAGCAGTCAAACACACACAACTGGACCCGCAGCCCGACCCGACGTATATATTATTCCACCCGTTGCATAAACTATTAGCGCGTCGCCCCTGCTGGATGTAATGGCCCACGCCACGACCAGATTGACATTTTCCTTCAAACGCGCTAAACTATAGAATCAATTCTTATTTGCACATGTGAACGCCATCAGCGTTTATCACAGGTTCAGTTTAAAGTCTGTTTATAGAGAACGACGTCGTCTTAGCGGACCATAATTTAATAACAAATGATAATTCCGCTGGAAGTGAATCAATCAAAACTAACTTTAGCTGGAAAAAACATTATTCAAGAACGATTTTTTTTTTCTATAAAGCCAAAACAATCTCTGTTACCTTAAATTATGTTTATCTCTGTAAAGCTGCTTTGAAACAATCTACATTGTTAAAAGCGCTATATAAATGAAGATGACTTGACTTGACTAAAAATGCATAGCAATGAGAAATCATGACTAATTTCCACAATGTACAAAAAAAATAATGTCCTAAAATCACAGAATGTCATGCTACTGTAAAATACGGTAAAACTTTTTGGAAGTGAAAAGTCGGATCTACAGTTTAAAACGATATTGTCACATTCGTGTTCTGTCTAGTTTCATTGTCTTCGTTTGGTTTAGTCCTAGTGTACTCATCTGTTGTTTCTAATTAGTTACACCTGTTCCTAGTTCCTTTGATTAGTCTCCTTGTATGATCATTTAGTAAGTTTTGTTCTGTGTTCAGTCTCATTTATGTTGATGTGGCTGTGCTATTCTGCTGTCCTGCCGATCTCCTGCATGTTACGGTTTGGATTTATTCATTAAAGACTGTTTTTGTTGATCTCCTTCGTCATTGTGCGCTTTATACTGCCACAATGTTACAAATACTACTCAACAAGAAAATAATTGTTAAGTAAATAATTGTTAAAATTGTTTATTTGTAAGTAAATATATGAGCAATCTTATAATTTATAGTTAAAAACAGTAAACGGGCATTCCCAAAAGCCTTTGTGTTATGCATCACATGCGCATATTTTATTTAAATTACTTTTTTCTTATTTTTGTCATCAGTTATGTACAGTAGTTTATTAATTACTCAAACCCACAAGACTTTTGCAAATGAAGATATTTCTTAATATGCAACCACATTTTTCAAGATTCAAAAAGTAATTCATATGATCCAAGCAGTTAATCAACATCTAATGAAGAGACATGTTAACTTAATCTGATGAACAGGTTTAATCCAGGCTTTTACTCGTAAGAAAAATGTTGCTCAAAGCACATTCATAAAACACATCAAATGGTAAACATCAGTTTTCACCTAAAAGTGCTTGCTTTTGTGTTTAGCATCAAATGTGGTGTTTAAATACTTGTGTTTAATGATGTTTTAATGATGGCGAATTGGTATATTGGGTTGGCCTACAAATTGACATCATGATTAAACAGCTGTGTTGGAAGAAGCTCATGTCAGCTATTAATTGTTTAAAGGATTTTAGTAAATATGCCAAGGACTTTGGCACAAAGTTGGCAACTGTTCACAAGGGCTTACAACCTGATCAAATGTCTGATCTATGACCTGATTTAATGTGATTAACTGCAGTCAGGCAGGAGGGAATCCAGTGCATGAGGTCAGAGGTCATGGTAGATGTCGGGTCCTTAGGGATCACGCTGAATCTCATCTGTGCTCATCAAGCCCTGGCGCCAGATGAGTGTCTTTAATACAGATCCATGAAATAAGAAAAAGAGAAAACCCACCTGGCTTAACATTGGGCCTATTTACACCTGGTCACTTAGAAAAATGCCCTCTGAAACAAGTTTGAGATTAATTTAAAGCAGCATTCGGTAACTTTTGCACTTTTGCTCTCGGGGTCCCCCTACAGTTCGGAAATAGTATTGTCTTCTACTACTGTCATAAAATCTGTCATGGTTACACCAGGGGATACACGCGTGCATTTGTTGACAAGCGATACCCTGAACTCTGCAGAAGGAGTTCTCAGACTGAGAGGAGTTGGACAGACTGCCAGCGTTGCGTGTGAAATGTCTTCATCCCAGGTACATTGGCAGATATTTCAGCATGTCATATGAATATAGTTTCATGGGCTTTATTTTTTTCAAAAGCCAAAAGGTCGCGTAGCTCACGTTTACAAGCCAGCGTCTTTATAGTAGCCTATTGGCTATTGTTTTATGCTAATTATCTTCAATATTATAATATCAAGCTACCATAGATGAATCTGAAAAATCGATTTGCATTATAGCCTGAGGCTGTCAGGTTTGTGTGCAGGTAGCTGAAGACGAGGACGAATGGAGCTTCAATATAGTTGATTTATTTACAAAGTAGATTTCTTTAAACATACAGGAACCAAAATAACAAATGCCAGGACTTCAGGGAACTCAAATTACACAACCATACATAGACGACGACCAACAAACACTGAGGGAAAACATAGGGCTTAAAAGAACTGAGGCTAACAAGATAATTAACTAAACACAGGTGATGAAACTGAACACAAACGAGAAGCGGGAAAACTAACAGGACTAAACCAAAAACACAATAGACAGGGGGAAACGAGATCACAAAACTAAACAGAACACATCAAAACGTGACAGTACCTCCCCCCTCCCCGAAGGCGCGTCCTCGCGCCGTATAACATCCAAAGGGGTGGGAGGGTGGGCATCCTGGACTCCAGGACGGTCCAGGCGGAGCAGGCTGGTCAGGGGACCAGGGTGGAGCAGGACGTGGGCGTGACCAGGGCGGAGCAGGACGTGGGCGTGACCAGGGCGGAGCAGGACGTGGGCGTGACCAGGGCGGAGCAGGACGTGGGCGTGACCAGGGCGGAGCAGGACGTGGGCGTGACCAGGGCGGAGCAGGACGTGGGCGTGACCAGGACGGAACAGGACGTGGGCGTGACCAGGGCGGAACAGGACGTGGGCGTGGCCACGGCGGAGCTGTCGGACCCTCGGGCGTCCAGGGCGGTGGTGACCCTTCGGGCGGCCATGGCGGTGAGGACCCTTCGGGTGGCCATGGCGGTGAGGACCCTTCGGGCGGCCTGGGCGGATCAAGCCTTTCAGGTGGCCAGGGCGGTGAAGACCCTTCGGGTGGCCAGGGCGGAGCAGACCCCTCGGGCGGCCAGGGCGGATCAGGCCTTTCAGGTGGCCAGGGCGGTGAAGACCCTTCGGGTGGCCAGGGCGGTGCAGACCCCTCGGGCGGCCAGGGCGGTGTAGACCTCGGTTCAGACTCAGGGATAGACACAGGCTCAGGCTCTGGGACCGACACCGACTCCGGGTCAAGGACAGGCTCCGGGACAGGGACAGGGACAGACACTGGCTCAGGGACAGACATTAACACAGACACAGTCATAAGAACAGAAACAAATACAGAAACAAACATAGATTCCGGCTCAGGGACAAACACAATCTCCGGGATCGACACAGGCTCAGGGACAGGGACAGACTTGACGTCAGCGGGCTCTGGCGCAGGATCAGTGGGCTCTGGCGCAGGATCAGTGGGCTCTGGCGCAGGATCAGCGGGCTCTGGCGCAGGATCAGCGGGCTCTGGCGCAGGATCAGCGGGCTCTGGCGCAGGATCAGCGGGCTCTGGCGCAGGATCAGCGGGCTCTGGCGCAGGATCAGCGGGCTCTGGCGCAGGATCAGCGGGCTCTGGCGCAGGATCAGCGGGCTCTGGCGCAGGATCAGCGGGCTCTGGCGCAGGATCAGCGGGCTCTGGCGCAGGATCAGCGGGCTCTGGCGCAGGATCAGCGGGCTCTGGCGCAGGATCAGCGGGCTCTGGCGCAGGATCAGCGGGCTCTGGCGCAGGATCAGCGGGCTCTGGCGCAGGATCTGTGCTGGACGGAACCAGCGGTGAAGGCGAAGGATCCGTGCTGGACGGAACCAGCGGTGAAGGAAACTCTGGGCTGGACGGGACCAGCGGCGAAGGAAGCTTTGGGCTGGACGGGACCAGTGGCGAAGGAAGCTCTAGGTTGGACGGGACCAGCGTCGAAAGAAGTTCTGCCTGGACGTGGCTGACGTGAAGCTCCGGCTGGACGTGGCTGACGTGAAGCTCCGGCTGGACGTGGCTGACGTGAAGCTCTGGCTGGACGTGGCTGACGTGAAGCTCTGGCTGGACGTGGCTGACGTGAAGCTCTGGCTGGACGTGGCTGACGTGAAGCTCTGGCTGGACGTGGCTGACGTGAAGCTCTGGCTGGACGTGGTTGGACGGAACCAGCGTTGAGGGCTCGGCTGGGCTGGGTTCATGGGCTGGAACTGATGCGTGTGTAGCCCACACACACAGAATCGCTGCAGACATCACCATCAGCGCAGTGTCTTCTTGGATGTACTCACGTGCTGCGTGTTCAGTCACTGGCGGACATGTGACGGACTCAGCTTCGGATGGGCAGACTATGGGTTCTGGTTCTGGCAGATTGACAACGGGCTCAGGATAGACCGGACTTGAAATAGGCTGAAGGGGAAGATCCTCTACCACGTAGTTCGATCCACACACCCATAGCGTGTGATCAACGAACTCCAGAAATGACAGATTGAGATCTTTCACCAGAATCAGCTGGGCAAGCGGGTCCTTTAATCCACCCCAGAAACTTTGTGTCAATTCCTCCTCATCCCATCTCACATCATCATATAGGCCCATATAAAGTCCTGCATACTCTTCCAGGGAGCGTTCCTCTTGGAAAAGGATGGGTATGTTGCAGGGTTTCACCTCTTTCTTCTTCCTCCTACGGCCCATCTTCGTTTTCCTTTTCTTTTCTTTTTCCTTTTTTTTTGGTTGGTCGTTCTGTCAGGTTTGTGTGCAGGTAGCTGAAGACGAGGACGAATGGAGCTTCAATATAGTTGATTTATTTACAAAGTAGATTTCTTTAAACATACAGGAACCAAAATAACAAATGCCAGGACTTCAGGGAACTCAAATTACACAACCATACATAGACGACGACCAACAAACACTGAGGGAAAACATAGGGCTTAAAAGAACTGAGGCTAACAAGATAATTAACTAAACACAGGTGATGAAACTGAACACAAACGAGAAGCGGGAAAACTAACAGGACTAAACCAAAAACACAATAGACAGGGGGAAACGAGATCACAAAACTAAACAGAACACATCAAAACGTGACAGAGGCAAGACACTTTCTCACCAAAAAAATAAATAAACTAACATGACTATCAGCCTGCAGATATTAGGATAGTTATCCTGAACGATTATTTTGTCCGTCTAATCATGCATTATTTACTTGCAAGAATGTAATGTAGCCCCTACCAAACTTGTACACGCCGTTTAGACATAGGCTACTGATTTATTTATTTTTTGACGGCCAGCATCGGTCAGGCACGCAGCCCTCCTCCTCCTTTAGCTCACGCCAGCGAGAGAAGCCTTTTTTTTCCCTCGTCCAGCCTTTTATTTTGTCACTCTCCCTTTTTCTCTTTCTACTGTCCTCCGACAAAACCTTTGGCTTCTTGGTTTTACTTGCTGCTTCGGCCATGACAACAACAGACAGAGGTAAAAAAAAATTTTTAAAAACGCTCGTTGGGCTCTCACGTCAGAATTTGAGGAAGTGATGTATGCCGTAAAGCAGTCAAATTTTGTAGTTCTTTTTGTGCTCGAAGTTACATAGTGCCAGTAAAAGCGATACAGACACCGTCAGGCTATGGCAGACCTGTCAGGCATTTTTTTCAGTGCCATGAAATTCACAATGATATGGTGTTACTTTCCTAAACTTTTTTTGGCATCCTATCCAGATCCTATCTGAGAGTCAGCTGATGCAAGCTTGACTAACGTGACCTGCCAGAACTGACGCTACGCTTGATTTACGTTTGCATTTAATCATTTTGCAGAAACTTTAATCCAAAGTGACTAAGCAGCTGTTTGTTTGCAAAATAGCATGTGGTGAAGGCGAACTACAAATGTAAAACCTGATCAAGCATTCCAGGAAGTGTATACCTTCATGATCTCAGGTTTCTGGGTGTGGAGCATGCACGTTCAGCACTCAAGGCTTCTGAATGTGACCATTGTGACAAGATCACAATGAAGAGGCTCCAGCCTTATTCTTGAGGGGATGAAGGACAAGCATCTGCACCTCGTGGCTCAGGCCCCGCTGTAGCTGTAGTCTGGAAGAGGAGGATGTGGTTGAGGAGGGCAAGGAGAATATTTGTACTGAGTCCTCTCAGCTTGCAAAGCCCATAAACAAGGAGCTGTTAGATGTTATGGCCTACGCCAGAACCAGATTGGATCTGGTATGGGGGCGTGAGAAACAGGAAGTTCCTCATCACAGAATCTATGAGCGGTTTCTGTTAGGACGTAATTGTCCCTCCCCATGAGCCTTCCGTTTCTTCCCGTAGAGAACTTAACTTCTGGAGAAGTCGTGGAAGAAACCGTATTTATTCTAACATTCGAATTATGGGGATGCACAAGATATGTGAGGATGCCCCCTGTCAAAGGAGATGCTTGAAAACTATCTCTCACAGTGTGAATCATCCTCTCTGAAAGCTCCTTGCCATCTAAGCCGCTACAAACCACCTCGAGATTAAATGGTAGGGTGTATGTGGCAGTGGGTCTTACAAACTATGGCTGTGTTGCAGGCCTGCCAGGCGGATCTGCTGGAGATCTGGATCAGAGGCACGGGTTGTCTCCTAAAGCAGTCTCTGAACTGCTTGTACCACAGACTTAGCCAGCCAAGCTACCAAACAAACAGCCGCTGCTATTGGTTGTTCAACGGAAGTGATGGTGGTGGAAAATTATAAAAATGTTCTCCTCTATGCCCCGGTCTTGCTCTCTGAGCTTTTCGGCACGTCTGTGGAAATCGTGATCGAGAGGTTTAGAGAGGCAAGGGCGCAGTTAACAGCGTTCAAGAAGTACATCCAAATTCGCCCAAAGCCTCTGGGGGTCCTGGCCGATCACAGTCTGATAACTGTAGGCAGGCCTGAGGAAGACCATGGTCACTCATGCACCGTCTCTGAGAAGTATAGAGCACAGAGGAGGCGTGATACCAGGAAGAAGAGAAAAGACTTGAGCGAGGTAATTAGCAAGTGAGGCAGCGGCTCCAAGGTCTGTAGCCTTAAGTGACCTAGGCTCCCCTTGGTTAGCTGCTTAGATACCCCTTAGGGTAGAGCAGGATAATCAAAGTTAGGTTGGGACAGTTTCATCCCTCTGCTTAATTGTTCCCCTTCTCAGCTATGTTGTTGTGTAGAAGGGTTGCTCCCCTCTGGTGGGATACTACTTCTACCCCACAGGGTTGGGCAAAGTGAGCTAAAGTAGTGGGAAATTGAATCACTCTGTTTAGTTTATCTCTCCAACGGGTGTTGGATTGTGAAGTAGGGTCCTTGCTCCCCTTTGATTGGGTTACCCACCGGTTTGAAGCAGGGTGAACTGAGTATTGTAGGACATTATATATCCCCTCTATTTAGTTTGCTTCCTTCTGCAACTACTGTTGGGTCTTTAAGTAGGGGTGTATGCTCCCTTTTGGATGGGTGTGTTTTTTAAGGCCTCTCTATTTGACCCACGTTGAACATGATACAGAAATAGACAATGCTAACAAGTTGAGGAAGTTTGACTAGGGGGCGTTATCTGTCACTTACTATGGCTAGCGCTAGTAAAAAAAAACAACTAACCGCTGGTTATAACATGTCCTAGATGAGTGTTATACCTAAAGCAGGGTTCGAGCTGCCTCCCACAGTATTCTTGGGTCTTTAAGTATGTTTAAGATTCCTTGAGGTTTAGCCTCTCCTGTGCCTGAGACTCCCACTTGGAAGAGCAGCAACATCAGTGTTTGCACCTGCTAAGGTTTTAGCGCCTTGCATGCTCTCTTTGCTATGATGCTCTTTTGGACCTTAGGGTTGAATAAGGTATTTATTCCCTCCCCAACTATATTGGATCAACTAGAGCTTCAAAGGGGATCAAAGGACCCTACTTTAAGACAGATAGTTATTCCATGTTAAGAACCTTATAAGTAGAGGTAGCTTGCCTGATAAGTATTCATCCTTTTTATTCTGTACTCTTTCTTTGGATGAGTAATAGGAGTTTTGCTGGATCCTGGAGAAATACAAGCAGGGAGAGAGCGCTCTCCCCCAATTGTTCTGGGTCAAGTCAAGTCAAGTCACCTTTATTTATATAGCGCTTTTTACAATACAAATTGTTTCAAAGCAGCTTTACAGAGATAACAGGAAAACAATGTTGTAATAGTATTGTTAAATTCAAAATTAAATGTTAAATGTCCCCAACTAAGCAAGCCAAAAGCCAATGGCAACAAAGGTGAAGAGAGGCGAAAAAGGCAACAGTGGCAAGGAACCAAAACTCCATCAGGTGACAGAATGGAGAAAAAAACTAATTCTCCTTTGGCCAACGAATGAACAGTGTATGATTATGAGTTAGGCAGCATAATGTCAGGAGTCAGATGTGAACAGAACTTTCACGATATTTATCCAGTTCATCTGGTTGGGTTGGGTCATCCGGCCGGTGAGAAGATGAGTGTGTTGAGGTGTCCATGGGCCTTCACAGTGTTGATGGGGCTGGCTCATCAGGGATGCGTTGTCGTCGTGTCCATGTGATGGTCCTTCCTCAGATCTGGATATGGCCTGGATCCGGCGGTTTGCGGTAAACCTCGGGATAAACAGAGAGACTAATATTAGCGTAGACGCCATCCTTCTTATGATGTACAAAGTACATCAGGAGTTATAGGAAGTGTTCCCGGTTCCGGCTGATCTAAACTATGCAGCCTAACATTGAATTATAGAAATCTATAATGTGTTATGTGTATGCTAAGCCAAAGAGATGTGTTTTTAGTCTAGATTTAAACTGACAGACTGTATCTGCTTCCCGGACTGTGTTAGGAAGATTGTTCCAAAGTTTTGGTGCTAAATAGGAAAAGGATCTACCGCCAGCAGTCGATTTTGATATTCTAGGTATTATCAACTGGCCAGAATTTTGAGATCGCAATAGACGTGAAGGACTATAATGCGTTAAGAGCTCGCTCAAGTACTGGGGAGCTAAACCATTTAGTGCTTTGTAAGTAATCAGCAATATTTTAAAATTTATACGATGTTTAATAGGCAGCCAATGCAGTGTTGACAGAACCGGGCTAATATGGTCATACTTCCTGGTTCTGGTAAGAACTCTAGCGGCTGCGTTTTGAACTAGCTGTAGTTTGTTTATTAAGCATGCAGGGCAACCACCCAGTAGAGCATTACAATAATCTAGCCTTAATGTCATGAATGCATGAACTAATTGTTCCGCATTTGTCAATGAGAGCATATGACGTAATTTAGATATATTTTTAAGATGGAAAAATGCAGTTTTACAGATACTAGACACATGACTTTCAAATTAAAGATTGGTATCAAAGAGCACACCCAGGTTCCTAACTGATGACGAAGACTTAACAGAGCAGCCATCAATTGTTTGACAGTATTCTGGGTTATTAAGTGTGGCAGTTTTTTGTCCAATGATTAGAATCTCTGTTTTTTCTGAATTTAGTAATAGGAAATTACTGGTCATCCAATTTTTTATATCAGCTATGCATTCCGTTAATTTTGAGAATTGGTAAGTTTCGTTAGGTTTTGAAGAAATATACAGCTGAGTATCATCAGCATAACAGTGAAAGCTAATTCCATATTTCCTAATGATATATCCTAATGGTAGCATGTACAGAGTGAACAGCAGCGGTCCTAGTACTGAGCCTTGTGGTACGCCATACTGAACTTGTGATCGATAAGACATCTCTTCATTTACTGCTACAAAATGAAAACGGTCAGATAAGTATGATTTAAATCATGCTAGTGCAAGTCCACTAATGCCAACATAGTTTTCTAGTCTATTTAAAAGAATGTTGTGGTCGATAGTATCAAATGCAGCACTAAGATCAAGTAACACTAATAGAGAGATACAACCACGATCGGATGATAAGAGCAAATCATTTGTTACTATAATGAGAGCAGTCTCAGTACTATGGTACGGTCTAAATCCGGACTGAAAATCCTCGCAGATATTATTTCTTTCTAAAAAGGAACACAGTTGTGATGATACTGCTTTTTCTAGTATCTTTGACAGAAAAGGCAGATTCGAGATTGGCCTGTAATTGACTAATTCTGTAGGATCAAGTTGCGGTTTTTTAACAAGCGGTTTAATCATAGCCAACTTAAAGGTTTTTGGTACGTATCCTAGAGACAAAGATGAATTAATGATATTTAGAAGAGGAACTATGACCTCTGGAAGCATCTCTTTCAGTAGCTTAGTCGGTATAGGGTCTAGCATACAAGTTGTCGATTTAGATGAATTAACAAGTTTGCAAAATTCTTCCTCTCCTATAGCAACAAATGAATCAAAATTTTCCTCACGGAGACTACAATGCACTCCCTGATGCGCTACTGTAGTAGACGGTTGCATAGTTATAATTTTGTCCCTGATATTATAGATCTTATAAGTGAAGAAGTTCATAAAGTCATTACTGCTGTGTTTCTTGGAAACTTCTGGGCTTGAAGCTTTCTTTTTCGTTAGTTTAGCCACTTGTTCAAATAAATACCTAGGATTATGTTTATTTTCTTCTAATAGGGTTGAAAAATAATCCGTTCTAGCATCTTTTAATGCCTCTCTGTAAGCAATCGAGCTCTCCTTCCATGAAATCCGAAATACCTCTAGTTTTGTTTTCTTCCACTTTCGCTCCATTTTTCTGGCTGCTCTCTTAAGGGCCCGGGTGTGCTCGTTGTACCACGACGTTGGACTATTTTCTTTAATCTTCTTTAAGCGCAACGGAGCAACTATGTCTAAAGTGCTGGAAAAGAGAGATTTAAACGTTTCTGTTGCAATATCAAGTTCTTCTAAGCTATCCGGGATGCTGAGATGATGAAACTGATTAGGAAGATTATTAATAAAGCCATCTTTAGTGGCAGAAGTGATAGGTCTAACATATTTATAACACGGAGTCGGCTTTGCAGCCTTGGCTAAATGTAATTTACACGAGACTAGATAATGATCTGAGATGTCGTCGCTCTGCTGCAGAATTTCAACAGCATCAACATCTATTCCATGAGATAATATTAGATCTAGAGTATGGTTACGAAAATGAGTAGGTTCTGACACATGTTGTCTCACTCCAATTGAGTTTATAATGTCTTTAACCCTCTGGAGTCTAAGGTGTTTTTGGGGTTCTTGAGATGCCCTGACATTTGTGCTTTTTTCAGTTGCTTATAAACATATTAATGACACAGGTTAAATTACACTCTATTTAGCACAAATATGGCTACCATCATGTATGAGCAACATGAATGTACATGTTTGTATTTTTGAGAGAATATTGTTTATGCATGGTTATTGAAAAAACAAAAAAATAAAGTTTCTGAAATAAGGCCACAAAACGCATACTAAATATCGGTCCACAAGACTTTTGACTAATGGATGTTGTCGCCTAGAGTTTTTTTTTCACAATGATCTGAAAATCATCCTGCCTAATCACTCACATAAAACAATAGATTGTTTTAAATTGTAAAAAACATTTTTTTGAGTGGAAAGGGATTATGCGGATGGGCGTGAATGGCCCAACCCCCTCATGAATAATTAGGTGGTTCTCACCTGACTAGATAATGACCCTGCATAATAATGAGCCTTTCATTCAGGTGTGTCACACAAGAATGAATGCAAGGACAATATATATATATATATATATATATATATATATATATATATATGAAGAGTTCAGATGCAAAAGCCTCTAAGTGCCATTTTAAATTTTCTTCTAGAATGATCATTTTTATCAAGCTTGTATATTTAAGTCCAGTAATTTCATTTAAATGGCAATGAAAATGATCTATTAATTGTCATTTAAGTGAAATTACCGAACTTAAATATACAAGCTTGATAAAAAATGATCATTCTAGAAGAAAATTTAAAATGGCACTTAGACGCTTTTGCATCTGAACTCTTCATATACACTCACCGGCCACTTTATTAGGTACCCCATGCTAGTAACGGGTTGGACCCCCTTTTGCCTTCAGAACTGCCTCAATTCTTCGTGGCATAGATTCAACAAGGTGCTGGAAGCATTCCTCAGGGAGTTTGGTCCATATTGACATGATGGCATCACACAGTTGCCGCAGATTTATCGGCTGCACATCCATGATGCGAATCTCCCGTTCCACCACATCCCAAAGATGCTCTATTGGATTGAGATCTGGTGACTGTGGAGGCCATTTGAGTACAGCGAACTCATTGTCATGTTCAAGAAACCAGTCTGAGATGATTCCAGCTTTATGACATGGCGCATTATCCTGCTGAAAGTAGCCATCAGAAGTTGGGTACATTGTGGTCATAAAGGGATGGACATGGTCAGCAACAATACTCAGGTAGGCTGTGGCGTTGCAACAATGCTCAATTGGTACCAAGGGGCCCAAAGAGTGCCAAGAAAATATTCCCCACACCATGACACCACCACCACCAGCCTGAACCGTTGATACAAGGCAGGATGGATCCATGCTTTCATGTTGTAGACGCCAAATTCTGACCCTACCATCCGAATGTCGCAACAGAAATCGAGACTCATCAGACCAGGCAACGTTTTTCCAATCTTCTATTGTCCAATTTCGATGAGCTTGTGCAAATTGTAGCCTCAGTTTCCTGTTCTTAGCTGAAAGGAGTGGCACCCGGTGTGGTCTTCTGCTGCTGTAGCCCATCTGCTTCAAAGTTCGACGTACTGTGCGTTCAGAGATGCTCTTCTGCCCACCTTGGTTGTAACGGGTGGTTATTTGAGTCACTGTTGCCCTTCTATCAGCTCGAACCAGTCTGGCCATTCTCCTCTGACCTCTGGCATCAACAAGGCATTTCCGCCCACAGAACTGCCACCCACTGGATGTTTTTTCTTTTTCGGACCATTCTCTGTAAACCCTAGAGATGGTTGTGCGTGAAAATCCCAGTAGATTAGCAGTTTCTGAAATACTCAGACCAGCCCTTCTGGCACCAACAATCATGCCACGTTCAAAGTCACTCAAATCACCTTTCTTCCCCATACTGATGCTCGGTTTGAACTGCAGGAGATTGTCTTGACCATGTCTACATGCCTAAATGCACTGAGTTGGCGCCATGTGATTGGCTGCTTAGAAATTAAGTGTTAACGATCAGTTGGACAGGTGTACCTAATAAAGTGGCCGGTGAGTGTATATATATATATATATATATATATACAATCCAAATATAAATTAAAGTAAAAAGCACATTTTTAGTCATACCTAGAAACAAATCCTGGTCAAAAAGGCTATATAGTTGGATGTGGTCATGTAAAAATAACGTTTACTAATGTAGGAGAGAGTGAATGAATGACACAGATGCGATGGACAGCTGTAGTAACATCGCGCGCGCGTCTGTGCCATTCATTCATTTACAAACAAAATTACACACAATTCATATTTAAACAGTCTTTGTGCAGTTTCCAGACACTATTCAATAACGCGATTAGAACAAAGCATTTAAGAATAAATAACTTACTTCATCAGCTGAATCCGTGCTCCTGAAATGAGTAATGAATCTAACGTTACCAGCACTTCTGAGGTAACTTTTCCAGGATTATTACGATAGTATTATTGCTCACAGCGCAGCAAGACGAGGTAAGTACAAGATTCTTATCTTTTTACTTCTTTGTAAAAGTATACGTATTTCAAGGGTAACATATGAGCAGAAATTGGCGAACAAAAGCTTATTTAATGTGGCAGTAGGCTGTTTTTACAGTAAAAACTTTATAATCCATCCAAAACTAATCAATGAAATCTTGTCTAAATATTCATATTTAGTCTGTAACATATCGTGTTTATGCGAGTGTGAGATGCGCGCTGTACAGCTGTAAACAACAGCACGCGCGCGTCTGTGCCTTTCATTCATCATTCACACTATCAAGGCAAGGCAAGGCAAGGCACTTTTATTTATAAAGCACGTTTAAAACAGCCACTGCTGACCAAAGTGCTGTACAGTCAGTTAAAAAAATATAAAATACATAAATACACCAACCAACACAAACACAACATAAGCCCATCATAAAGCGCATCATAAAATTACATTTGACCAAACGCCAAAGAGAAGAAATAAGTCTTTAGTGAAGATTTAAAACTATCAACAGTGGGAGATAGCCTCAGATGATCCGGCAAATCATTCCACAAACGTGGAGCAGCGACAGAAAAGGCACAATCCCCAGTCTTGATCGTGGCATAGTAAGCATCAACTTGTTCGAGGACCTTAAAGGTCTAGAACATTTCCTGTGGAGAAGGTCCGTAATGTATTGAAGTGCCTGACTATTTAACCCCTTAAACACGTATAATAATATCTTGAACTTGACACGGTATTCGATCGGCAACCAGTGAAGCGAAGCAAGAACAGGCGAAATATGTTCCCTCTTTCGAGTCCCAGTAAGAAGCCTGGCGGCAGCGTTTTGTACCATTTGTAGGCGGGATAAGGAAGACTTAGCCACCCCCAGGTACAGCGAGTTACAATAATCCAGCCTAGTTGTAATAAAGGCATGGATCACTATCTCTAAATCTTTTACTGTTAAAAATGCCTTTAATTTCGCAATAGATCTCAAATGATAAAAGCTACTCTTCACCACTGAGTTAATTTGTTTGTCAAGTTTAAGGCAAGTTTAATTTATCAATATCGCGATTATAACAAAGCTCTTAAGAATAAATAACTTACTACATCAGCTTGATTCGCTGCTCCTCGGAATGAAACTGCCAGGACTTCTGAGGTAAATTGTTCCAGGATTAGGACGATAGTAGCTATTATTCCTCAGAGCGCAGCAAGAGGTAAAGTCCACGATTCTTATTCAACTTGATGTGTTTTATCCAGCTGATATGGGGGCGTTAACAGTTGTCATGGCTTGCCTCAGATTATTTGCGTTTGAATAGCGTGCGCTCTCTGTGGGCGTGGTCACATTAAAAGATAATTAGCTGAAATGAGGAGGACTGACATCTCTCTCTTTTTATATAGATTACATAAACAGAGAATATTTGTTTTAGTTTTGAATTAGATCATTTAAAAGTACACACTTTAATGATTATAAATATATATTTCTCATGCATGTGTGACTAGTATTCGCTGAGTTTTGTTTACATTTAGAGACGTGCTCCAGAAAAAAAGTTCACGGAGACGGAGAGGCAGAAAGCACACCCTGTTTATTTTCTTTATTTTACAAAAGTACAATGTTTTATTTCGATTGGAAGTGGACCCATAAAAAAGTAGACATTTAACAGTTCATTTTTTCATATTTCTTAAGTGTGTATGACAAAAAATGACTGAGTATTTTAAGTCTATATTGCTGCTATGTGAAAAAAATCGCGCAAAACGCGCCGGCGCGTTTTCAGACCCCAGAGGGTTACATGCCAATCCCAATGCATCTTTTTCATTATCTACATGTATATTAAAATCGCCAACAATTAGGACTTTATCGGCAGCCAATACTAATTCTGATAGAAAGTCAGCAAATTCTTTGATAAAATCTTTATGGTGTCCTGGTGGCCTGTACACAGTAGCCAGCAGAATTCTCAAACGTGATTTATTGTTTACACTATATATTTTTACATTAAGCACCAACACTTCAAAAGAAGTATATTTAAAACTAGATTTCTTAGTGGTTTTTAAAATATTACTATAAATTACAGCAACACCTCCCCCTTTGCCTTTCGGACGAGGCTCATGTTTATAACAGTAATCTTGCGGAGTGGACTCATTTAAAGTAATGTAATCGTTTGGTTTTAGCCAGGTTTCTGTCAAACACAGCACATCTAGCTTATAGTCTGTAATCTTATCATTAACTATGAGCGCTTTTGAATTAAGGGATCGAATATTCAACAACCCAAGCTTTATCGTTTGCTCATCTGTATTATATCTGTTTTTTATTTGCTTAACATCAAATACATTTTTAACATTAGAAAGGTTTGGCAGTTTTTTGGATTTCCAAATTCGGGGAACAGACACAGTCTCTATATGATGATATCTAGGTGAAAGAGCCTCTATGTGATGGGATTTATCTGACCTTGGTGACGCGAGGCCGCTAGCAGACGGTCGGTTTAGCCAGTCTGTCTGCTTCCTGACCTGAGCCCCAGGTTGTCATGTTTTATCTCTAAGACTATGAGCCAAATTACTAGAGAGAAGAGCAGAACCATCCCAGGAGGGATGAATACCATCTCTTTTCAACAGGTCAGGTTTGCCCCAAAAACTTTTCCAATTATCTATGAATTCTATATTATTATTTTTGCGGACACCACTTAGACAACCAGCCATTGAGTGAACACAATCTACTAACTATCTCATCACTCCTTCGAACAGGAAGTGGGCCAGAGCAAATTACAGTGCCTGACATCGTACTTGCGAGTTCAAACACCTCTTTAATATTAATTTTGGTGATCTCCGACTGGCGAAGTCGAACATCATTAGTGCCGACGTGAATAACAATCTTAGAGAATTTACGATTAGCATTAGCCAGCAGTTTTAAATTTGCTTTGATGTCAGGCGCTCTGGCTTCCGGCAAACATGTGACTATGGTGGCTGGTGTCTCTATTTTCACGTTCCGTGTAATAGAATCGCCAATTACCAGGGCACAATCAACATAATTCTCAGTGGGTGTTTCACTGAGTGGGGCAAATCGATTTGTTTTGGTAATCGGAACAGAAGAGTGGTTTTTTGATCCGCGACTAGAGCGATCTCTCACAGTTACCCATCTGCCTGGCTGCACAGGCAATAACTCAGCCGGAACCGAATCATGTAAATGGTTCACTATGCTAGGCGCATCCAAAGTAGTATCTAAGGCTTGAGCACACTTACTATCCTCAATTAAAGTTTGGATGCGTGTCTCTAATTCTGAAATCTTCTCCGTCAGCCTGACTGTCTCCTTGCATTTATCACATATAAACCCTATATTGCCGACGGGGAAGGCTATGGTAAACATGTGGCATGAGGTGCAGTTGACAATAACAGGACAAGACATTACTCACCGTGTTTGTTGACTGATTCTTACTCACCTAGGCTTTTTATTAACTCAGAGGCGCAGGCCTCAGGTGCATCTCCCTGAGTGGTTGAGTTTGATGGCGAGAATCTTTAGCAACTATGTTTCTCGTATTTGCATCCTTTCATATAAAAGATAGGGTTGCATTCTCCCCCTGGAAGTAGTTGTATTTTCCAAGGTTGTAATTGAAAATATTCTCCCACTGGCGAAAACTAATTCAAAGGAAGGTTGTTGAGGCCAGGACTTCATTTGTTATAAGAGAATAGAAGCATGGATACCTTAAATTATTGTAAGATAGTGACTTAGGGAGTGGTACCACTAGACCAGGTGTGCCCAATCCTGCTCCTGGCGATCGACTGTCCTGCACAGTTAATCTCTAACCCTGATCAAACACACCTGCCTTTAATTTTCAAGTAATACTGAAGACCTTAATTGGTTGTTAAGACCTTAATTGAAGACCTTCAGGTGTGTTTGATTAGGGTTGGAGATGAACTGTGCAGGACAGTCGATCACCAGGAGCAGGATTGGGCACACCTGCACTAGACAGTCTATATGAGTCTTTGGGAATGCACCCTTGATTGACACTTTGACTATGACTTATGTTATGCCCATTATATTTGTGCAAATTCACAGCTAGAGTGGTGGGTATTTGTTCCTCATAGTGTCAATCCAAGACAGTGTTGAAGTTCCACTTCGAAAAGGAGTGTCTCAGGTTACGTCTGTAACCATGGTTCCCTGAGAAGGGAAACAAGACACTGCTTCTCGTTGCTATGCCTTTGGCCTGCCTGCGTGTCTCCTTCAGACAAAAGACGTACACTCACCTAAAGGATTATTAGGAACACCTGTTCAATTTCTCATTAATGCAATTATCTAATCAACCAATCACATTTGCTTCAAATTAATCAACCAATCACAGTTGCTTCAATGCATTTAGGGGTGTGGTCCTGGTCAAGACAATCTCCTGAACTCCAAACTGAATGTCAGAATGGGAAAGAAAGGTGATTTAAAGTCCCTGTAAAGTCAAAATGAAGTATGTGTTCTGAGTTTGTCACACCACAGACAAATGTGTTATTAGTCACCCAGCCAAATTTGAATGATAAAAAAAGCCGGCAAGTACATAAAATAAGCTTTTAAAATCTTGAAAAAATTAGCAGTAGTCTCTGCTCTCAAACGCTGGGGGCGTGTCCGCTGGCTGCGCTGAAACCACGCCCACTCGCGGGAAAGCTGCCTTCGCCACACTCAACTCTGTCACCGCTACAGCCGAAATGGATGCTTTAGTAGTGTTACTGCGTGGACTCCGACTACCAATTATAATTATAACATAAGCACACAAGGCAACTTACACTCATTGGTGGGCACGCACTGCCGATGATGGCACCAGTTGTCGGCGCGACGGGAGGATAAAGGGGGGAGATAGTCGGTTCGGCCCGTTCGGCCACATTCACCAGTAACAGCGGATTATCAGTGAATCCCAGTTGTCTCCGACGAACATTTATAAAACTATCCCGTGTAAAATGATCACTACAGATGCGGGTTTTGTCGGTGATCCTCATCTCTCCATCAAGGTGGCTCTTCACAAAATTAATACACCTCTTCTTGATGTGATCGTTTTTCGGAAATGTAAATAAGGACACCGATCTGTTTTGTACGTGATGGCATCCAGGTAGTACGCATTTCCGTGATGAAGGCATAGCTAGCTAGCAAACTGTAGGCGAGTATCTAATAGACGGACGCGATTGATCGGCAAACTGATGTGAATTTGCTCTAGTGTGGCTCCAGTGCGTCATCAAGTAGGGGCGTGTCCAGGAGCTCAGGGGCTCCAGTGCGTCATCGAGCCCCCTTTTAGCCCCGCCCAGAAAATCCGGAAAATTGCAATGGTGAAAAACTGTTTAACGGTCTAACTCCACAATTCAGTACTTCACAGTTCACAGTCTTTGTAAAATGTGTTAGCAATACATTTCTAACATTTATAATGTGTTTAGAATTTTTTTTTTAAATTGCCTTTACAGGGACTTTAAGCAATTTTGAGCGTGGCATGGTTGTTGGTGCCAGACGGGCCGGTCTGAGTATTTCACAATCTGCTCAGTTACTGAGATTTTCACGCACAACCATTTCTAGGGTTTACAAAGAATGGTTTGAAAAGGGAAAAACATCCAGTATGCGGCAGTCCTGTGGGCGAAAATGCCTTGTTGATGCTAGAGGTCAGAGGAGAATGGGCCGACTAATTCAAGCTGATAGAAGAGCAACTTTGACTGAAATAACCACTCGTTACAACCGAGGTATGCAGCAAAGCATTTGTGAAGCCACAACACGCACAACCTTGAGGCGGATGGGCTACAACAGCAGAAGACCCCACCGGGTACCACTCATCTCCACTACAAATAGGAAAAAGAGGCTACAATTTGCAAGAGCTCACCAAAATTGGACAGTTGAAGACTGGAAAAATGTTGCCTGGTTTGATGAGTCTCGATTTCTGTTGAGACATTCAGATGGTAGAGTCAGAATTTGGTGTAAACAGAATGAGAACATGGATCCATCATGCCTTGTTACCACTGTGCAGGCTGGTGATGGTGGTGTAATGGTGTGGGGGATGTTTTCTTGGCACACTTTAGGCCCCTCAGTGCCAATTGAGCATTGTTTGAATGCCACGGCCTACCTGAGCATTGTTTCTGACCATGTCCATCCCTTTATGGCCACCATGTACCCATCCTCTGATGGCTACTTCCAGCAGGATAATGCACCATGTCACAAAGCTCGAATCATTTCAAATTGGTTTCTTGAACATGACAATGAGTTCACTGTACCCCCACAATGGCCCCCACAGTCACCAGATCTCAACCCAATAGAGCATCTTTGGGATGTGGTGGAACGGGAGCTTCGTGCCCTGGATGTGCATCCCACAAATCTCCATCAACTGTAAAATGCTATCCTATCAATATGGGCCAACATTTCTAAATTTCATAGTTCTAAACTTTGTTGAATCAATGCCACGTAGAATTCTGCATTCTGCCACGTGCAGTTCTGAAGGCGAAAGGGGGTCAAACACAGTATAAGTATGGTGTTCCTAATAATCCTAGGTGAGTGTATGTTGATGTAAATGTATGTGAAGTATATTACAGACACCCTCTTATACTCACGAGTGCTCGCTAATTATGTCATGGACTGTCTCGGGCAATACAATTGGTGCGTTTTTTCACGTGCTTCAGACACTAGTTACACTGATGGTGTTCCACATAGCATCAATCCAACACGCAGTGTCTCTTTCCTCTTTCTCAGGCAACCAGTTACTTTCGTTACCTGTGACGTTCTCCATGTTACACTGTGCATGCAGTTGTATTCAGCAGTAACACTAGGAGAAAATACATTTGTAGTAAATAAGGTCTGAGGTCCGAGTCAAAGGAAGCATTAATTATCGTAATGGTTATTTCAGCAAACCACTACTGACATGATCTGCAATACTAAGCACACTGTAAAAACAATTATTTTTTTAAGATAAGATAAGATAAGATAATATTTTTCCGTTTTCTACTTCAAGATGAATTCATTGGGCCCTATCTTGCACCCGGCGCAAATGACTTTGGTACACTGACGCATGTATCGTTCCTATTTTGCACCCGCGCAAAGCGGACTTTTCCCTCCACAGACGCACGCCGGCAAACTATAGAATGAACTTGCGCTCCCTGGGCGGTTCAGCGCAAAAAATGAGGCGTGTTCCAGCGCAAACAATCCCTGCTGCTATTTTGCAGTTCCAGAAAACAATTGCGCCACTGACCAGAAAAAAGCTAGTTTAAAGTCAGTGGCGCGCGTACATTCAGATGCTATTTTAAGCGCGCATGCTTGGTCATAATACAGAGTGTGAACAACGCGCATACACTGTAGATGATTCTCTCATCTACACAGATGCATTTTCCTTTTTACACATGATACATTATTATAAGGAAAAATATTAAAACACGAGGGAAATCATTGTATATATATATATAGTGCTTTTCACAATACAGATTGTATCAAAGCAGCTTCACAGTATCAATATGTTGTGTCCATGACGATGGGAAAAATAGGCATAAAGCTTAGGCCTACATATTTACCCAAATTATTATATGCATGTATAACCGAAGCTAGTTTGGGTGGGTTTGTCCCATCCCCAATGTCACTTCTCTTTCTTTTACGGCCCTGACGAGAACATCGATCTCCTCGGCTGTGAACCGATTCTGAAGCGCTCCTGGTAAATGCGCCGTTATATTAGTATTGCGCCATGGAACAAGCGCACCTCGTTCATCATGCTCTTAAAGGGAATGTGATATGACGCTCTGATTGGTTTATTTCACGTTACGCCCAAACACCTATGAATAATGAAGCTACTTCAGACCAACCCCTTTTAAACTTGCGTCGGGCGCAAGAGTCATTTATCCCGCCGGTAAAATAGCAACAGCGCCCAAGACCCGCCCACAAAGTTACTTGCGCTTCGCGCTTGATACTTGCGTTTCAGATCGTTAAAATAGGGCCCAATGTGTTACTTGCCATTTCTTTGTAATTACTTGTGAAATTTACTAGCAATTTCTGAGTAAAAATTGTTCCTATACCAAATTGTTTTAGATTCTTTGTTGATATAAATTGAACTAACATATAACACTCTGTAATACTACATTAATACTGATGTGTGTGTGTGTGTTCATAGTCTCTTCAGTGTTGTGCTGGAGCTGATAACCAAAGATCGAGATGTCAGCGGGCAGACAGGTGGAAAGCCTGGCGGGTTCGATGTCAAGGCTTTACGAGCGTTCAGAGTTCTGCGACCCCTTCGTCTGGTCTCAGGAGTGCCAAGTGTGTTCACATCTTTACCCAGCATTCACTGACAGAACAGCCTAATAACATGCTGATAATAATAACACTCTGCTGCTCGTGCGTCCCTGTGAAAAACAAGTACACCTTAGCACACTATTAAAAATATATATATTTTAAAAGAATATACTTGAGTGCAAGCTAAATATAATGTTTTGGGACTTTTAATTGCATGGTAGTTACAATTAAATGAAACTGTATTATATTAAATGCAATTATTTAAACTTAAGTAGGACTTTTATCTTCATTTGTAATTGCATAATTGTTTCTATTGTCACTGAAATATGGTTAAAGTCTATTGTCGAATGTACTGACAAGCATTAATGTATTTCATGTACTTAAATATACTTTATACACTATATAAATTTATCAATATCATTTATCACTTATATTTATTGTATAGTGCTTTATCTGATTTAATATGTTTGTCAACACATAAAAAAGTGTACTTCTTTTTAGCATGATAAAAGATTATTAAAACATAATAATTTAAACTGTACTTTAAGGTAAAACTTTAAATTTGACATTATTACAAAGTCCACTTTTTAAAAGTGTACTTAAGAAACATGAATTTTCATAAGGGGTGTGTGTGTGTGTGTGTGTGTGTGTGTGTGTGTGTGTGTAGGCTTACAGGTGGTGCTGAACTCCATAATTAAGGCCATGGTTCCTCTTCTTCACATCGCTCTGCTTGTACTCTTCGTCATCATCATCTACGCCATCATCGGTCTGGAGCTGTTCATCGGGAAGATGCACTCAACCTGCTATCTAAACGGCTCGCGTCAGTGTGTTCTCACATTCATTAGATTATTTACAAACAATAAAAGCTCTCTTTCTAAAATTTATTTTGGATTACACACATCATAATATATCAAATAATGTATCTTAAAGGGATGGTTCTCCCAAAAATTTAAATTACCCCATGATTTACTCACCCTGAAGTCATCTTAGTTGTAAATGACTTTCTTCTTTCAGACGAATACAATCAGACTTATATTAAAAAATGTTTCCAAGCTTTATAATGGCAGTGAATGGCAGTTTCTGTTTTGAAGTCCATAAAAGTGCATCTATCCATGATAAAAGTGCATCTATCCATGATAAAAGTGCATCTATCCATAATAAAAGTGCATCTGTCAATGATAAAAGTGCATCTATCCATCATAGAAGTGCATATGTCAATGATAAAAGTGCATCTATCCATGATAAAAGTGCATCTGTCCATAATAAAAGTGCATCTGTCCATGATAAAAGTGCTCCACATGCCTTAATAAAGGCCTTCTGAAGTGAAGCGATGAGTTTGTGTAAGAAAAATATTTATTAATATTTAAAACATTACAAAGTAAAATTCTATCTTCTGGCCAAACAAACATACGCAGTCTTTACTTACGCCTAAAGCGCAACTTACGCAACTCATGACGTCAGAAGTAGCGTAGTGCGTCATGGCGTAAATATCAGCGTCAGTGTCGCATTATTCGCAGAAGTTGCGCGTAGACTAATGTCGAATCCGTATATTCGTTTGGCCGGAAACTATTATTGTTATAAAAAACTGTTATTTTACTTTATAAAAAGTTTAAATATGGATATTTTTCTTACATGAACGCATCGCTTCAGAAGGCCTTTATTAACCCTCCGGACCCTGTGGAGCACTTTATGATGGACAGATGCACTTTATGATGGATAGATGCACTTTATGATGGATAGATGCACTTTTATGATGAAAAGATGCACTTTATGATGGATAGATGCACTTTATGATGGATAGATGCACTTTTATGATGGATAGATGCACTTTTATGATGAAAAGATGCACTTTTATGATGGATAGAGGCACTTTTATGATGGATAGATGCACTTTTATGATGGATAGATGCACTTTTATGATGAACAGATGCACTTTTATGATGGATAGATGCACTTTTATAATGGATAGATGCACTTTTATGATGAACAGATGCACTTTTATGATGGATAGATGCACTTTTATGATGAACAGATGCACTTTTATGATGGATAGATGCACTTTTATGATGAACAGATGCACTTTTATGAACAGAAACGGCCATTCACTCCCATTATGAAGCTTGGAAGTGCCAGGACATTTTTTAGTATAACTCTGATTGTATTCGTCTGAAAGGATGGCTTGAGGGTGAGTACATAATACGGTCATTTTCTTTTTTGGGTGAACTATCCCTATAAAGATATCCTGACTAGTATGTTCATACACAGTAAAAATGGCACCTTTTCCTGAGAATGTTTCTCTCCACACAGGCACATTAGCAGAAGAGGATCCTGCTCCCTGTTCTCTCTCAGGTCATGGGCGTCACTGCCCTGCCAATGGCACCGTGTGTCGGGACGGCTGGCACGGGCCCAACAACGGCATCACTAACTTTGATAACTTCTTGTTTGCCATGTTGACTGTGTTCCAGTGTATCACCATGGAGGGCTGGACCGATGTGCTGTACTGGGTGAGACTTGCACTGAATTCAAACAATACTAGTATATCTCTAGTTTTCATTACCTTTCAAACTGCACAAATTGAAATAGAAATTGAGAATTGAAAATACGCCCAATGGAAACACGCCAATTTCACAAAAAACTCCCATATATCGCAAAAAAGTTTTTGCGCTCACACATGTGGTTTTTCAGGCAATTCGAAAAAGGAATATTTCGCAAAACTGCAATACAAACAGTTTTTGCGCATTTACAGTCACATGACGTATGTAACAGTCGATCGTTGTTTAAAGATGACGTGATATGTTTGGACAGAAGACGAGTTCTTTATTAAACTCATAAAAGACAAAAGTATCACGGGAATACTGGATTATTAACAACAAAGAAGTGCCACAATTTCTCCAGATCTTGAAGCAGAAGGATGGAGAAACACTCGGATGAGCCGAGGCTTTCCTTGCTTTTAATGCTGTGAAAACACACACACGTCTCCTTTAGTTAATAATAATAGCCAGTGCAGTGGCTGCGATATACATAAACCTACTAACACCCGTTGCCATGATTTTTGGAACGACTTATCGCAAGAGGAAAAATTTACGCTTTAGCCGCATAACATCGATTAATGGAAATGGCGTCATTTTGCAGTCGTTTTTTATCGACGTTTAGAAAATATCGCAAAAGTTTTGCGCAAAATTGTAATGGAAACGTGGCTACTGACCATAGACAAAGCGTCTGTGACGTCACCCATAGACTTTCTGAAGAACGGTTTTGAGGCCGTTTATGGGGGTGTGGGCGGCGCCATCTTGGAAATATTTCAATACAAATGTTCAAAGATACAGAGGTGGTCTGAAGTGTTGTGTCAGATCACGGCCGAGACGTCACATTCAGGAATTCAACTCGGTGCAGCCCGTTATCAGCTGTCAATCAAGCTGTCAATCAAAGTTAACCACGCTCTTATTTGTCATACATTTTATATCTAAATACGATCTAAACTAACAAGTTAGAAAAAATTTCACCCCCCTCACAGTTGTCAGGCACTCGGAACCTATCGAAAAATACAATAAAAGTCCATGGGACCAACCTGTAAAAACATGAATTTATGCTGTGAAAATGGACATTTTAAGATTCATTATTAAAATTCATTATTATTATTCAGATTAGAATGTTGCCGCTTGCTACTGACGTTCCTCTTTCCTGCAGGTCGTGTCCACTCGCGTCCACACACACACACACACACACACACACACAGAGCTCAATAGATGCTAATGAGATTGACCCTGAGACTGAAGGGACAAAGTCAGAAGACGGGCAAAATTGAGACCTCAGGAAATCTTCAGCCTTTGTTTATTAGTGGTGGAGAAAACACACAAATCAAGTATACTTGAATAAAAGTACAGATATGAGAAAATATTATTCTTGTAAAAGCTGTAGTTCTAAGTACTTGTAAAAGATGGCCGAAGATCGCAGCTGGACTGGCGCTGACGAACCAATGGGCTTAAACAGTTCGTCCTTACCATTTAGTTCGCAAATAAACTGACAGACATGAGCTAAATATGATTTTCATTCAAATCATAATCAATGCTTTAGCTGCTTATTTTTAGTGTCCTACATAATCCACAAAAAAAAAAAGTTAATTTACTTTAAAAGTCCATTTGCTGGCCAGTGGAAGTTCATTATATACAATTATGTCAGTAACACTTTACAAATAAAGTTGTATGTTGTATAAAGTACATGTTAACGTTAGCAAATTTAGTACTGTATACATACACTTACAGTAAAGTGCTGTATGTCTTTATTGTGAATATTCAGTTTAATTCACTTCTCACTTCTTTTATAGACTGCAAAAACTAGTAACCTGCAATTGTTAACTTAAAGAGTTTTTTTTGTAACTTAATTTAAGCAAAATTTTTTTTTTTAATCAATTTTGGTAACAATTACCAATTACAGTATGTTGGAATAAATAAATGTATTTAGGTTTATTCAGCCTAAATTATTTTTTTACTTGAATAAAAATTTGATCATTTGTAGGTCTCAGTGTATATGATTAGCAGGCGAGACTGAAGTAGAGTTTGAGTGCATAATAGGAAACTCAGAATTGCCCAGTTTTGCTGCCATAGTTTTGTACATCAGGGTGGATTTGGTAAAGTGAGTTACTGTAATGTGAGAGATGTTGTGTGTTTCAGATGAATGACGCCATGGGTTTTGAGTTGCCTTGGGTCTATTTTGTCAGTCTGGTCATTTTCGGCTCCTTCTTTGTCCTTAATCTAGTACTGGGAGTTCTCAGTGGGTGAGTTATTTTATAAAATGCTGTCCACAATCAGTTTCTGTACTTCCCATTTTCATAGATACGCCTTAGCATTCATTTGAATGAGTGTGTCTGTGTGTGTCCACCGCAGCGAGTTCTCTAAGGAGCGCGAGAAGGCCAAGGCTCGTGGAGATTTCCAGAAACTGCGTGAGAAACAGCAGCTTGAAGAGGATCTGAAGGGATATCTGGATTGGATCACACAAGCGGAGGACATCGACCCTGATAATGATGAAGAGGGAGATCCGGAGGCCAAACGCAACCGTACGTCAAATGCGACTCATTATTTTATCTGTTTGAAACGCACACTGTCATTTGCACACATTAACAGTTCTATCCAAAGCTGGAATCAAATCAATAATGTTTACAACAATTCCATGTTTGTCAGATGTAAGCGTTCAGTTTATGCATCTAACCATCGAAACCAGCCCTGTTTTGTGTGAGCAATGCTATAGTTCAGTGCAAACACAGTGTGAGTCAGTGAGCGGATTGTGGGACAGTAATGAATGTTAGGACAAAGCTGAAACTTGAGTTTTATCAGGAACTGGCTGTGTACAAACAGAAGGAACACAAGACGAGGACTCTCAGTTCCTGTGTGTGTTCATTCAAGCAGTCGACCTGTGTGTTGGTTTTATTTTATACCAACATTTACAGAGCAAATAAATGACAGCAAATAAGATATTGTAGCAAGAGTTTGGGAGTGATAGGGGGACCATGGAAAAGTTTAGAGAAAAGCAGTGTACAATTTAAAATAAATAAAATAAGATTAAAATAACTATCCAACTAAATACATTTGATTACAATCAAATTAAAATAAAAAACATTTTATTTAAATAAATAAATAAATAATACATTAAAACACTACTAATAAAGAAACAAGAACACGCTCTTCTTTTTAATGAATTATATATGCGTTCTTTATAACAACATTCTTCATTCTTTCAAGCAGACATACAGTATTTACATATTTTTATAAATTAAAAATAGATTAACCCTTATTAAACTTATTCTGTCAAGAGCATTGAATGACTTCCTCTTTTTGTTGTGTTAATAGCATTAATGACGGGCAGCATCAGGTTTATTAGACTGCTGTCACTTTAAGGCCGAACGCACAGATCTAAATATGCTTGTTAAATCTAAAAAGAGCTCAAATTAACTGGAGTTTTACTGATGGATGAAAAACCCCATAATGGAAAATCTACCACCCAAATTAAAAATAATGGATGCTTTTGATAATTAATAGTAATTATTTGCACCCTCTTTATTATGCACTGTGCATTAGTGCATGTACAGTATTTAGCTCTGCTGTGTAGTGAAAGTGTGATTGTAGCCTTTGCTTTATTATGCTTAATACTGAGACTATCTGTCTGTCTGTCTGTCTGTCTGTCTCGAGTGTTGTAGTGCTGTGTGTGTGTGTGTGTGTGTGTGTGTGTGTGTGTGTGTGTGTGTGTGTGTGTGTGTGTGTGTGTGTGTGTGTGTGTGTGTGTGTGTGTGCGCAGTAGATGCTCATAGCTGTTCTCTGTTTGAATGCATGTGAACTGAAGGGGTGACGCTGGGCGATCTGTCCCACGGGAAGAGAGCGGGAAACTCGGGCTGGTTCAGTCAGTCCACTGAGACTCAGGGTAAATCTTGCTGTGTGTGTGTGTGTGTGTGTGTGTGTGTTTGAGTGTGACTGACATATCATAACAACATATTCAATGAAAACAACAATGCATTGAATATAGCGGTAAGAGACCAAGCACAAATGACCCTGTAAACATGTGTTTGTTATATAACTGTATAAGTCTATAAGTCTATTCGCATTAAATGTAGTTACATTTCTTGTTTCTCACCTTTTGCATCTTTGCATGCTTCATCAAACCTGTACTTTTCATACAATTTTTTTGTCACAATCAACAATTTTCTGCATTGATAACCTATCCACCTTATTTTGCAATGCGTAAAGTTATTTTCTTTGAAAATGCGAGATTTCTGATTCTTTTACTGCTATAGGAAAAAAATTTGAAGATTAAAGTGCAGTAAATGGTAAAACTATTTGCATTACAAACTACTGTGTTTATGATTATGATGAAAAAATAAATATCAAGCAGAATAACGGACTGGTTTAGTAAAATAGCTGAAGTGAATGACACCGGAGGACTCACACAATTAAGTGACAAATCTGTATAAATCAGGTGGACAGGTCATGCCAAGATCAGATCCCAAAGACCTCAGCAACATTTATGGTGTATTTTTTGTTATTACGACACCAAGCGTGACTAAAAATGATTCCATTTAGGGATTTTCGTTAAATAAACTACAATCTACATTTAGGACTTTAGGATTACAAATATTTCCAGGCTGAGATTAATAGGGCTTTATAATATATGTAAGATATAAGCCAAGGTATGTGTAAATATTCCCTTGTCTCTATGATTCATTCATTTGATTTTTATTTCCTGACTAGCAGAGGACATTTCAAACCTCTATACTCTACCATTAACTCGTTTAGTTACTCTACTCTACTCTACTCTACTCTACTCTACTCTACTCTACTCTACTCTACCATTAACTCTTTTAGTTACTCTGCTCTACTCTACTCTACCATTAACTCTTTTAGTTACTCTACTCTACTCTACTATACTATACTATACTATACCATTAACTCTTTTAGTTACTCTACTCTACTCTACCATTAACTCTTTTAGTTACTCTACTCTACTCTACTCTACTCTACCATTAACTCTTTTAATTACTCTACTCTACTATACTCTACCATTAACTCTTTTAGTTACTCTACTCTACTCTACTCTACCATTAACTCTTTTAGTTACTCTATTCTACTCTACCATTAACTCTTTTAGTTACTCTACTCTACTCTACTATACTCTACCATTAACTCTTTTAGTTACTCTACTCTACCATTAACTCTTTTAGTTATTCTACTCTACTCTACTCTACCATTAACTCTTTTAGTTACTCTACTCTACTCTACTCTACCATTAACTCTTTTAGTTACTCTACTCTACTCTACTCTACCATTAACTCTTTTAATTACTCTACTCTACTATACTCTACCATTAACTCTTTTAGTTACTCTACTCTACTCTACTCTACCATTAACTCTTTTAGTTACTCTACTCTACTCTACCATTAACTCTTTTAGTTACTCTACTCTACTCTACTCTACTCTACCATTAACTCTTTTAGTTACTCTACTCTACTCTACCATTAACTCTTTTAGTTACTCTACTCTACTATACTATACTCTACCATTAACTCTTTTAGTTACTCTACTCTACTCTACCATTAACTCTTTTAGTTACTCTACTCTACTCTACTCTACCATGAACTCTTTTAGTTACTCTACTCTACTATACTATACTATACCATTAACTCTTTTAGTTACTCTACTCTACTCTACTCTACCATTAACTCTTTTAGTTACTCTACTCTACTCCACTCTACTCTACTCTACCATTAACTCTTTTAGTTACTCTACTCTACTCTACTCTACCATTAACTCTTTTAGTTACTCTACTCTACTCTACTCTACTCTACCATTAACTCTTTTAGTTACTCTACTCTACTATACTCTACTCTACTCTACCATTAACTCTTTTAGTTACTCTACTCTACTCTACTCTACTCTACCATTAACTCTTTTAGTTACTCTACTCTACTATACTATACTCTACCATTAACTCTTTTAGTTACTCTACTCTACTCTACCATTAACTCTTTTAGTTACTCTACTCTACTCTACCATTAACTCTTTTAGTTACTCTACTATACTATACTCTACCATTAACTCTTTTAGTTACTCTACTCTACTCTACCATTAACTCTTTTAGTTACTCTACTCTACTCTACCATTAACTCTTTTAGTTACTCTACTCTACTATACTATACTCTACCATTAACTCTTTTAGTTACTCTACTCTACTCTACCATTAACTCTTTTAGTTACTCTACTCTACTCTACTATACTCTACCATTAACTCTTTTAGTTACTCTACTCTACCATTAACTCTTTTAGTTACTCTACTCTACTCTACTCTACCATTAACTCTTTTAGTTACTCTACTCTACCATTAACTCTTTTAGTTACTCTACTCTACTCTACTCTACCATTAACTCTTTTAGTTACTCTACTCTACTCTACTCTACCATTAACTCTTTTAGTTACTCTACTCTACCATTAACTCTTTTAGTTACTCTACTCTACTCTACCATTAACTCTTTTAGTTACTCTACTCTACTATACTATACTATACTCTACCATTAACTCTTTTAGTTACTCTACTCTACTCTACTCTACCATTAACTCTTTTAGTTATTCTACTCTACTCTACTCTACCATTAACTCTTTTAGTTACTCTACTCTACTCTACTCTACTCTACTCTACTCTACCATTAACTCTTTTAGTTACTCTACTCTACTCTACCATTAACTCTTTTAATTACTCTACTCTACTCTACCATTAACTCTTTTAGTTACTCTACTCTACCATTAACTCTTTTAGTTACTCTACTCTACTCTACCATTAACTCTTTTAGTTACTCTACTCTACTATACTATACTCTACCATTAACTCTTTTAGTTACTCTACTCTACTCTACTCTACCATTAACTCTTTTAGTTATTCTACTCTACTCTACTCTACTATACTATACTATACTATACTATACTATACTATACTATACCATTAACTCTTTTAGTTACTCTACTCTACTCTACCATTAACTCTTTTAGTTACTCTACTCTACTATACTATACTCTACCATTAACTCTTTTAGTTACTCTACTCTACTCTACTCTACTCTACTCTACTCTACTCTACCATTAACTCTTTTAGTTACTCTACTCTACTCTACCATTAACTCTTTTAGTTACTCTACTCTACTCTACCATTAACTCTTTTAGTTACTCTACTCTACTCTACTCTACCATTAACTCTTTTAGTTATTCTACTCTACTCTACTCTACCATTAACTCTTTTAGTTACTCTACTCTACTCTACTCTACTCTACCATTAACTCTTTTAGTTACTCTACTCTACTCTACTCTACCATTAACTCTTTTAATTACTCTACTCTACTATACTCTACCATTAACTCTTTTAGTTACTCTACTCTACTCTACTCTACTCTACTCTACCATTAACTCTTTTAGTTACTCTACTCTACTCTACCATTAACTCTTTTAGTTACTCTACTCTACTCTACTCTACTCTACCATTAACTCTTTTAGTTACTCTACTCTACTCTACCATTAACTCTTTTAGTTACTCTACTCTACTATACTATACTCTACCATTAACTCTTTTAGTTACTCTACTCTACTCTACCATTAACTCTTTTAGTTACTCTACTCTACTCTACTCTACCATGAACTCTTTTAGTTACTCTACTCTACTATACTATACTATACCATTAACTCTTTTAGTTACTCTACTCTACTCTACTCTACCATTAACTCTTTTAGTTACTCTACTCTACTCCACTCTACTCTACTCTACCATTAACTCTTTTAGTTACTCTACTCTACTCTACTCTACCATTAACTCTTTTAGTTACTCTACTCTACTCTACTCTACTCTACCATTAACTCTTTTAGTTACTCTACTCTACTCTACTATACTCTACTCTACCATTAACTCTTTTAGTTACTCTACTCTACTCTACTCTACTCTACCATTAACTCTTTTAGTTACTCTACTCTACTATACTATACTCTACCATTAACTCTTTTAGTTACTCTACTCTACTCTACCATTAACTCTTTTAGTTACTCTACTCTACTCTACCATTAACTCTTTTAGTTACTCTACTCTACTATACTATACTCTACCATTAACTCTTTTAGTTACTCTACTCTACTCTACCATTAACTCTTTTAGTTACTCTACTCTACTCTACCATTAACTCTTTTAGTTACTCTACTCTACTATACTATACTCTACCATTAACTCTTTTAGTTACTCTACTCTACTCTACCATTAACTCTTTTAGTTACTCTACTCTACTCTACTATACTCTACCATTAACTCTTTTAGTTACTCTACTCTACCATTAACTCTTTTAGTTACTCTACTCTACTCTACCATTAACTCTTTTAGTTACTCTACTCTACCATTAACTCTTTTAGTTACTCTACTCTACTCTACTCTACCATTAACTCTTTTAGTTACTCTACTCTACTCTACTCTACCATTAACTCTTTTAGTTACTCTACTCTACCATTAACTCTTTTAGTTACTCTACTCTACTCTACCATTAACTCTTTTAGTTACTCTACTCTACTATACTATACTATACTCTACCATTAACTCTTTTAGTTACTCTACTCTACTCTACTCTACCATTAACTCTTTTAGTTATTCTACTCTACTCTACTCTACCATTAACTCTTTTAGTTACTCTACTCTACTCTACTCTACTCTACTCTACCATTAACTCTTTTAGTTACTCTACTCTACTCTACTCTACCATTAACTCTTTTAATTACTCTACTCTACTCTACTATACTCTACCATTAACTCTTTTAGTTACTCTACTCTACCATTAACTCTTTTAGTTACTCTACTCTACTCTACCATTAACTCTTTTAGTTACTCTACTCTACTATACTATACTCTACCATTAACTCTTTTAGTTACTCTACTCTACTCTACCATTAACTCTTTTAGTTATTCTACTCTACTCTACTCTACTATACTATACTATACTATACTATACTATACTATACCATTAACTCTTTTAGTTACTCTACTCTACTCTACCATTAACTCTTTTAGTTACTCTACTCTACTATACTATACTCTACCATTAACTCTTTTAGTTACTCTACTCTACTCTACTCTACTCTACTCTACTCTACCATTAACTCTTTTAGTTACTCTACTCTACTCTACCATTAACTCTTTTAGTTACTCTACTCTACTCTACCATTAACTCTTTTAGTTACTCTACTCTACTCTACTCTACCATTAACTCTTTTAGTTACTCTACTCTACTATACTATACTATACCATTAACTCTTTTAGTTACTCTACTCTACTCTACCATTAACTCTTTTAGTTACTCTACTCTACTCTACTCTACTCTACTCTACTCTACCATTAACTCTTTTAGTTACTCTACTCTACTCTACCATTAACTCTTTTAGTTACTCTACTCTACTCTACCATTAACTCTTTTAGTTACTCTACTCTACTCTACTATACTATACTCTACCATTAACTCTTTTAGTTACTCTACTCTACTCTACTCTACCATTAACTCTTTTAGTTATTCTACTCTACTCTACTCTACCATTAACTCTTTTAGTTACTCTACTCTACTCTACTCTACCATTAACTCTTTTAGTTACTCTACTCTACTCTACTCTACTCTACCATTAACTCTTTTAATTACTCTACTCTACTCTACTATACTCTACCATTAACTCTTTTAGTTACTCTACTCTACCATTAACTCTTTTAGTTACTCTACTCTACTCTACCATTAACTCTTTTAGTTACTCTACTCTACTATACTATACTCTACCATTAACTCTTTTAGTTACTCTACTCTACTCTACTCTACCATTAACTCTTTTAGTTATTCTACTCTACTCTACTCTACCATTAACTCTTTTAGTTACTCTACTCTACTCTACTATACTATACTATACCATTAACTCTTTTAGTTACTCTACTCTACTCTACCATTAACTCTTTTAGTTACTCTACTCTACTCTACTCTACCATTAACTCTTTTAGTTACTCTACTCTACTCTACTCTACCATTAACTCTTTAAGTTACTCTACTCTACTCTACCATTAACTCTTTTAGTTACTCTACTCTACTCTACTCTACCATTAACTATTTTAGTTACTCTACTCTACTCTACCATTAACTCTTTTAGTTACTCTACTCTACTATACTATACTCTACCATTAACTCTTTTAGTTACTCTACTCTACTCTACCATTAACTCTTTTAGTTACTCTACTCTACTCTACTCTACCATTAACTCTTTTAGTTACTCTACTCTACTATACTATACTATACTATACTATACCATTAACTCTTTTAGTTACTCTACTCTACTCTACCATTAACTCTTTTAGTTACTCTATTCTACTCCACTCTACTCTACTCTACCATTAACTCTTTTAGTTACTCTACTCTACTCTACTCTACCATTAACTCTTTTAGTTACTCTACTCTACTCTACTCTACCATTAACTCTTTTAGTTACTCTACTCTACTCTACCATTAACTCTTTTAGTTACTCTACTCTACTATACTATACTCTACCATTAACTCTTTTAGTTACTCTACTCTACTCTACTCTACCATTAACTCTTTTAGTTACTCTACTCTACTCTACCATTAACTCTTTTAGTTACTCTACTCTACTCTACTATACTCTACCATTAATTCTTTTAGTTACTCTACTCTACTCTACCATTAACTCTTTTAGTTACTCTACTCTACTCTACCATTAACTATTTTAGTTACTCTACTCTACTATACTATACTCTACCATTAACTCTTTTAGTTACTCTACTCTACTCTACCATTAACTCTTTTAGTTACTCTACTCTACTATACTATACTCTACCATTAACTCTTTTAGTTACTCTACTCTACTCTACCATTAACTCTTTTAGTTACTCTACTCTACTCTACTATACGATACTCTACCATTAACTCTTTTAGTTACTCTACTCTACTCTACCATTAACTCTTTTAGTTACTCTACTCTACTCTACTATACGATACTCTACCATTAACTCTTTTAGTTACTCTACTCTACTCTACTCTACCATTAACTCTTTTAGTTACTCTACTCTACTATACTATACTCTACTCTACCATTAACTCTTTTAGTTACTCTACCATTAACTCTTTTAGTTACTCTACTCTACTCTACTATACGATACTCTACCATTAACTCTTTTAGTTACTCTACTCTACTCTACCATTAACTCTTTTAGTTACTCTACTCTACTCTACTCTACTATACGATACTCTACCATTAACTCTTTTAGTTACTCTACTCTACTCTACTCTACCATTAACTCTTTTAGTTACTCTACTCTACTATACTATACTCTACTCTACCATTAACTCTTTTAGTTACTCTACCATTAACTCTTTTAGTTACTCTACTCCACTCTACCATTAACTCTTTTAGTTACTCTACTCTACTCTACCATTAACTCTTTTAGTTACTCTACTCTACTCTACTATACTATACTCTACTATTAACTCTTTTAGTTACTCTACTCTACTCTACTCTACCATTAACTCTTTTAGTTACTCTACACTACCATTAACTCGTTTAGTTACTCTACTCTACTATACTCTACTATACTCTACTATACTCTACTCTACCATTAACTATTTTAGTTACTCTACTCTACTCTACCATTAACTCTTTTAGTTACTCTACTCTACTCTACGATACTCTATCATTAACTCTTTTAGTTACTCTACTCTACCATTAACTCGTTTAGTTACTCTACTCTACTATACTCTACTATACTCTACTATACTCTACTCTACCATTAACTATTTTAGTTACTCTACTCTACTCTACCATTAACTCTTTTAGTTACTCTACTCTACTCTACTCTACTCTACGATACTCTATCATTAACTCTTTTAGTTACTCTACTCTACCATTAACTCTTTTAGTTAATCTACTCTACCATTAACTCTTTTAGTTACTCTACTCTACTCTACTATACGATACTCTACCATTAACTCTTTTAGTTACTCTACTCTACCATTAACTCTTTTAGTTACTCTACTCTACTCTACCATTAACTCTTTTGTTACTCTACTCTACTCTACTCTACTATACTCTACCATTAACTCTTTTAGTTACTCTACTCTACTCTACTCTACCATTAACTCTTTTAGTTACTCTACTCTACTATTAACTCTTTTAGTTACTCTACTCTACCATTAACTCTTTTAGTTACTCTACTATACTATACTATACTATACTATACTCTACCATTAACTCTTTTAGTTACTCTACTCTACCATTAACTCTTTTAGTTACTCTACTCTACTCTATTTTAGTTACTCTACTCTACTCTACTCTACCATTAACTATTTTAGTTACTCTACTCTACTATTAACTCTTTTAGTTACTCTACTCTACTCTACCATTAACTATTTTAGTTACTCTACTATACTATACTATACTCTACCATTAACTCTTTTAGTTACTCTACTCTACCATTAACTCTTTTAGTTACTCTACTCTACTCTACCATTAACTCTTTTAGTTACTCTACTCTACCATTAACTCTTTTAGTTACTCTACTCTACTCTACTCTACCATTAACTCTTTTAGTTACTCTACTCTACTCTACCATTAACTCTTTTAGTTACTCTACTATACTATACTATACTCTACCATTAACTCTTTTAGTTACTCTACTCTACCATTAATTCTTTTAGTTACTCTACTCTACTCTACTCTACTCTACTCTACCATTAACTCTTTTAGTTACTCTACTCTACCATTAACTCTTTTAGTTACTCTACTCTACTCTACCATTAACTCTTCTAGTTACTCTACTCTACTCTACCATTAACTCTTTTAGTTACTCTACTCGACCATTAACTCTTTTAGTTACTCTACTCTACTCTACCATTAACTCTTTTAGTTACTCTACTCTACTCTACTCTACCATTAACTCTTTTAGTTACTCTACTCTACTCTACTATACTATACTCTACTCTACCATTGACTCTTTTAGTTACTCTACTCTACTCTACCATTAACTCTTTTTGTTACTCTACTCTATTCTACCATTAACTCTTTTAGTTACTCTACTCTACCATTAACTCTTTTAGTTACTCTACTCTACTCTACTCTACCATTAACTCTTTTAGTTACTCTACTCTACCATTAACTCTTTTAGTTACTCTACTCTACTCTACTCTACCATTAACTCTTTTAGTTACTCTACTCTACTCTACTCTACCATTAACTCTTTTAGTTACTCTACTCTACCATTAACTCTTTTAGTTACTCTACTCTACTCTACCATTAACTCTTTTAGTTACTCTACTCTACTCTAATCTACCATTAACTCTTTTAGTTACTCTACTCTACTCTACCATTAACTCTTTTAGTTACTCTACTCTACCATTAACGTCCTAGGTTACGTATGTAACCCTAGTTCCCCGAAGGGACGGACGCTGCGTGTAATCGCAGTGGGAACGCCTCCAGCGTAGTGCGTCTGAAGCATGAATGAAATCAGTCAAAGGAGAGAATGAGTGTCACAGCGAGTGACGTCATCGACCAGGAAACTATAAAGCACCCCCGAATCATAAGCACGCCAGCTTCTGATGTTACTGAAGCAAGCGATCCAAGGGGATGCCGGAGAATGGCAGGACACGCAGCGTCCGTCCCTTCGGGGAACTAGGGTTACATACGTAACCTAGGACGTTCCCCTTCAGGGACTACCGCTGCGTGTAATCGCAGTGGGAACGCAATACCCACATCCCCATACGACCAAATCCCCGTCGTGTGTCATTTAGGAGACACAAACCGACGAGAGAACCTGAGCCCCGGGAGTGGAGCTAAGGTCAAGGGAATAAAATCTGACGAAAGTGTGCGGTGAGGACCAGCCTGCCGCATCACAAACGTCCTGAAGAGAAGCTCCTGAAAGAAGAGCTGTAGAGGCAGCCATACTCCTAGTGGAATGAGCCCTTACAGCCAGAGGTGAAGGCTGATGGGCCGAACCATAAGCAAGCGAGATGGCCTCGACCACCCACTTGCTCATCCTTTGCTTAGATGCAGGACACCCTTTCTTAGGTGACCCAAAACAGACAAACAGTTGTTCCGATTTCCTCCACAGGGCAGCTCTGTGGACATATGCATCTAAAGCCCTAACGGGGCACAGCAAATTAAGTTTCTCCTGGTCTGACGTCAGAAAAGGCGGAGGACAGAAAGCCTGCAGAACTATAGGTCTATCAAAAGTAGTTGGTACCTTAGGAACATAACCTGGTCTCGGACAGAGAAAGGCCTTAACCATACCAGGAGCAAATTCCAGGCACGAGGGAGCCACCGAAAGTGCTTGAATATCTCCAATTCTTTTTAGAGATGAGATAGCGAGAAGAAGGATAGTCTTTAGAGTAAGAAACTTTTCCGAAACTTCCTCAATGGGCTCGAAAGGAGCTAGGGAGAGACCTTCTAAGACGATGGCCAGATCCCAAGCTGGTACCCTCGTGCGAACTGCAGGCCTCAGCCTCAAGGTGCCACGAAGGAAGCAAGATATAAGTGGGTGTCTCCCGAGAGAAGCTCCACTTGAAGGGGCGTGGTAAGCAGCTAAGGCCGCCACATACACCTTCAGTGTGGAGTGGGATAACCCTGTGGAGAGACGGTCCTGCAGGATATCCAGCACTGTACCAACCGGGCAGTTAACTGGGTCCTGCTGGCGCTCTCCACACCAAGAGGTGAAAAGCTTCCACCTCGCGGCATATAACTTCCTCGTGGAAGGAGCTCTGGATTGGAGGATGGTCTCAACGACCTCAGTCGAGAGACCAGAATCTATGAGCTGGGCCCCCTCAGAGGCCAAGCCCACAGCCTCCATAGTTCTGGGCGGGGGTGAAGGATCGACCCACTCGCCTGCGAGAGCAGATCTCTCCTGATCGGTATCTCCAGGGGAGAGCCGTCGAGGAGAGACACTAGGTCCGCAAACCATACTCGGGCCGGCCAGAACGGGGCTATTAGCAGGAGACTGAGCCCGTCCCGACGAACCCTCTCCAGAACTCCCGGGAGCAGAGCAATCGGGGGAAAAGCGTACAGACGTGACCTCGGCCACGGATGTACCATCGCGTCCAACCCCAGTGGGGCTGGCTGGCTGAGAGAGAACCACAGTGGACAGTGTGATGTCTCTCGGGACGCAAATAGGTCTACCTCGGCACGACCGAAATGTTCCCATAGGAGCTCCACCACCTCGGGGTGAAGACTCCATTCCCCGGGCCTCGGCCCCTGCCTTGACAGGATGTCTGCCCCCTGATTCAGATACCCCGGGAGATAAATAGCTCTGAGAGAGAGAATTTTCCCCTGGGACCATAGAAGGATCTGACGTGCCAGTTTGTAAAGCGGGCGAGAACGCAGACCCCCCTGATGGTTGATATAAGAGACCACCGATGTGCTGTCTGTCCGGACAAGAACATGGTGGCCCCTTAGGTCTGGGAGGAAATGTTTCAGGGCGTGAAACACTGCCAACATCTCTAGACAATTTATGTGCCATAGACGGTGATGGTCCCCCCACAGACCCTGAGCTGGGCGACCACTCATGATCGCCCCCCAACCCGTGAGAGAGGCATCTGTCGTTAGCATCACGCGACGACAAGGAACCCCCAACACAGGACCTTGGGACAGAAACCAAGGATCTTTCCACATGATCAGGGCGCGAAGACAACGTCGCGAACTCATGATCATGCGGAGCGGATTTCCCCTCGGGGAGAATCCCTTGGTTCTGAGCCACCACTGTAGCGGTCTCATGTACAAGAGGCCAAAAGGAATCACGTTGGACGCAGCTGCCATGAGACCTAACAGTCTCTGGAACTGTTTTACAGTGGATGACTGGCCTAGCTTGACCTGATCTACTGCGGCGAGAATCGACGCAATACGAGCAGGTGACAATTGTGCCTGCATCGTCGTCGAATCCCACACTACACCGAGAAAAGTGGTCCTCTGTAATGGAGAAAGCACACTCTTCTTGGCGTTGAGCCTCAACCCCAATCTCTTGATGTGAGCAAGAACGACATCTCGATGCCGAACCGCCTGTTGTTCCGATTGGGCTAGAATTAACCAATCGTCGATATAATTCAAAATGCGGATGCCCTGCAGCCTTAGCGGGGCTATAGCTGCATCCATACACTTTGTGAATGTTCGGGGTGACAATGCTAGGCCGAACGGAAGAACCCGATATTGGTACGCTTCGCCCCCGAAAGCGAACCTCAGGAACTTCCTGTGTTGAGGGAGGATGGATACATGGAAGTAGGCGTCTTTTAGGTCTATCGTGACAAACCAGTCCTCGGATCTGATTTGTGACATGATCTGTTTGAGAGTGAGCATCTTGAATTTGAGCTTCCCTACAGTGCGATTTAAGAGACGCAGATCTAAAATGGGACGCAACCCTCCATCTTTCTTTGGAACGATGAAGTACCGGCTGTAATATCCTAACTCCCTGCTGGGGGGAGGAACCCGCTCTATAGCTCCTTTTAGCAGCAGAGTTTTTACCTCCTGTTCTAATACCAGAGCCTGCTCGGAGCCCACCACTGTGGGCAGAACCCCTCTGAACTGAGGTGGACGCGTTCTGAACTGAATAGCGTAACCGTTTTTTATAGTATCCAGGACCCACTGAGATACATTGGGAAGAATTTCCCACTCCACCAGAAACTCTACTAAGGGAACCAGCCTCTCGAGGCTGGCCTCTGGTTGAATATCCCGAGTGACAGCCACAGCGCCCTGTAACGGCGCACCGGCAGGGAACAGCTGGTCTGAGCACTCCGCAGCCCTCCTCAGAGGGGGCGAACGTCCCTCGGGAAATCGCTCGCCGAGTCTCTCTACGCCCTGTATCGGCAGGGTTAGTAGAGCAGACCCCTGAGGGCACCGGGAAAGACAGGGCACCGTGTTTTTGTGAGGTGTACTCAAGTCTTTCACGATGGGGACCTCCCTGAGAGTCCTGGCGTTGATCGCATCAGGATTTTTTCGACGCGGCCTTCTTGGCGACAATGACTGTCCTCAGATCAGCCCTGCCCCGCGAAGACCGCGTCTGAGAGCGCCCCGCCTCGTCCCTCAAATTTTGTGGGGGGGCACGAGACGCAACACTCTGTTTCTGTTGCACTCTTTTAAAAGAACTACTCGGCGGCTGAGGCTGCCCGCGCCCAGCAGCCCCAGGAATTTTCACTTTAAGGGGCATAAATTTCTGAAATGCTGCTGATTGTCTTTTTTCTTCCTGAAACCTATCAGTAACAGACTGCAAAGCATCACCAAATAAGCCCACAGGGGATACAGGGGCGTCTAACAGAACAGTTTTCTCTCTTTCCTGCATTTTAGTTTGATTTAACCATAAATGCCTCTCTGTGGCCACCAGGGCTGCCATAGAGCGATCTGGCCGTCTGCCTGGTGCCACGAAGAGCGAAATCAGCTGTCTGTCTGAGCTCATTGATCGTTTCAGCAGAAATTTCCCCCTGCCCACTAGCTTCCATAAGCAGATCAGCCTGATAAGCCTGCATAATAGCCATAGTATGCAAGCACGCGGCTGCCTGTCCCGCCGCCGAATAAGCCTTCCCCACCAGCGCTGATGTATTTTTTAAAGGTCTGGTGGGGAGAGCCGGTGTTTCAGCGATGATGCCGACTCGGGAGAGAGATAGCTCGCGAGCGTCTCCTCCGCCCTCGGCATCGTCACATAACCACTAGATTTAGCTCCCATAATATTAGAATAAACATTGGAAGTGTGTGTGTATATTCTCGCTGACACTGGTTTAACCCAGGTCTTCGTCACCTCGGTGTGAAGATCAGGGAAAAAAGGCAAACACCGGCGGGAAGGCTGAGTGCGCGTGGGCAGATATCTGTCATCAAGTTTACTCTTACTATGAGACTCCTGCCTATCAGATGGCCATTCAATACTGAGCTTTTCAACAGCACGGGAAAGCACATTAATAAGCTCATCATCGGGCAGAGACTGGAATGACGAGACACAAACCTCCTCTGATCCGAAGCTTTCAACATCCAGCTCCTCAGAACTGGATAGCAAAAGCTCCGGAACCATATGTGCCTCAACCCGGGGAGAAGCAGCGGAGGACCGCGCTTCCACAGCCGGGATAGAGGCACTGGATCTCACTGGTGAAGGCTGAGATAGGGCGGGGCCCGTCTCACACCCCTCGGTGAGATCCATCTGCGATCCCCACGACATGCGCCTCCGCTCTGCCTCAGCAGAAGCGGGACCCGAGCCGCGGGGAGCGCGCACCGAACCGCCCTCCTCGAAGAGCGATCGGCGAGAGCGCAAGGTCCTCAAAGGAAGACGCTCACAATGCTCACAATCGGCCCCCTCGAGAGCCGACTGGGCATGCTGCACTCCCAAACAAACCACACATAATTGATGCGAATCCCCGCCTGTGATGTATCTAGTACAGGGGGGAGCACATTTCACATACTGAGGCTCGCTCGTCATTTGTTTTTGGCTCATCTTCCTAATATATATATATATATATATAGACAGTTCAAACACACACAGATCGCTGCTGAAGTAACAGAAGCTGGCGTGCTTATGATTCGGGGGTGCTTTATAGTTTCCTGGTCGATGACGTCACTCGCTGTGACACTCATTCTCTCCTTTGACTGATTTCATTCATGCTTCAGACGCACTACGCTGGAGGCGTTCCCACTGCGATTACACGCAGCGGTAGTCCCTGAAGGGGAACTCTTTTAGTTACTCTACTCTACTCTACCATTAACTCTTTTCGAGTTTTTTGGAAAAAAAATTGTGAATCTTGAAACTTGTTTAACGAATCGCACACATTCACAGGATTCTGCATATACATCTATAGTCACATTTCCATTACAGATATGCGCAAAACTTTTGCACATTTGATATATTTTCCTTTTTCGAATTGCCTCAAAAAAACACCTTTTTTGTGATATATGGGAGTTTTTGCGAAATTGACGTGTTTCCATTGGGCATATTTTGAATTTGCGCTAACGCGGCTTATGTTACCTTGAAGAACTTAAAGGCATTCCAGTACACAGGATGTTGCACAAATATTTGATTGTGACCTGCCCTTCATGTGTTTGGTCTCCACTCACTGTTTCCTGCTATTTACACTTTTAATTGTGTCCAGGGGCCTATACCATGAAGCCGGTTTAGGTGGCTAGCCAGGTATGTTTCAGTTTAGTTTGCTCCAACCCTGGGTTTTAGGCACCATGAAAGTGGTTTGGCTTTTAGCAGTGTTCATTGCCATAGTAACTTACGCTCCACGGCTAAACTAGTCTGGGGCAGGTTATGTTCCAGGTAAGAGATCTCAAACCGAAATTGGACCAATCAGCTGTGAGCAAGTCACTCCACCTGTTTCTACTCCAAATTAAAGGTCACTACATATAGCAAATGATTTTTTAAAGATAAAATCGTCTGGCTTTTACTAATGCTTATTTAGAATAATAAATTTGTATGATTTAGATATCATTTTAATTATTATACCCTTAAATCAATCACACATGTACAATTTTAGTTCATCAAATATTATTACGCAGAGTTTAAATGAATAAATATATAAAGGTAATATAAATATGCTTTAGAATCAATAGATTCTAAAACAATATATTGCTTTAGAATATTATTCTACAAAATAACTACATATGAGCTTAAATGTGCAATTCTCTATATATTTATGAGCTGTATAAACTAACTTCACAACATTTACTTGCACTGATATACAGTAGCAAGACTTTTTCTTTTAGTCGTCCTCTTTCATAGACATCTATTTACTTCTTGCTGTGTACATTTGTTTAAATTCTTAATATTTTAATACTGTTATTTAATAAGTGAATTGCACTGCTTCTCTCCCGAGAAATGAATCGCAGTTTCACTCTTTCTCAGCATGTGATTGGCTGTTCAGTACTGATGTCACACCTAAACTCCTAAACTCAGGATCAAAGCCTGAGTTGACAGAGAAAGTTGATGATCAGTATCATGGTACCAACAGAGCCTGGTTGGATTGGTTTGGTTTTGTCAACTTGAAACTAATCCTGCAACCCTGAGTTTGTTCAACCACCATCATGGTACAGGCCCCTGGTCTTTATCAGTAAATGCAAATGCAAATGTCAATAAGCTTTGTTATTTGTGACCAGCTCTGTGACTGGCACTGAATTCACCCAGGTTTGAGTTGCTCATTATCATTAAAAGGGACATGCACCAAAACGGGTCATTGTGAACAAAGCTGTTTTTGATGAGGTAAAAAGGGTGTTGTTTTACACATCCATTGAGGAATTTTAACCAAAGTATATTACAAACTTTACATGAACACCCTAAAGAATCATATCAACTTGTGGAAAATGGGCATCCGATGACCCCTTTAATACTCAAAGCCTAAAGCCTTAGTGTAAATAACCTCTCTATGTATGGCATGTTGTTCTCCTTGGGTGTTTCAATCATCTCCTTAATTCCCTAGTCAGGGCACTCGTCACGATGTCCATTTGTTTTGATATTTGGTCTTGTCTGTGTTTGCTTAATCTGCCAATTAGTTCAACGCTGTCTTTCTCCGCCCCTGCCTGTTTGTTTCTATAGTTTCTGATTGATTGATTGTTAGTTCAGTTCAGGTGTGTCTTGTTAATTTGTACTTCAGTTCTGTCTATTTAAACCCTGTGTTCTGTCTTGTTCCTTGTCAGCTTTCCGTTGTTCTCGTTCTATGTAAGATTTGGACTTCGTTCAATAAAAGCTTGCTGCACTTAGATCCGGTTTCGTCTCTGCTGCAACTGATTGTAACAGCACTGAATAGTAGTGGTGGGCAGATCGAGGCTTCGTGAAACAGTTGAAGCAAATGTGCCGTATTGTGCCGAGGCTTCGAAACAACCCGACACCGTCTCCACGGGGACCCCTAGTGGCCAGAACAGTGTATATGTAACTAGAACTCAGGCCAAACATGCATTAAAACACCTTTTACAAATCTATTTACATTTTTTATTGAAAGTAAAATCTTTTAAATATAATTATCTAATCATCTAATGAGATTATCAAGTGTTTATATGTTCTTTTATCAATTTTAAGGGTTTGTTTTGTGTGTTCTGTGAATTGCTCAGGTAAACAAGCCAATAAGAGACTATTAACTACTATTATTTATTTTAACTATACTAATGTCTAATTTAAACATCTACAAATGTATACAACTGATCAGAGATCAGGTAAAACCCACAGACTCCTCATGATAATGGGTTGACAGAGATCATCGCCCCCAGCGGTGAACTATTGAAATTTCCAAGTGTTTGGAAACGTTTCGAAACGGTTATGTCGTAATGAATCCTCGCTTACTGAACCATTGATTAGGAACAAAAGATTCATAAAGGCTTCGAAGCTTCATAAAGCAGTGTTTCGATATTGCCATCGCTACTGAATAGGGATTTCTAGGGCTGTCCCAATATCCAAATAATTTCAAAGCACAGAAACGTTTACTCACTAATAATTCCTACAATGCACCACAAAAACCGGGGAGCATCGTTGCTGAAAAGATTGAATATCTTTGTTGATCCTGGATCAACATTCAAATCAACCAGTCAGATTTGATGGACGAGTTTACAGTTTATGTCAAGTTTAGGCTTACAACCAGGGTTAGGTGCTTCTACATCAGTATTACCATAAAACTTCAAATAATAACCTGGGCTTTTATTTTCCCAAATGGCCGAACTGCACCACGTATTTGAGACAGGCGTCTGTATGAGACAGGCCTTTAATTTAGTGTTGAGATGTTGTTCATGGAGTGTAGGCCTAGAGATAACCATCCAAATAGCATAGGCTGATCGACGGAAAGCATGACAGTAGGAAGTCACCACATTATATTACGTTTTATTTATAATTCGAATGTCTTTAACAAATCAGTTAATGTAAGAATAAGCCTACTATATTACCGTATGTTATAAGGGGGTCGCACACTGGACGAGAAGCGCCGCGTCTAGGACATCTCGAGGTATCGACACACCGGACGAGAAGTGCCGCGTCTAGGACAACTCGGGGTATCGCACACCGGACGAGAAACGCCGCGTCTAGGACAGCTCGGGGTATCGCACACCGGACGAGAAGTGCCGCGTCTAGGACATCTCGAGGTATCGCACACCGGACGAGAAGCGCCGCGTCTAGGACAACTCGGGGTATCGCACACCGGACGAGAAGTGCCGCGTCTAGGACATCTCGAGGTATCGCACACCGGACGAGAAGCGCCGCGTCTAGGACAGCTCGAGGTATCGCACACCGGACGAGAAGCGTCGCGTCTAGGACAGCTCGGGGTATCGCACACCGGACAAGAAGCGTCACGTCTAGGACAGCTCGAGGTATCGCACACCGGACGAGAAGCGTCGCGTCTAGGACAGCTCGAGGTATCGCACACCGGACGAGAAGCGCCGCGTCTAGAACAGCTCGGGGTATCGCACACCGGACGAGAAGCGCCGCGTCTAGGACAGCTCGAGGTATCGCACACCGGACGAGAAGCGTCGCGTCTAGGACAGCTCGAGGTATCGCACACCGGACGAGAAGCGCCGCGTCTAGGACAGCTCGCGGTATCGTACACCGGACGAGAAGCGCCGTGTCTAGGACAGCTCGAGGTATCGCACACCGGACGAGAAGCGCTGCGTATAGAACAGCTCGGGGTATCGCACACCGGACGAGAAGCGCTGCGTCTAGAACAGCTCGAGGTATCGCACACCGGACGAGAAGCGTCGCGTCTAGGACAGCTCGAGGTATCGCACACCGGACGAGAAGCGTCGCGTCTAGGACAGCTCGAAGTATCTCACACCGGACGAGAAGCGTCGCGTCTAGGACAACTCGAGGTATCGTACACCGGACGAGAAGCGTCGCGTCTAGGACAGCTCGAGGTATCGCACACCGGACGAGAAGCGCCGCGTCTAGGACAGCTCGAGGTATCGCACACCGGACGAGAAGCGCTGCGTAAAGAACAGCTCGGGGTATCGCACACCGGACGAGAAGCGCTGCGTCTAGAACAGCTCGGGGTATCGCACACCGGACGAGAAGCGTCGCGTCTAGGACAGCTCGAAGTATCTCACACCGGACGAGAAGCGTCGCGTCTAGGACAACTCGAGGTATCGCACACCGGACGAGAAGCGTCGCGTCTAGGACAGCTCGAGGTATCGCACACCGGACGAGAAGCTCCGCGTCTAGGACAGCTCGAGGTATCGCACACCGGACGAGAAGCGCCGCGTCTAGGACAGCTCGAGGTATCGCACACCGGACGAGAAGCTCCGCGTCTAGGACAGCTCGAGGTATCGCACACCGGACGAGAAGCGTCGCGTCTAGGACAACTCGAGGTATCGTACACCGGACGAGAAGCGTCGCGTCTAGGACAGCTCGCGGTATCGCACACCGGACGAGAAGCACCGCGTCTAGGACAGCTCGAGGTATCGCACACCGGACGAGAAGCGCCGCGTCTAGGACAGCTCGGGGTATCGCACACCGGACGAGAAGCGCCGCGTCTAGGACAGCTCGGGGTATCGCACACCGGACGAGAAGCGCCGCGTCTAGGACAGCTCGGGGTATCGCACACCGGACGAGAAGCGCCGCGTCTAGGACAGCTCGGGGTATCGCACACCGGACAAGAAGCGTCGCGTCTAGGACAGCTCGAGGTATCGCACACCGGACGAGAAGCGCCGCGTCTAGGACAACTCGGGGTATCGCACACCGGACGAGAAGTGCCGCGTCTAGGACTTCTCGAGGTATCGCACACCGGACGAGAAGCGCCGCGTCTAGGACAGCTCGAGGTATTGCACACCGGACGAGAAGCGTCGCGTCTAGGACAGCTCGGGGTATCGCACACCGGACAAGAAGCGCCGCGTCTAGGACAGCTCGAGGTATCGCACACCGGACGAGAAGCGTCGCGTCTAGGACAGCTCGAGGTATCACACACCGGACGAGAAGCGCCGCGTCTAGAACAGCTCGGGGTATCGCACACCGGACGAGAAGCGCCGCGTCTAGGACAGCTCGAGGTATCGCACACCGGACGAGAAGCGTCGCGTCTAGGACAGCTCGAGGTATCGCACACCGGACGAGAAGCGCCGCGTCTAGGACAGCTCGCGGTATCGCACACCGGACGAGAAGCGCCGTGTCTAGGACAGCTCGAGGTATCGCACACCGGACGAGAAGCGCTGCTGATAGAACAGCTCGGGGTATCGCACACCGGACGAGAAGCGCTGCGTCTAGAACAGCTCGAGGTATCGCACACTGGACGAGAAGCGCCGCGTCTAGGACAGCTCGAGGTATCGCACACCGGACGAGAAGCGCTGCGTATAGAACAGCTCGGGGTATCGCACACCGGACGAGAAGCGCTGCGTCTAGAACAGCTCGGGGTATCGCACACCGGACGAGAAGCGTCGCGTCTAGGACAGCTCGAAGTATCTCACACCGGACGAGAAGCGTCGCGTCTAGGACAACTCGAGGTATCGCACACCGGACGAGAAGCGTCGCGTCTAGGACAGCTCGAGGTATCGCACACCGGACGAGAAGCTCCGCGTCTAGGACAGCTCGAGGTATCGCACACCGGACGAGAAGCGCCGCGTCTAGGACAGCTCGAGGTATCGCACACCGGACGAGAAGCGCTGCGTATAGAACAGCTCGGGGTATCGCACACCGGACGAGAAGCGCTGCGTCTAGGACAGCTCGAAGTATCTCACACCGGACGAGAAGCGTCGCGTCTAGGACAACTCGAGGTATCGTACACCGGACGAGAAGCGTCGCGTCTAGGACAACTCGCGGGATCGCACACCGGACGAGAAGCACCGCGTCTAGGACAGCTCGAGGTATCGCACACCGGACGAGAAGCGCCGCGTCTAGGACAGCTCGGGGTATCGCACACCGGACGAGAAGCGCCGCGTCTAGGACAGCTCGGGGTATCGCACACCGGACGAGAAGCGCCGCGTCTAGGACAGCTCGGGGTATCGCACACCGGACGAGAAGCGCCGCGTCTAGGACAGCTCGAGGTATCGCACACCGGACGAGAAGCGCCGCGTCTAGGACAACTCGGGGTATCGCACACCGGACGAGAAGTGCCGCGTCTAGGACATCTCGAGGTATCGCACACCGGACGAGAAGCGCCGCGTCTAGGACAGCTCGAGGTATCGCACACCGGACGAGAAGCGTCGCGTCTAGGACAGCTCGGGGTATCGCACACCGGACAAGAAGCGCCGCGTCTAGAACAGCTCGAGGTATCGCACACCGGACGAGAAGCGTCGCGTCTAGGACAGCTCGAGGTATCGCACACCGGACGAGAAGCGTCGCGTCTAGGACAGCTCGAAGTATCTCACACCGGACGAGAAGCGCCGCGTCTAGGACAGCTCAAGGTATCGCACACCGGACGAGAAGCGTCGCGTCTAGGACAGCTCGAGGTATCGCACACCGGACGAGAAGCGCCGCGTCTAGGACAGCTCGCGGTATCGCACACTGGACGAGAAGCGCCGTGTCTAGGACAGCTCGAGGTATCGCACACCGGACGAGAAGTGTCGCGTCTAGGACAGCTCGGGGTATCGCACACCGGACGCGCACTTCCTCAGTTTATGGCCAGCAATATTGTTATGTTTAAGGGCATTATGAAACTAAGATAATGTCCGTACTATGTTATGTTTGTGCTGTACAATTAAATACAACCGTTGCTAAGTCTGCAGTCTGAACACTTCACCTCAGACCGTCCATTAACTGAATGAATAGAAATTTCTATTTAGGCATGTAAAAGAGACAGGCTCCTATTTGACATATCATTTGATTTTATGAATAAGTTGTGAGGTTGGCATCAGGGTGGCAGTGGCTCAGTGGTTCAGTGGTTCATGTAGGTTGCCTTCAAACCGGAAGGTTGGTGGTTCAATCCCTGGTTCCATGTGTGTGTGTGTGTGTGTGTGACACCTAACCCCTGCTGCTCCCTACGAGTTGGATGGCCTTGGATGGCACCCGTTTCTCATTAAGAGAATAGTGACAAAACACACCCGTTACTCATTAAGAGAATAGAGACGACCCTTTTAGACCAGCGCCGGGAGAGCCAACCATTTGTCCCATCGTTAAACTAGCAAAAGTGGATTCTAAGTGCATTTTTTTAACTGCACTTTAGACCATGCGCTTAGATTCTTGAAATAGGGCCCAAAGTCTCTATTTAAAAACGACGTAAACTCAAATCTTAGCAGTGTCAGATGGCTTGTAGCTCTGCATTGCAGTAGTGTAAACGGCTCTCTTGTGCTCATGTGTGCATCTCTTGTGTCTCTGCAGCAAGTGTCCCCATAAGTGAGAACGAGTCTGTGAACACGGAGAACCCAGAAGAGAATGAGAAAATCTTCTGCTGTGGACGTGTCTGGTAAGCAAGCCAATTTTACATCTAATCATAAAGCTCAAAGTTTTTCACGCACTTTTGTATCTGAAATGCACAAACTCCCAGCTCTTGTATCTTTATTGAAATATTAACCAGTTGTCACTGGGAAGTTTTTCGTCAGCTTGTAGTGTGGCATGAAGTGATGCCATTTTTTTCACTTTTTCAGTCAGAAATTGTCAAAGTCGAAGTTCAGGTCAGTAGCTCAGTGTGTGTTCACAGCTGAAGGCATGTGTGTTTTCTGTTGTCTTATTGATGGTCATTTCACCTCATCATTTTGCATGTCGGTGTGTATGTGCTCTTTGCGCTTTGATGCTTGCTGTTTATGTTGTGTTTGAAATTAACTCATTCTATGGGCGTTGCATTTCATTAAATTAAAGCTTGATGTTTCACTCACAATGCTGGTCAATGGCATCTTTTCTCTGCAGCCGCTGGCGTTGCTGGAACAGGTTTTGTCGCAGAAAGTGCCGAGCTGTGGTGAAGTCCACCGTCTTCTATTGGCTGGTGATTGTGCTGGTGTTCCTCAACACACTCACGATATCATCCGAGCATTATAACCAGGCCGACTGGCTCACAGAGGTCCAGGGTGAGAAACACACAGCACACACTCACTCAAACCAACTATGCTTTACATACTGGAGGCAGTGCCTCCTCCTCCTCCTCCAACAAAACAAAACAAAAAAAGATCCACAGTACAAAAATAAAACTACCCAAATATTATGGAATATTTGTTTGGTTACACTTTACAATAAGGTTTCAGTAGTTAATATTAGTTAACTACCTTAGTTAACATGACCTAAGAATTAGGGATGCACGATATATCGGATGACATTGTTATGCGCATCTCGTCAGTAAAGCCGGTTCCTTGATTAGTAGACCCGTAGTTCACTGACAAGCTGAGCCATATCACATTAATTATCGCGGACATATCGCCCGCGATAATTAATGCGATATGGCTCAGCTTGTCAGTGAACTACGGCTCTGTGTAGTAAATGCCACTCCATCTGATAGTAGGTGATGGCGATTTACTACTAATCAAGGAACCGGCTTTACTGACGAGATGCGCATAACAGGGTCATCCGATATATCGTGCAGCCCTACTAAGAATGAACACTACATCTACAGCATTTATTAATCTTAGTTCATATTAATTTCCACATTTACTAATACATTATTAAAATCAAAGGTTGTATTTGTTAACATTAGTTAATGCACTGTGAACTAACATGAACGTACAATGAACTGCTGTATTTTTATTAACTAACGTTAACAAAGATTAATAAATACAGTAAAAAATATATTGATCATGGTTAGTTCATGTTAGTTAATACATTAACTACTGTATTTCTTTCTACAGTCCCTCTGTCCTGCGGTTAGAGTTACAGCAGCTCACTGAGCTTTAACAGGAGAATTAATTAAAATCAGTCTGAATTAAAAAATAATGGTTTTATGGTGGTAAAAGTGTAAATAACTCATCCACATAGATATTAGCACTTTGTCATGTCAAAATCAAACTTGAAATTATGTTTTTTTGTGAGCAATGAGTTAGGTAAATTAAAGGTGAATCTGTGTCCATCATTACACTCGCAGTGTTTACAGAGCTTTTAATGCACAGCGTGGAGGCAATGAACCATCCAACGCGAAGCGGAGTGCATTTCAATTGTTTAATGCACAGCTAGGTGTGTGTGTGTGTGTGTGTGTGTGTGTGTGTGTGTGTGTGTGTGTGTGTGTGTGTGTGTGTGTGTGTGTGTGTGTGTGTGTGTGTGTGTGTGTGTGTGTGAAAGCAGCGTATTAATATAGAACAGTGATTAAACTGACTGATCAGAATTGAGTATTTATACAGACCATTATATATAAACTGATATATATATAAGTTGAATGTAAGTTGAATATTAACAAATAAAATATACATGAAATAAAAAATGTAAAACTGTTCTCGTATAGTTATTATTTTAAATGTAAAAATGCTTAAAACTGTGAACTTGTTTTGTTGTTTTCTTGATAGTGTAAGTGATGTTTGTTTGTTTATTTATTATCTTTGAAAAATGTGTCACATTAGGTGTAAGTGTAACATGAATTTACATTAAAATAAGCTTTAGACATAAAACGGATGACTTTTACTCCCCATATCAGAACACCACTACTTTACACACCTTTGTGTGTCAGAACAAAATGAGTAAAGCTTGATTACTGATAAAAATGATGACAATTTGTTTTGTTGTGATGTGTTTGTCTGCAGATGTGGCTAATAAGGTGTTGTTAGCCCTGTTCACGTGTGAGATGCTGATAAAGATGTACAGTCTGGGGCTTCAGGCATACTTTGTGTCGCTCTTCAACCGCTTCGACTGCTTCGTGGTGTGCGGAGGCATCGTGGAGACGATCCTCGTGGAGTTTGAGATCATGTCTCCTCTCGGCATCTCTGTGTTTCGCTGCGTTCGACTCCTCAGGATCTTTAAAGTCACACGGTGAGAAACAGCTCACATGATCAGATGTCTTCATATCAGGCTGTAATTACTGATGACTATAGGTGACCCTGGATCACAACACCAGTCACATGACGCACGAGTATATGTGTGGCAATAGACAACAATACATTGTATGGGTCAAAATTATCAATTTTTCTTTAATGCCAAAAATCATTAGGATATTAAGTAAAGATCATGTTCCATGAAGATATTTTGTACATTTCCTTCCGTATATATATATATAAATTGCAGCAAAATTGCAAGCATAAATAGAAAACTTTTAAGGCAATTTTCTCAATGTTTTGATTTTTTTGCACCCTCACATTCCAGATTTTCAAATAGTTGTATCTCGGCCAAATATTGTCCTATCCTAACAAACATATATCAACGGAAAGCTTATTTATTCAGCTTTCAGGTGGGTCACATCATTGGGCCCTATCTTGCACCCGGCACAAATGACTTTTTTTCACTGACGCATGTATCATTCGTATTTTGCACCCGCGCAAAGCGGGCTTTTCCCTCCACAGACGCACGCCGGCAAACTAGAGAATGAACTTGCGCTCCCTGGGCGGTTCAGCGCAAAAAAGGAGGCGTGTTCCGGCTAAACAATCCCTGGTGCTATTTTGCAGTTCCAGAAAACAATTGCGCCACTGACCAGAAAAAAACTAGTCTAAAGTCAGTGGCGCGTCGAGCGTACATTCAGATGCTATTTTAAGCGCGCATGCTTGGTCATAATACAGAGTGTGAACAACGCGCATACACTGTAGATGATTCTCTCATCTACACAGATGCATTTTCCTTTTTGGAAATGATACATTATTATAAGGAAAAATATTAAAACACGAGGGAAATCATTGTTGTCAAGTCAAGTATATATATATAGTGCTTTTCACAATACAGATTGTATCAAAGCAGCTTCACAGTATTAATATGTTGTGTCCATGACGATGGGAAAAATAGGCATAAAGCTTAGGCCTACATATTTACCCAAATTATTATATGCATGTATAACCGAAGCTAATTTGTGTGGGTTTGTCCCATCCCCAATGTCACTTCTCTTTCTTTTACGGCCCTGACGAGAACATCGATCTCCTCGGCTGTGAACCGATTCTGAAGCGCTCCTGGTAAATGCGCCGTTATAATAGTATTGCGCCATGGAACAAGCGCACCTCGTTCATCATGCTCTTAAAGGGAATGTGATATGACGCTCTGATTGGTTTATTTCACGTTACACCCAAACCACACCTATGAATAATGAAGCTACTTCAGACCAACCCCTTTTAAACTTGCGTCGGGCGCAAGAGTCATTTATCCCGCCGGTAAAATAGCAACAGCGCCCAAGACCCGCCCACAAAGTTACTTGCGCTTTGCGTTTGATACTTGCGTTTCAGATCGTTAAAATAGGGCCCAATGTCTTTGCCAGACTCTTTTAACTTATTTGTTTCTCTTACTTGCATTTTAAAAAAGTAAGGAAGATTACTTAACAAAGTAGAACAGAGAGCTTGTCATTTACAGATTTTTTTAAACTGCTTACACACATTTGCTTACAAAACGTTGCCTCATTTTTTTCCAAATCTTTACTCACAGATCCAAGAATTGCACACACAAAATGCAAAATGCCTCACATCTCTTGCAAAATGAAGCACTGCATTCAAAATATCACAAACACATCTCAAGCAAACATGTGTCTTACGTTGCAAACACCTTTGCCATAATATTATTTTTGGATATATCATATACACACATATTCAAACCCTTAATCTCTTCTTTCATGAGCTCCTATGTACATTTCTGTACAAGATTGAAAGTAATTGGATGAGAGGTGTTGAAAAATTCTCGATACATGAAAGCAAGATTGAAACCAAACTCTTTTTTTTTACTGTAAGCATTTGTGGTTGTGTATCCAGTATTACACATTCCGAAAAACTTATAACTCGACCTTTGACCTGTTTATAGGCCTATTCTAAAGCCATGATTGTACGGTTTTCAGTAAAGCAATGAGTGTTTGCACATGTGAGGAGTGTGTGTGTGTGTGTGAGGCTCTAATGAAGTAGTGTGGCATTTTAATAGGTTGTGTTTGAAAAAGAAAATCAAGACACTTCCTGTTAGATTTTTGTGTGTTACATAGTTCATTTTGTGTGTTGTGTTTTTCAAAAAGTGTTTTATTAAATTGAAAACTGAGTCAAAGGCCAAGAATTAGTGTATGGTTTTGCAGATTTAATGTGTGTTTCTGGTGTTTGAGTGTCAGGTTTTCGAAATTGTTTGACAAGCAAGGATTTTGTGTGTAAGCAGTTGAAAAAAAAAACTGTAGTTAAGTGCTTACCTATTTCAAGGTTTGCGTTCTCGAGCCACCAAACACTGTTGTTGTGCAAATGAGCAGGTCCGATTGCATTAAGGATTTCCTTTCAAGGGAACTCGAGCTGCGTCGAAACGCTGTGGGAACGCCCCGTCGTGAGTGCGTCATGAAGTACGGATGGAATCAGTCCAATGGCGAGCTGGAACGTCATCGACCAGCACCCCTATGAAGCACCCCTGAATCATAACAGCGCCAGCTTCTGTGCCTTAAGCAAGCGCTCTGTGTGAATCATTGTCTGAAAAGTGTTTCTGCCCTTAGTTGCTACTAAGCAGGAGGTTTGTCAAATAATTTTCAATATATAAAAAAACAATATAAATGGCGAGTGAACAGCAATATAGGAAGTGTGCACATCCCTGCACTCGATATCTCTCGGGGGGGGTACACACCAACTATCTGTTGTTTGTTTGGGAGTGCAGCATGCCCAGTCAGCTCTCGAGGGGTCTGATTCTGAGCATTGTGAGCGTTTGTGAGCGCCTTCGAGGAGGGCGGTTCGGTTCACGCTCCCCGCGGCTCGGGTCCTGCTTCTGCTGTGGCGACTTCAGAAGTGGGGTTCATAAATGGATCTAACAGAGGGGTTTGAGACAGTCTACTGTTGGTAGCCCCGTTCTGGCTGTCCCGAGTATGGTTTGCGGACCTAGTGTCTCTCCTCTGCAGATTCCGATCAGGACAGACCTACTCTCTCTCTCTCAGGCGAGTGGTGTGATTCTTCACCCCCACCCAGAAATGGAAGCTTTAGCATTAAGTTCTGCCAGGAAGACTCAATTGCTACGTCACTTATTACCTTCTCATCTATCCAATCGTGTCTAATACTTGTGGTATAAAAGACTGGTACTTACACATGTTTGAGTTCGCAGATGCTGACGCTTTCATTTACCTCCATCCTCCCCACCACCTCCAAGATGGTTCCTTCCCCCCATCCTCCCCACCACCACCAGGATGGTCCCTTCCTATACCTCCCAGGGGGTCGGGGGCTTTCGTCTTCAGGCAGGAAATGCAGAGTCCGGACCCTCGGATTGCGAGCTATGGACAAAGAAGTTCTACGCCAAAGAACTTTATTGCTTGCTGGGCTATCAATAAATGTATTTATTTGTTACCGTATTTATTCTCCCGAGTCTTTCTGGTAGAACTGTGGAAACTGTGGGCTTGGCCTCTGAGGGGGTTCATAAGTTCAGGTCTGTAAACTGAGGTTTTGGAGACCATCATCCACTCCAGAGCTCCGTCCACAAGGAAGTTATACGCCTTGTGAAGTGAAGATTATTCACTTCCTTGTGTGGAGAGCGCCAGTTGGACCCGGTTAACTGCCCGGTGAGAGTTCCTGCAGGAGTGTTTCTCCGCAGGGTTATCCCCCTCCACACTGAAGGTGTATGTGGCGGCACTGGCTGCTTACCACATCCCTTTGAGTGGAGTTTCTCTGGGGAGACACCCATTAACAACACGTTTCCTTCGTGGCACTTTAAAGCTGAGGCCAGCAGTCTGCATGAGCGTGCCGACATGGGACTTGGCCAGTGTTTTGGAAGGTCTCTCCCCAGCTCCGTTTGAGCCCATTGAAGAAGTTTCTGAGAAATACCTTACTCTAAAAACTCTTTCTTCTTGCTATTTTGTCTCTGAAAAGAATTGGAGACATTCAAGCACTCTCGGTTTCTCCCTCTTTCCTGGAATTCTCGCCTGGCATGGTAAAGGCCTTCCTCCATCCTAGGCCAGGCTATTTTCCTAAGGTCCCTAATCAAGCACAGCATTAGTTCAGACAGGCCACGTAGGCATAGGAAGCGATCAGCTGTCAAATCACTCCAACCACTACCATTCCCCTATTAGACCGGGAGGATATACGTGGCATTACTGCTCGGTAAGCATGCGCAAATTGCTTGCAACCCTCCCGCCCTCACCACTATAAGTATCAGGCATATTTCTGTGCACCTTCTGGCTGTCATCTTCTTTGTTTCAGATTATCAAGGCTTCCAAGTCCTAGCTGTCACGGACATCATCGCCAAGAGCAGGGCTTGACATTTTTATTTATTTATTTTATTTTTTATTTTACCAGGAAGGTCCCATTGAGATACAATATCTCTTCTACCAGGGAATCCTGGACATTAACTTTTTTGCTCACCAGCCACTGTGGCTAGTGGTTTTTCAAAGTTACTAGCCACTCCTTATTTTCACTGGCCACAATTTTGACATTGATACCATAGAGAAAAACTGCCATATATATATTTTTTTAATATTATCTCATTATTTGGCAGTCGGTATATTAGGCTTCTGTTGCTTTAAGACATGACGCATGGACCATTATAGTATTTTAAATAGCCAATATACTTGTCTTTATGTGCAAGCACTTTGGGTGTGAGCACAAAATCTGCGGGAATGAGTACAATTATGCTCAATATGCGCAATCTTTCACCCTGTAACACCAACAATGACATTCTCCAACGGGGGGTCCTGTTTCTAGATCAGGATGCTCTCTGCACACGCAAGGTCTCTCGCTCGCTTTCCCTCTCTGCCGTGCGCGCGCTACGCAGTTTGGAGCACAGTCTCAGCGTGAGAAATCGGGAATGTGAGCATGTGAAACCAATCAAATGCGTGTCTCACGGCCAATGCGTGAGAGTTGGCAGCTCTGCAGTATCGATATGTATCGAAAAATCGATATTTTTGACAACACTAGATTGTACTTAGTTTATTATTTCAGATGCCTTTTTAAAAGGACTACAATAGAAAAAAATTTGGCAACACTTTATTTCGATAGTCCACTTTAGACATTCTACTAACTATAAGGAACTTTTCAACTACATGTCAACTAACTGTCATTAGAGTATTAGTAGACTGTCAGCTTAATATCTGCTGACACTTTATTTTGTTGGTCCCCCAACAGACATTCAACTAACTATAAGTAACTTGGCGACTACAAGTCAACTTATTCTCCTAACCCGAACCCTAACACCTAACCATAACCTACCAGTCTACTGACAGTCTACTATAATATACTAATACTCTAATGAGAGTTAGTTGACATGTAGTTGAAAAGTTACTTATAATTAGTAGAATGTCTAAAGTGACTATCGAAATAAAGTGTAACCAAAAATTTATTAGGCCTATATAAAATTCAGCCCGCCAAAGTGGCTAGTAGGAGTGACTGCGTTACACGCCACTGCTGAAATCCATCCGCATTTGGCGGGTGTTGATGTCAAGCCTTGGCCGAGAGGCACTCAAAGCCAAGCTACAGTATAGATGCCCAGGGATTTACTGCTATGTCTACACATTAAAACTGTTTTGCTTTAAAGACTACTAAACTGTCTTAATCCTCTGTATATCACTCAAGCTGATGGTTCCATAGGGGGGTTAATGCTAAAGCTCTGTATGTCTTTAATTATGGAGCAAGAACCCTCATAAGGAACCATACCGCCAAAGATAAATTGTTTAATAAACCCAAGTAACTTGCCAAAGTGGTCTCGTCTAAACTAATATTGTTACTGCAGCCTTTCTGTCCTCCTCCTTTTCTGACGTCAGACCAAGAGAAACTAAATCTGCTGTGCCCTGTTAGGGCCGTAGATGCTTATGTCCACAGAGCTGCCCTGTGGAGGAAATCTGAACAGCTGTTCGTTTGTTTTGGGTCACCCAGGAAGGGGTGTCCTGCATCTAAGCAGAGGATTAGCAAGTGGGTGGTTGAGGCTATCTCACTTGCTTACAAGTCTTGGTCAGCCTTCACCCTTGGCTGTACAAGCTCACTCTACTAAGAGTATGGCTGCTTCTAAAGCTTATTATCAGGAGGTTCCCTACATGATGTTTGTGATGCGGCAGGCTGGTCCTCACCGCACACATTCGCGAGGTTCTACGAACTTGACTTCAGATCCACTCCTGGGGCGCAGGGTCTTTCGTCCGAATGTGCACTCTGACTTCACACGGACGGACACTTGCTCTTATGGCGGCGTGGGTATTAGCGTTCCCACAGCGTTTCTACGCAGCTCGAGTTCCCTTGAAAGGGAACGTCTCGGTTATGTATGTAAACCTTGTTCCCTGAAGAGGGATCGAGACGCTGCGTTGCTCTGCCATACTCGACTTGCTTCAGCCTTTCAGAAGCTGGCGCTGTTATGATTCAGGGATGCTTTATAGTTTCCTGGTCGATGACGTCACCCGCCTATGACGTCCCGGCTCGCCCTTGGACTGATCCATCCGTGCTTCATGACGCACTCACGACGGGGCGTTCCCACAGCGTTTCGACGCAGCGTCTCGTTTCCTCTTCAGGGAACTAGGGTCACACACACTGTAAAATATTATCGTGCTTTTAACGGTAAAAGATTTCTTACTATATACGGTAAATAACAGTGATAGATCTAATGGTACATTTAATGTCATTTTACTGTAAAATACCATTAAATTCAAAAAGAACAACTCATTGTATAATTTACAGTGAAAAACCGTAAATTGACATTCCCACAATTCCCTGCGTGACACTTCACATTTTATGTATTTTTGTTGATATAACAGTTTCTTCATAGTTTTCTTATTTTTTTTTCTAATCAGTTTTGTACATTAAGGTTTTATGTTACATTTAATGTTGTTAAATTAATGTTTATTGCATTTTTTAAATTTCATGTGTGTTAACATGATGGTGTTTAATGTTTGTGCGAATGACACTGTGCAGCTTCTAAATATTAGTATTATCTTTCTTGTGGAAGAACTTGTTGTGATGAGTTTTGATTGATCATGTGCCTCTCATCACTGCTGTGATTGGTGGTTGTCAGTGTATTACAATGGTGCAAAACAGATATTAATACTTCAATAGGTCGGTAAATTAACATTATATCAGATAATGAAATATGGTTTATTGCTGTAAACTTTAAGTTAAGTCTGTAAAACCAAGAACGTTGCTACCGTATTTTTGACGGTAAAGTTCTGGTAACCACAGCTGCCGTTTTTTTACCTGTAAAAATTACGGTTTATTTTTTACAGTGTACGTAACCGAGAAAACGGTTGAAAACGGTGTCATGTTAGCGGCCCCCAAGTTAATAAATAATGAACTTTGCAACGGAAGTGAATCAGTCAAAACTAACTTCAGCTGGACAATAACTCTATTCTAGATCTGCTGTAAGGCCAATACAATCTCTGTTACTTTAATTTTGTATTATCAGTGTAAAACTGCTTTAAAACCATCTATATTGTTAAAAGCGCTGTATAAATGTAGGTGACTTGACATGTTGTGCTGGTTCTCTTTCATAGGTTCTCTCAACGCTGCGGAAAGCGCAGTGGGATATTCTCTGAATGTGCCGATTGTCTGAAGCCTTATAGAATCACGCCAATTCATTGGCTGATGGCGTCCGCGCAATATGGCCCCGCCCCGACGCTCTTACGTCGCATCATACGTATTCGCGCGCGCGCCATCTGCTCCTCAGATTTCTCTGCCTTCAGAACGAAGCGGTCACGTTTGCCCTTCGCTCGTGATTTTTCTGAGCTACAATTACATCTAGGATTATTCTCGGCGCTTCTGCGACTGTTTAAGCGGAACTCTGTTTCTCCTTACGGTGAAGCTGCCATGGATTACAGACGCTGTACTCCGCCATGTGCTCGTTACATCGCTAACGACGACCCACACAGTAAGTGCGTTAAATGTTTGGGTTTTTCACATGCGCGTGAGGCAGTTATAGGATCATCTAAATGCAAATTCTGTGAAAATTTGTTGCTCAAAACCCTCAAATTGCGGCTCGCGGTCTTTGAGAGGGAATCATTCGTCTCCCCCTGTCGCGTTCCCGAGGCCTCTCGAGGATCCGCGACCTGGGGTTCGGATGTAGAGCTTGAGGATGCGGAGTTCGAGCAGACGAGCCCCGCTCTTTCTCTCCCTCCCTCCCCTCGGCACGCGCGAGGCATGCCAGTCGAATTTTCACACGATTATTTGCGCCCCAGCCCGGGAGCACGCGACGCGGTTTCTTTCGGGCTGGAGGATATACTTTTTACCGAGGCTTCCGACTCCGAGGATTTCGGGCCTACTCTCGCCGACGAGGTTATTCCGCCGAGCGGCCAGGAAGCGCGGCCTACTGCGGCCTACGCGGAGCTCGTTGACGTGCTTTCGCGCGCTACGGAGAAGCTCACTATTGATTGGCCCGACGAGCCACGTGAGTCTCAGTCGTCGAAACTCGACGAAAGGCTTCTCAGTGGCCCTAATTCTAGGCCTCAACGGAGGAAGCTGCCATTTTTCAGTGATCTGCATCATGAGATCTCCAGATCCTGGAAGCAGCCTTTCTCTTCGCGCCTCACTAATGCGGCTGCTGCTGATTTCACCAACCTGGTAGGTTCTGTGGAACAGGGCTATTCCGCCATTCCGGCGATTGAGGAAACTTTAGCCGACCATCTTGCTCCGTCGTCTGCGCCGTCCTGGAAGTCGCGCCCCCTTCTCCCTTCTAAAGCATGTAGGACTACTTCCTCTCTCATTGGGAAATCCTACATGGCGGCTGGCCAGGCAGGCATGACCCTGCACACTATGGCCATTCTTCAGGCCTACCAGGCGGACGTCCTGAAGGAAATGGACGAGGGCGACGGTGTGACCCCTGAAGCGGTCAAGGAGCTTCGTAAGGCTACAGATTTAGCCTTAAGAGCCACCAAGCATACCGCACGTGCTATAGGTCGCTCTATGGCTGGTTCTGTTGCGGTGGAGCGCCACTTGTGGCTTAATCTCACGGAGATCCGTGATAAAGAGAAGGTTTTCCTCTTGGACGCCCCCATTTCTCAAACAGGTTTGTTTGGTGAGGCGGTCAACACAGTGGTTGAGAAATTCCGCTCCTCCAAATCCCAATCGGCCGCGTTCAGACAGTTCATGCCCAGGAGGGCTAGGGAACCTTCTGCTCCCCCCCCGGTGCGACCCAGAGAACGTCCCTCTCATAGACCGGAGTTCTCTTCCAGAAGAAGCGAACCAGGGCATCCCCCACCTGCCACGGTTTGGGGAGCCCGCGGTCGCCCGTTTCCCCGTCAACGGCCTCACAAGCGCCTCCAGTTGAAGCGGTCCGACAAACCGACTGCTCCGGCGGCGCGGAGCCGTTCCTGACCCTCCGGTCAGGAAAAGGAGAGCTCCTCTGGTTCCTCAGGGTTGGGTCAGACCGCGCAAGCGTTTCTGCCCACCCCCCAGCTCTCCTTTCCTTGCCCTGTCACCTTCGCCACTCAGAGTGTCTCGAAGTGCAGGCCATATTTCACCTTCTCTACTCAGTCTGGTGCGGGAGGAAGGAGACGCTTTCGGCTTTCTCCCCTCACCCCCCACGCTCTCTATAACTACCGGCCGCATCCTCGGAGACACTTTCCGTTTTCCTCCGAAGCAGGCGGACCTGGTCACCATGACCCCAATCTCGATGCCTCCCATCACGTGCCAGGACGCCGATGGCCCTCCTGCACAGTCAACCTCTTTACCCCAGGAGCGTCAACACGGCACCCTTACTCAGGTATGTCGTCTGCATTACAACATCCCTCCTCCTCTGTCACATTTCCTTCCAGAGTGGGAACGCTTACCAGGGGTATCGTCCTGGGTTCTTCGCACAATTCGGTTCGGCTACACTCTTCAGTTTTGTCGCAATCCCCCCTGTTTCAACGGGGTGTTTCCTACTGTAGTAGACAGCGCCGCTCAGGCTTCTGTACTGCAGCAGGAAATCTCTTCCCTCCTTCTCAAAGGAGCAATAGAGGAGATTACTCCAGGGGAAACCGAACGGGGCTTTTACAGCCGTTACTTCCTGGTCCCGAAGAAGGGCGGCGGTTTGCGTCCCATACTGGACCTCCGCCGGCTGAACTTCGCCCTTTACAAAGGGAAATTCAAGATGTTGACGCTGAAAGCTATCATATCTCAGATTCGGCCAGGGGATTGGTTCGTGACGATAGACCTAAAGGATGCTTATTTTCACATCCAGGTTGTACAGCGACACAGGCAATTCCTCAGGTTCGCCGTTGGAGAAAGGGCGTTCCAGTACAGGGTCCTTCCCTTCGGCCTATCTCTAGCTCCAAGGACATTCACAAAGTGCATGGATGCAGCTCTGGCCCCATTGCGGCTCCAGGGCATCCGTGTTCTAAATTACCTGGACGATTGGCTCATTTTAGCCCAATCCAGGGAGCTAGTGGCCCACCACAGAGACGTCGTTCTGAGTCATATCCAGTCTCTCGGTTTGAGGTTGAACTCGGAGAAGAGTGTTCTTGCTCCGGCTCAAAGCACCGTTTTCTTGGGGGTGAACATGGATTCCGTTCTCATGCAGGCCCGTTTGGCCCCTGCACGGATTTCCAGCTTGACGACATGCTTGGCTCGTTTTTCACTAGGCCATCATGTGTCTGTGGGCACCTGCCGCAGGATGCTGGGCCTTATGGCTGCGGCCTCCTCCGTGCTACCGCTGGGCCTACTCCACATGAGACCCTTCATGTGGTGGGTGAAACTCTCAGGGGTTCGACCCTCCGGGTCAACCCTTCGCCTACTGAAGGTATCGCGCAGTTGCTTTCAAGCCCTGTCAGTTTGGCGGGACCCTCTTTTTCTCCGGAAAGGGGTCAGCATGGGTGCGGTATCTCGTCGCCAGATGATTACGACGGATGCCTCTCTCACCGGCTGGGGAGCGGTTTTCGAGGGCAGACCAGCGTGTGGGGTCTGGACCGGAGAGGCTCTCTCCTGGCACATAAACTGCCTGGAGTTAAGGGCCGTTTTTCTGGCTCTGCTTCATTTCCTCCCTCTTCTGGAGGGTCACCATGTCATTGTCAGAACGGACAATATGGCAGTGGTGTCTCATGTGAACCGGCAGGGAGGTTCTCGGTCGCGCACCCTAGACAGGCATGCGCGTCACCTTCTCCTGTGGTCTCAGAGCAGATTCCTATCTCTAAGAGCGGTTCATGTCCCAGGGGTTCTGAACCTCGCAGCAGATTTTCTGTCGAGACAGAAACTCCGATCGGGAGAATGGATGTTGAACCGCCAGACGATGGCTCTAATCTGGAAGGTTTTTGGAGAGGCGGAGGTGGACCTCTTTGCATCTCAAGAGTCATCCCAATGCCCTCTTTGGTTCTCCCTGAGTTCCCCGGCCCCATTGGGGATAGATGCGTTCGCTTACCCTTGGCCAACGCAGAAACTCTATGCCTTCCCGCCCATCAAACTGATCCCGGCGGTCTTGGCCAGGGTGAGAGAGAGCGGAGTCCGCCTCCTCCTGGTAGCTCCGTTCTGGCCATCTCAGCCATGGTTTTCGGAGCTAGTTCCTCTACTGGAGTCTCCCCCCTGGAGGATCCCGGTCAGGGAAGATCTGCTGTCCCAGCTACAGGGCAGGATATGGCATCCTCGCCCAGACATGTGGAAGCTGTATGTTTGGCCGATCAGAGGCCGTTAGCATTAAGCTCTGGTCTCCCAACTGACGTTCAGGAGACTATTGCGAGTGCTAGAGCTCCTTCTACAAGGAGATTATATTCTTCCAAATGGAAGGTTTTTGAGACTTGGTGTTTAGCACATGATAGGAGCCCAGTTAACTGCCCTGCTGGTTCAGTACTGGAATTCCTGCAGGAGAAGTTTGCGGCTGGAGCAGCCGCTACCACTCTCAGAGTTTATGTCGCGGCTATTGCAGCGCATAGGGAATCGGATGAGATTCCCCTAGGCAAATTAAGGTTAGTTTCTGCCTTTATGCGTGGGGTGAAGCGCCTGAAACCGGCTCGCTCCCCTAGAGTCCCCTCATGGGATCTTTCTGTTGTCCTAGAGGGTTTGACGAAAGCCCCCTTTGAGCCCTTGGAGTCAGCTCCGGATAGGATTCTGACTCTTAAGGTTTCTCTTTTGTTAGCTTTGTCCTCATTAAAGCGGGTGGGAGACTTACAAGCTCTTTCTGTTAGCGAGTCCTGCTTGGACTTTGCCCCTGGCCTGGTCAAAGTTTCCTTGAGGCCGAGACCAGGGTATGTCCCCAAGGTTCTTTCCTCAAGTTTCCGCTCTCAGGTAGTTAACCTTAATGCTTTCCACTCTCCTCCATTTTCATCTGAGGAAGATAGGGAGCTTAACTTGCTCTGCCCAGTTCGTTCTCTTAAGATATATGTAGACCGCTCAGGTGGTTGGAGGAAATCTAACCAGCTTCTGGTTTGCTTCGGTGCTAGCCGCCGTGGGCTTGCTGCATCGAAGCAGAGGATTTCTCACTGGGTCACAGAGGCTATCTCGTTGGCTTATGGGGTGCAGGGCTTGCCTTCACCTCTTAACATTAGAGCACATTCCACCAGAAGTGTAGCATCTTCTCAAGCTCTTTTCAGAGGAGCACTTTTGGAGGATATTTGTGTTGCGGCAGGCTGGTCCTCTCCGCATACTTTTGTAAGGTTCTATAGCTTGGATCTTGACATGACCCCGGGTTCCCAGGTTCTTTCTGTTTGAACTCGTTTCGGTCGTTGTCTCTTTTATCTACCAGTTATAAAGCGCTCTAGCTTGGCGAGTTTGGTAGTCCGTTCCCACTGCGCTTTCCGCAGCGTTGAGAGAACCTATGAAAGAGAACGTCTCTGGTTACTTACGTAACCTATGTTCTCTGAATAGGGAACGAGACGCTGCGTTAGCGGCCAAGCTCCTCGCGCTGCTGACAGTTTCTTTTCGGCAGAGAAATCTGAGGAGCAGATGGCGCGCGCGCGAATACGTATGATGCGACGTAAGAGCGTCGGGGCGGGGCCATATTGCGCGGACGCCATCAGCCAATGAATTGGCGTGATTCTATAAGGCTTCAGACAATCGGCACATTCAGAGAATATCCCACTGCGCTTTCCGCAGCGTCTCGTTCCCTATTCAGAGAACATAGGTTACGTAAGTAACCAGAGACGTTTTATTGATCCTCTCTCTGTTTCCAGTCACTGGGCGTCTCTGAGTAATCTGGTGGCTTCTCTGTTGAACTCCATGAAGTCGATCGCGTCTCTGCTGCTGTTGCTCTTCCTCTTCATCATCATCTTCAGTTTGCTCGGCATGCAGCTCTTCGGCGGGAAGTTCAACTTCGACGAGACCGTTACTAAACGAAGCACTTTTGACAACTTCCCTCAAGCCCTGCTGACTGTGTTTCAGGTGTGTGTGTGTGTGTGTGTGTGTGTGTGTGTACATACTACCATTCATAACTCAAAACAAAATGCTGATTTGCTGCTCAAGAAACATCATTTATTATCAATGATGAAAACAGTTGTGTTGCTTCAGATGTTTGCGGATACTTTTTTTCATGATTATTTGATAAATAAAAAGTTAAAAAGAACAGCATTTATTTGAACCCTCTGTAAGACTCTAAAATACTTTACTGTCATTTTTGATAAATTTTACTGACCACAAACTTTTGACCAGAAGTGTAGATTTACACAGACTGCTTGCTCAGGCATTATAGAGTCACATGTTCATGGTCTGCCCCTACCTAAACAAACTATTATTTTTTTTAATACTTTGCAAATACGAATAAGAATGAATATGATAATCATAAATTACCATTTATGATTATTTATTGTCCAAATTAGCATGATCATGAAAAAAGCAGCATGTGTAATTATTCAAGAAACAGTTTTAGATGAAGCACATGCACATTCATCTATAGCTACTGTATGGCATGTTGTGTCAGATACACTGAATCATGAATACGTCACATGTTCTGCTGTGTTTTCCTCAGATCCTGACGGGTGAGGACTGGAATACAGTGATGTATGATGGGATCATGGCGTATGGAGGACCCTCTTCCTCAGGCATGCTCGTGTGCATCTACTTCATCATCCTCTTCATCTGTGGGAACTGTATCTTTCCTTATGTTCAGCACATTTATGATAAAGTTACCTCACTGTATAAGATTTCTTCATGTAACTGAACATCTCGCATCATGATAAAGAATGAAATGTAACCTGTTCTGCAGCGATTAAAGCAAAGCCAAACACAACCCGTCAAAAAAGTTAGCAATAGTTACATTTTTTAAATGTTTTTATTTTTAAAATGTCTTTTTATTTGTTCAAAAATACAGTTAAAACAGCAATGTTGTGAAATATTATTATATTTTAAAATAACAGTCATCTATTTTAAATGTAATGTATTTCTGCGATGGCACAAGTACTCTGGTCTTCAGTGTCACATGATCCTAATCCTCATATTATAATGATTTCTGAAGATCATTGAAGAATGATGTGACACTGAAGACTGGAGTAATGATGCTGAAAATTCAGCTTTGATCACAGATCAAAAATAAAAACATTTATTTTAAATTTTACTGTTCCCTATCAGGAACTCGAGCTGCGTGGAAAACGCTGCGGGAACGCTTCTTGCGTTGTGCTTCATGAAGCCAGTATGAAATCAGTCCAAAGGCGAGACGGAACGTGATAGGCGGGTGACGTCATCGACCAGGAAACTATAAAGCACCCCAAAATCACAGCCGCGATAGCTTCTGTTGTCTTCAGCAAGCGCTCTATGTGTGAATCTGTCCCAGTGTTTTTGTCTGTCTTTAGTGATTGCTAGGCAGGAGTTTTCACTTAAAAAAAAAAAAAACTATATATATATATATATATTCACATATCTAAATGGCGAGCGAGCAGCAATACAGAAAGTGTGTTCCCCCCTGTACTCGTTATCTCACGGGTGAGGATTCACGCGATCTGTTTGTTGTTTGGGAGTACAGCATGCCTAGTCAGCTCTCGAGGGGGCTGATCGTGAGCATTGCGAGCGTTTTCCAATAAGAACGCTCTGCTCCCGCCGATCACTCTTTGAGGAGAGTGGTTCGGCTCGCGCTCCCCGCGGCTCGGGTCCCACGTCTGTCGAGGCAGAGCGGCGGCGCGTGTCGTGGGGATCGCGGATGAATCTGACAGCGGGGTTTGAGACGGGCCTCGCCCTATCTTAGCCTAACTGTTATATTCAGTGTCTCAGTTCAGGGCTTGAAGCACGCTCTGCGGTTTCTTCTGCCCAGGCTGTGGCATCAATATTGCAACTATCCAGTTCTGAGGAGCTGGATGTTGTTGGTATTAAAATAATAATAATAATAAATAATAAATAAATTATTATTATATAAAATAAGGGGATAATGAGGACTCTCTACCTCATTTCCCTGAACAGAAATAAATGAGGAGCTTATAGAGGTGCTTACTCATGCTGTAGAAAAATTAAGCATTGAGTGGTCAGCAGTTTGGCAGGAGTTTATTTATAAATATTGTATGAACTATTTTTGCCTTTCCAATTGCAACCTCCACGACGGTGCCTGCCGTTTCCCAGACCTCCACACCGAGGTGTCGAAGTCCTAGAGAAAAACGATTTCATACTGTATTTTTAGTCCTCGGACCTTCACGAAAAATATTTCAATATTGCTGGGGCTTTAATTCATGGTTATGGGGCGATGCCTAAGCTTAAGAGACGCTTGCAGCCATCTCTCCGCTGTAACGACATCATCTTTTAAGGCACCGGCATTTAAAAACAGGGACTGCTGGGCGGGTCAGTCCTGGCTGTTGATAAGCTCCTCGCAATGGGCGCAACAAAAGCAGAGCGTCGCGTCTCGTGTTCCCCCTGCAAACAATGGGACCAGACGTGACACTCTCAGATGAAGTTTTTGGGTTATAACTGATCTAAGGATAGTTATTATAGCCAAGTGGCTTCATCTAAAAAAAAATTTAAAAAAAGTAGTTCTGACGCCACCGCCGTCAGGATGTTGAGGGTAGTCTCCACCGTGAGAGGAAGGAGTTCACTGCATCACAAGGTGCCCATTCTCTCTCGGTGCCCTCAGGGGCCCAATCTACCAACCCTGCCTTTATGCCGGGGCGTAGACGGCCCCAGCGAGCGCGTTCCCGAGGGACGCTCGCCCCTTAAAAAGCAGAGCGTCGCGTCTCGTGCTCCCCCTGCAAAACAGTGGGACCAGACGTGACACTCTTAGATGAAGCTTTTGGGGTATAACTGATCTAAGGATAGTTATTATAGCCATGTGTCTTCATCTAAAAAAAAAAAAAAAAAAAGGGTAGTTCTGATGCCACCGGTGTCAGGATGCTGAGGGTGGTCCCCACCGTAAGAGAAAGGTGTTCACTGCATCAGACGGTGCCCATTCTCTCACGGTGCCCTCAGGGGTCCCTTCTGCCAACCCCGCCTTCGTGTCGGGGCGTAGACAGGCCCAGCGAGCGCTTTCCCGAGGGACGCTCACCCCCTCTACAGAGTGTCGCGTCTCGTGCTCCCCCCCTGCAAAACAGTGGGACCAAGCGCGGCACTCTCAACCGAAGTCTTCTGGCCATTAGACTGATCTGAGGACAGTCATTATGGCCAAGAAGGCTTTGTCTAAGAGGTCCTGACGCCACCGGCGTCGGGATGCTGAGGGTGGTCCCCACCGTGAGAGAAAGGTGTTTACTGCTCAGACGGTGCCCATTCTCTCACGGTGCCCTCAGGGGTCCCTTCTGCCAACCCCGCCTTCGTGTCGGGGCGTAGACGGGCCCAGCGAGCGCTTTCCCGAGGGACGCTCGCCCCCTCTGAGGAGGGGTTTAGAGCAGTCAAACCAGTCGTTCCCTGCCGGTGCACCGTTTCAGGGCGCTGTGTTTGCTGCTCAAAATATTCCAGAGGCCAGCCTCGAGAGGCTGGTACCCTTTGTAGATTTCCTGGCAGAGTGCAAAAGCCTTCCATGATTATCTCTGTGGGTCCTGCAATCGTTAGTAAGAGGTTATGCTATTCAGTTCAGATCTCATCCAATTCGATTCAGACGGGTCCTGCCCACCGTGGTAGGCCCCAAGCAGGCTCTGGTAACGGAACAGGAGGTGAAAATGCTCTTGCAAAAGGAGGCTATAGAACGGGTTCCTCCTCCCTGCAAGGAGTCAGGTTTTTACAGCCGATGTTTCATCGTTCCAAATGGGGGGGTTGCGTCCAACCTTAGATCTGTGCCCGTTTAATCGCTAGCTCGATTTCTAGATGCTGTCTCTCAAGCAGAGTGTGTTACAAATCAGATCCGAGGACTGATTTGTCACGATAGATCTAAAGGACGTGTATTTCCACATTTCCGTCCTTCTGCAACATAGGAAGTTCCTGAGGTTCGCTTCTGGGGCCGAAGCATACCAATATCGTGTTCTTCTGTTCGGTCTAGCTTCACAAGTGAAACTGGACCAGTTGCTCACTGTAAAACGGTTTCAGAGACTGTTGGTTCTGATGGCAGCAGCGTCCAACGTTATACCTTGTGGCCTGCTGTACATGAGGCTATTGCAGTGGTCCCTCAGGACCAAGGGGTTCTCCCCGAGGCGTTACCTCCGTGCTCTAGTCGTGTGGAAAGAACCTTGGTTCCGGTCCTAAGGACTTGTTTTGGGAGCTCTTTGTCGTCGTATAATGCTAACGACAGATGCTTCCCTCACAGGTGGCGGGGCGATCATGAGTGGTCGTCCAGCCCAGGGTCTGTGGTAGGACCATCATCTATCATGGCATTGAATTGTCTAGTAGTTTCGGCAGTGTTTCACTGAAACACTTCCTCCCAGACCTGAGAGGCCATCATGTTCTTGTCCGGTCAGACAACACATCGGTGGTCTCCTATACATATATATTACCAGGGAGGTCTGCGTTCGCGCCCGTTTTACAAGCCGGCTCACCAGATCCTTCTATGGTCCCAGGGAAACCTTCTTTCATTGAGGGCGATTTACATCCCAGGGTATCTAAATCAGGGGGCGGACATCCTGTCGAGGCAGGGGCCGAGGCCCGGGGAATGGAGACTCCTTTGGAAACATTTCGGTCGTGCCGAGGTAGACCTGTTTACATCTCGGGAGACATCACACTGTCTACTGTGGTTCTCTCTAAGCCATCCAGCCCCTCTGGGGTTGGACGCTATGGTACAGGCGTGGCCGAGGTCACGTCTGTACGCATTTCCCCTGATTGCTCTGCTCCCAGGAGTTCTGGAGAGGGTTCGCCGGGACGGGGTCAGTCTACTGTTGGTAGCCCCATGCTGGCCGGCTCGAGTTTGGTTTTTCGGACCTAATATCTCTCCTCGTCGGCTCTCCTCTGGAGATTCCGATCAGGACGGACCTTCTCTCTCAGGCGAGCGGGTCGATCTTTCGCCCCCGCCCAGAGTTATGGAAATTGTGGGCTTGGCCTCTGAGGGGGCCCAGCTCATAGAAGCTGGTCTCTCGACTGAGGTCGTTGAGACCATCCTTCACTCCAGAGCTCCGGCCACTAGGAAATTATATGTTCTGAAGTGAAAGCTTTTCACTTCTTGGTGTGGGGAACACCTGATGGACCCAGTTAACTGCCTTGTGGGTGCAGTGCTGGAATTCCTGCAGGAGCGTTTCTCCGCTGGGTTATCCCACTCCACACTGAAGGTGTACGTGGGGGCCTTATCTGCTTTCCATGTCCCTTTAAGTGGATCTTCTCTGGGGAGACACCATTCATATCTCGTTTCCTTCGTGGCACTTTGAGGCTGAGGCCAGCAGTTTGCACGAGGGTGCCGACCTGGGACCTGGCCATTGTTCTAGAGGGCCTCTCCCTTGCTCCTTTCGAGCCCATTGAGGAAGTATCTGAGAAGTTCATTACTCTCAAGACTATATTTTTGCTTGCTATCTTTCTTGAAGAGAATTGGGGATATTCAAGCTCTCTCGGTTTCTCCCTCGTGCTTGGAATTTTCGCCCGGCATGGTAAGGCTTTCCTCCATCCAAGACCGGGCTATGTTCCTAAGGTTCCAACTAATGTTGTTAGGCCTATTGTTCTGCAGGCTTTCTGTCCTCCTCCTTTTCTGACGTCGGACCAAGAGAAACTTAACCTCCTCTGCCCGGTTAGGGCTTTAGACGCCTATGTCCACAGAGCTGCCCTGTGGAGAAAATCTGAACAGTTGTTTGTCTGATTTGGGCCACCCAAGAAGGGGTGTCCTGTGTCTAAACAGAGGATGAGCAAGTGGGTGGTCGAGGCCATCTCACTTGCTTACGAGTCGGCCGGTCAGCCTTCACCTTTGGCTGTTCGAGCTCACTCCACTAGGAGTATGGCTGCTTCCAAAGCTCTTCTGTCAGGAGTTTCACTTCAGGACGTTTGTGATGCGGCAGGCTGGTCCTCACCGCACACATTCGCCAAATTCTACCATCTTGACTTTGGCTCCACTCCAGGGGCGCAGGTGCTTTCGTCAGCTTGTGCGCCTTGATTTCACACGACGGACACTTGCTCGCATGGCGACGTGGGTATTTGCGTTCCCGCAGCGTTTTCCACGCAGCTCGAGTTCCTGATAGGGAACGTCTCCGGTTACGTATGTAACCTTAGTTCCCTGAAGGAACGAGACGCTGCGTGTCTTTGCCATACTCCCTGCATGCCCGAGATCACTTGCCTCAGACTTTTTCAGAAGCTATCGCGGCTGTGATTTTGGGGTGCTTTATAGTTTCCTGGTCGATGACGTCACCCGTCTATCACGTTCCGTCTCGCCTTTGGACTGATTTCATACTGGCTTCATGAAGCACAACGCAAGAAGCGTTCCCGCAGCGTTTTCCACGCAGCGTCTCGTTCCTTCAGGGAACTAAGGTTACATACGTAACCGGAGACGTTTCACAATATTACTGTTTTTGTTTTTTGTATTTTAGATCAAATAATTGCAGTCCTAGTGAACAGAAGAGACCTTTGAGAAAAATCTTTTGACGGGTAGTGTATATAAAAAAAAACTGGCATGAAATAATGACATTTCAGGCCCAAATTGGCCAAAAAACATGGCCATAAATCTTTAATTCACATATTGTTGCATTCTAAAATTCTTTACAAGAACATTTTGCATTACAGACACCTAGACCAACTTTTGTTTACATGTTGTTACATTGTACTTACCCTGTCAGAAACATTAGCAGAAAATTTACCTTATTTATTTATTTTTATTTACTTACTTACTTACTTACTTGACACACACACACACACACACACACACACACACATGTGCGTATTAGTACAGTATTAATAATATTAATTAGTATTAATCATTTAGACTTAGAGTAGTAAATATGAATGCTTCAGGTACTATCTTTTAGGGGTAAATAAAATACAAAGATGTCAATGCCAAACTTTTGCTAAATGCTAAACTTTTTGCACATTTAAAGTGCACTCAAAAAAGGATTTTTTTAAATTTGGTTCACTTTTTTTAAAGAATTTATTTCATTCATATTCACTTGGATTTATCACAATTGATCAGGTTTCTCATTCAAACGTGATTTCTTCACGTTAAATTGACTTGGAATGGATGCTCTTTGGTTTAACTCAATGTTTTCATCTTGAAAAACATGTTTTAATCAAGGAGCTAGATACCTATAATCTACATCAATATCTCACCTCAATGGCAGCAAATGCAAATCTGGCCAGAGTTTCAGAACGACATTAAGTACACAGTAAATACATTGTACGAAATACTCAAATGCACAGTATACAGTGTAATATAAAGAGGGATCTGACATCTTCTTCTATGTACTTCTACTGTACATTCAATTTTCTCCAGGAGGAGAACCTTAAAGACATGTTTTGGTTACACTTTATTTGAAGGTGTCATTGTTACAGTGTAATTATATATTTAAGTACTGAATAATTAACAGCATGTACTTAATATAGGGTTTGGGTAGAATTCGGATTTGCTTGAGGGTTAATTGCATGAAATGATGCATAATGTACTGTTATTACTATGGTAAGTACATGTAACATAATAACAAGGTAAAATAAAACGTTACCCCTGTTTTTAACTAGCTAGTTGAACAATGACACATCGGTTTTAACTACACAGATGTTTGAAGGAAACTCCTCGAGTACTGAGGTGTGTCGAACTCGATGCCACAGTAACGCAGAACTACGCATCTTTCGTTTTATGAATATGGATTCAGAGAGAACACATTCTTAACACATCTGATCAGACATCTTACTGAATGTGTTCTTGGCCATTGCTGTGGATAACCTGGCAGACGCTGAAAGCCTGAACTCGGCCCAGAAAGAGGAGGAGAAGAGGAACAAGAGGAGGAAGAGCAGGTAACACTCGTCTCTGAGCTGAGTTTCATTCACACACTGAGTACTGATGTCTGCTAACATACAGACGGTGTTTGTGCAGGAGTATGAGCATATTCAAGAGAGATGGTGACGAGGGAAACTTTAAGGTCAGTAATATTTATATGCATGACATGGAATAAGTCATCTGAACATTATCATTTTGTATCATTTTGTAAAAATGAACAGATGACTGGAATTTTTTGGTTTGGTCTGGTTTTCCATTACAAATGTTGTTTTTTATCAAGACACATTTACTTGAGTAGGACATTGACTTAATAAGTGATATTAAGATGTTATTAAAGTGTTTTTTCAGAAACATATATCAAAATGAAGTGAATTTATGCTTCAAATAAGAAAAAATATCTTCATATGTTCAGTTGAGTTTGGTTTTCATGGACTTTGTAGTTTGCACTCCTTGTTTTTGTTCTTGTTTCCTTTGTTCCCATTTCTTGTTTGTTTCTATGGTTACTGATTTTTTGATTGATTAGTCCCCACCAGTGTCTTGTTTTACCCCTCATTATTCTGTGTATTTAAACCCTCCACAGTTTGTAGTTCGTTGTCTTACGTACGTTGTTACGTTCCCTTTCAAGGGAACTCCCGCTGCGTTTTCACGCTATGGGAACACCCCTGTGTGATTGCGTCGTGAAGCACGTGTATAATCAGTCCAATGGAAGAGCGAGACGTCATAGGCGGCTGACGTCATAGACCAGGAAACTATAAAGCACCCCTGAGAACAGACCGCGTCAGCTTCTGTGCCTTCAGCAAGCGATCTGTGTATTCTGTCCTTGTCGTATTTATTGTTGTCTGTCAAGTTGCAATATATACAGGTCCTTCTAAAAAAATTAATTAGCATATTGTGATAAAGATCATTATTTTCCATAATGTAATGATAAAAATTAAACTTTCATATATTTTAGATTCATTGCACACCACCTGAAATATTTCAGGTCTTTTATTGGTTTAATACTGATGATTTTGGCATACAGCTCATGAAAACCCAAAATTCCTATCTCAAAAAATTTGCATATTTCATCCGACCAATAAAATAAGTGTTTTTAATACAAAAAAAAGTCAACCTTCAAATAATTATGTTCAGTTATGCACTCAATACTTGGTCGGGAATCCTTTTGCAGAAATGACTGCTTCAATGCGGCGTGGCATGGAGGCAATCAGCCTGTGGCACTGCTGAGGTGTTATGGAGGCCCAGGATGCTTCGATAGCGGCCTTAAGCTCATCCAGAGTGTTGGGTCTTGAGTCTCTCAACTTTCTCTTCACAATATCCCACAGATTCTCAATGGGGTTCAGGTCAGGAGAGTTGGCAGGCCAATTGAGCACAGTAAACCATTTACCAGTGGTTTTGGCACTGTGAGCAGGTGCCAGGTCGTGCTGAAAAATGAAATCTTCATCTCCATAAAGCTTTTCAGCAGATGGAAGCATGAAGTGCTCCAAAATCTAATGATAGCGAGCTGCATTGACCCTGCCCTTGATAAAACACAGTGGACGAACACCAGCAGCTGACATGGCACCCCAGACCATCACTGACTGTGGGTACTTGACACTGGACTTCAGGCATTTTGGCATTTCCTTCTCCCCAGTCTTCCTCCAGACTCTGGCACCTTGATTTCCGAATGACATGCAAAATTTGCTTTCATCCGAAAAAAGTACTTTGGACCACTGAGCAACAGTCCAGTGCTGCTTCTCTGTAGCCCAGGTCAGGCGCTTCTGCCGCTGTTTCTGGTTCAAAAGTGGCTTGACCTGGGGAATGCGCCACCTGTAGCCCATGTCCTGCACACGCCTGTGCACGGTGGCTCTGGATGTTTCTACTCCAGACTCAGTCCACTGCTTCCGCAGGTCCCCCAAGGTCTGGAATCGGTCCTTCTCCACAATCTTCCTCAGGGTCCGGTCACCTCTTCTCGTTGTGCAGCGTTTTTTGCCACACTTTTTCCATCCCACAGACTTCCCACTGAGGTGCCTTGATACAGCACTCTGGGAACAGCCTATTTGTTCAGAAATTTCTTTCTGCGTCTTACCCTCTTGCTTGAGGGTGTCAATGATGGCCTTCTGGACAGCAGTCAGGTCGGCAGTCTTACCCATGATTGCGGTTTTGAGTAATGAAACAGGCTGGGAGTTTTTAAAAGCCTCAGGAATCTTTTGCAGGTGTTTAGAGTTAATTAGTTGATTCAGATGATTAGGTTAATAGCTAATTTAGAGAACCTTTTCATGATATGCAAATTTTTTTAGATAGGAATTTTGGGTTTTCATGAGCTGTATGCCAAAATCATCAGTATTAAAACAATAAAAGACCTGAAATATTTCAGTTGGTGTGCAATGAATCAAAAATATATGAAAGTTTAATTTTTATCATTACATGATGGAAAATAATGAACTTTACCACAATATGCTATTTTTTTTAGAAGGACCTGTGTATATATATATTATGACAAACGAGAGCAAGCAAGCTTTGTGTTGTTCCCTGTCCACGTTATATCACGGGTGGGGACACACACATCAGCTTTTTGTTGCTGTTTGGTAGTGAAGCATGCCAACAGTCAGTTCTCGAGGGGGCTGACTGCGAGCATTGCGAGAGGCTGTCCGTGAGGACGCTCCGCTCCCGCCGGGCGTTCTTCGAGGAGGATGGTTCGGGTTGCCATCACCGAAGAGACTGTTTAACCAAATCCAGAGGCCAGTCTCGAGAGACTGGTTCCCCTAGTAGAATTTCTGGCAACGTGGAAACTACTGCCACATATTTCTCAGGAGGGCCGTAGAGCAGTCAGTTCGGTTTCCCTGCCGGTTCACCGTTATAGGGCGCAGAGGTGCCTGCCTTTTTCCAACGATCCTCCGAGGAGGGTCGTAGGAACTAAGCTAGTTAGAGGTAGGCAAGATCTGAGGACTGTCGTCATCTCTAATAAAGCTTAAACAAGAAGTCCTGTCGCCGAGGCTATCAGGCTTCTGAGGGCTCCTCCGGGGCAAGGACGGTTTTGAGAAATCGTTTCTCCTCGGCGCTCTCTGGGGGTGCGACTCTCTGAGGAGGGTCGCAGCGCTGCCAGTTCGGTTGTTCCCTGCCGGTTCTCCGTTCAGGGCACCGAGGTGTCAGCGTCCCCAATGATCCTCCGAGGAGGCTCGTAGAACGGTCAGTTTGGTTGTTTCCTGCCGGTTCGCCGCTTCAGGGCACCAAAGTGACTGTATATTTCTAGGGGTCCTCCCCACAGGGGTGGACACAGAGCAGGCTCTGGTTATGGAGCAGGAAGTACTGACCCTTCTGCAAAAAGGAGTTATAGAAGGGGTTCCTCCTCCCTGCAGACAGTCTGGGTTTTACAACCGTTACTTCCTTATTCTGAAAAAGGATGAGGGGTTGCGTCCTATTCTAGACCTGCGTCAATTAAACAGCAGGTTTCAGAATCTCAAGTTCTAAGAATGCTTACGCTAAATATGATTGTGTTACAGATTTAGTCTGAGGACTGGTTTGTCACAATAGACTTGAAGGACGCTTATTTACCCATCCTCATCACAGGAGGTTCCTGAGGTTTGCTTTCGGGGGCGAAGCATACCAGTATCGGGTTCTTCCATTCGGCCTAGTTTTATCACCCCGCACTTTACAAAATGCGTGGATGCAGCTCTGGCTCCTCTGAGACTCCAGGGCATTCGCGTATTATACTATATCAACAATTTGTTGATCCTAGCTCAATCTGAGCAGATGGCAGTTCGGCATCGAGATGTCGTTCTGTCTCATATAAAGATGTTGGGGTTGCGGCTCAACGCCAAGAAGAGTGTGCTCCTCCCAGCTCAGAGGACCACTTTCCTAGGTGTAATATGGGATTCAACAACGATGCGGGTACGATTCTCTCCAGCACGTATTTCTGTAACACGTATGTAGCATCTGTAACACGTATGTAGCCTTAGTTCCCTGAGAGGGAACGAGCGCTGCGTTCGCCTGCCATACTTCCTGCATGCCCTGATCGACTTGCTTCAGGCTTATCAGAAGCTGACGCGGCCTGTTCTCAGGGGTGCTTTATAGTTTCCTGGTCTACGACGTCACCCGCCCATGACGTCTCGCTCTTCCATTGGACTGATTATACACGTGCTTCACGACGCAATCACACAGGGGTGTTCCCATAGCGTGAAAACGCAGCGCTCGTTCCCTCTCAGGGAACCAAGGTTACATATGTAACCAGAGACGTTTTCTACGTTTTGAGTTAATATTTGTATTACCTTTTTTTTTTTTATTTTTTTTTTTTATAAAACATCTGGAATTATATCCATCTGCTTTCTTTATCATCACCATCCTTTAACGTGAACGTAAGTAGCCTTTTCTTTGATTAATATTACGTTATCTTCAAATAAAAAAAAAATTATTACAATATTGAAAAATTCTTAAATCAAGATACTTGACACTTGGAAAATGACTTAAGGCATGAAGAAAAATATGTCAAAGTAAGTTTATGCTTAAAACAAGAAAAAATATCTGCCAATGAGGTCTGAAATTGTTTTTCTTTTTTCCCCTTTGAATTAAGTTGATTTTTCTGACCCCACTCGCAAATATTTTTTGTTTTAAGCATAAACTTAATAATAAAAAAAAAATTCAGTAAGTAATTTTGCTTCTCAAAATTCACATTTTGGAGATATAAGCGTTCAAAACTTAGTCTCTCACTTCTGCTGAAATGGATCAGGGATTTTTATGACATCACTTCAGCTTCTCATCACATCTTCTGTCCAGTCACATGCTCTCTAGAATCTAAAGCTCCGCCCCTCTGCTATAAACACCACCTGGCCAAAGCGACCGTTGTTTTTCATTCCGTTTTCCAACTGTACGTCAGTTAAGAATGAAATGGTTAGAGTTTATTCACATCTCTACTATTAAATCCAACGTTTCATCAGCGCTCAGATTCGCTTCTATGGTGCTGTCAGTCTTTGAGGGAAACTAAACGCTATTGGCTATTTGAAAAGGGGGAGGAGCCATCCAATATGCCCTGCCTTAGCTTCCGATTTCAGTGGAAATTACATCATCGCATCAAACAAAGCTGTGCGATCCAAGGCACTTCAGTGGATCTTTAAGAATGTTTAGATATTTGTACTGGAAAACAAGACAAAAGTACAGAGTAAGAAACATTTTTTTTGCTGTGTTTCGACATTATCTCTATCACTGAGGTGCTTTTGTTTCAGGCGTCTGGTGATCAGGAGGCCGATCAGGATCAGGCCGAGGAAATGATGGACTCTTTAGGTGAGCCTCTAATAGTATTTACTCTCATCACTTGAGCTCATAGTATTTACTCTCATCACTTGAGCTCCAGTGGAGTCAGCTGATCACTGAGTGTGTGTGTGTGTGTGTGTGTAGAGGAGGATGAGGAAGAAGAGCCCGTGGTGCCGTCGGGGCCGAGGCCTCAGAGACTGTCAGAGTTGAGTCTCAGAGAAAAGACTCCACCGATCCCTGAGGGAAGCGCATTCTTCATCTTGAGCAACTCCAACCCGTATGTCACACACACTTATACAATCCTTTTAAGGGGTCCAATAATGCCCTTCTTACAAGATGTAAAATAAGTCTCTGATGTCCCCAGAGTGTGTATGTGAAGTTTTAGCTCAAAATACCCCAGAGATTATGTTTATATAGCATGTTAAAATTGTCACTTTTTGAGCGTGAGCAAAAACACACAGTTTTTGTGTGTGTCCCTTTAAATGCAAATGAGCTGCTGCTCCCTGTGCAAGGAATGGTGATGTCATATACCGTAAAACTTCAAATAATAGCCCGGGCTTTTATTTTCCCAAATCGTCGAACTGCACCGGTTTGTATTTGAGACAGGCGTCTATATGAGACAGGCCTTTATAATTTAGTGTTGAGATGTTGTTCATTGAGATGTTTTTCCTAGAGTCTCTAATCTCTAAAAATCTCCAAATGCTTCACGTGAAACTGCGGTCTTCCGAGCTTTTACTATAGTGTCAATAGATTTTGATTAATATGCGCGAGGGAGAGAGAGCAAGACAGCGCTCGTGTTGTTTGAAGACGTGAGAGTGCGGGCGCGCGGCCAGGGCTCTCTCTCTGCTTGTTTGCGCCGGGTCAAGCGCAGCAGTCATTCTATTCTACATCACTCAAGGTTCAAAAATTGATTTTGGCGGCCGCCAAAAAGCGGACATTCCGACGGGTTTTAGAAGAGTAAATACAACCCAAAACAAAAAAACAGACCCGGCCTCTATTTGAGACCGGCCTTTATTTACCCAAACCTGTCGCCACACCAGGCGTGTAAAAGAGACATGCGTCTATTTGGGACTCGGCTATTATTTGAAGTTTTACGGTATAATATATATAATATATTATAATATATATAAATAACCCCTGTTAAAACAGCTGGATTCTGTTTTGTAAAAAAAAAAAAGAGAAATGAAGATAAATCATATCAGAACTTTTGCTCATTTAATGTAAAAATTTAAACCTATGCAATGACACTTAAAACCAAACACATTTCAGAGAGAAAAAAAAGATAAAAATAAAAGACTTGGAATAACTAACAGCATAAGTGTGTACACCCTCCTGAACTAATATGTGTTTATTACAGCACTCAGTCTGTATGACAGGTTGGCACATCTCAACTTGGGAATATTGATAGAATATCATAGATAGAATAGAATATAATTTCCGGATCTGTTAAATCGAGGGCACCTCATGTGCATCTTCAATAAGATTTAGATCTGGGCTCTGGTTGGGCCATTTCCCAAACATTCATCTTTCTGTGAAGCCATTGTTTTGTTGATTTAGATGTTTTGAACCATTGTCATGCTGAAAGGTGAAAGGTCTTTCATTTCTCATCGGAAGCTAAATTAGCACACAATCTACAGCACAAGTGAAAAGAAGAGAACGAGAATAAGATTTTCTTTTAAGAATAGTTATATTAAGTGCCTTTGTTTATGATTGAAAACACTTTGTTTCTTCAGTGAATCAAAGGCCAGATGTTTAGCAGAATGTTCACGCTGCTCTTTTACATACAATGAAATAATTCTATTGTCATTGAAATGTGGTTAAAGTGTACTGCTAAATGTGCTGACGAACATTTATGGCAAACTATAATATACTTTAATGTCATTTCTTTTGATACTTGTATGTCATGTATTTAAATATATTTGTAATTACACATTTGTAATGATGAAGTTGCAATTAGCACATTTAAATTCCCCCTGTAGTCAATCATTTTATCCCTTAAAACTCATCTTTGATCACCAAAATTACATATTTAAATGTTTTTTCCTTCAGGCCTTAAAATATCTTGAATGTAACTCGACACCCTTGAATCATTTAGTATGTGCGGTTCTATGAATATGCAAATGAGCCCCGCCTCCACTCACTCAGAGATCCACTGGTTGACGATCACACATTGATCTGATTGGTCAAGGTCGTTTGTGACGTCAGAAACACCAGCGATTTCACACCGTGTTTTTGAGTCTGTCTTTGGTTCACTGCAGTTTTAAGGAGGAAATACTCAGCAATGCTGTCGACTTATGAACTTACACATGCTTTGTGTTAAAGCATATTAAAAACACCACATAGACATATAAACAACATTAAAAACTTGACTTTCACCACAGGGGGATTCTAAAATATATTTACTTTTAATGTAATATTCACGCACTACAGTTAAAATTATAATACTTTTCATGTGCTTTAGTATGTTAGTCAACACATCAAAATCACAATGATTTAAAATGAACCCTTTTAATTGTCATTACAAAGTGCACTTTTTTAAAAGTGTACTTAAGTGTGTTAAAGTGAACTCTATTTAAGTATACTTAAGTGATACATTTATTTTACTAATATTACATTTACATACAAGATTTTTTTTATTATATATATCTGAAATATTTAAAGTACACTACTGCATATTCAATAAAATTAAGCACACTTATTTTTTCACAAGGCTGAAGAACAGACTGAAATCATTATTCTTGATTTCCACCTGTTCAAATCTGGTGTGTTTATGATACACCGGAGATTCATTTATTTTTTGCATGTGTGCTCGACATCATTTATGGAGAGAGCTTGACATCTTTTGCGTTTGCACATTGTTCATGCTCACACACTGTTGTCGGTCTGTAACACAGGATCCGTGTGGCGTGCCATCGGCTCATCAATCATCAGATCTTCACCAACCTCATCCTCATCTTCATCATGCTGAGCTCGGTCTCGCTGGCAGCCGAGGACCCCATCCGAAACTTCTCTGCCCGAAACATCGTAAGACCGCCACCAAAAACCTGCTCTTTTAATAGGATAAAATGCACAAATAATAGAATAATATGGACGTTTTTTTCTAATTATGCAGCATCAGTTAGATTCATGAACTAGTGTGATTTGTTGTGTTATTTGTGTTGACGGAGTGATTATTCCAGGTTTCAGATTTCGATAGTCCACTTTAAACATTCAACTTACTCTCATTAGAGTATTAGTAGACTGTGTGCGGGTTAGTAGAATACACATGTACACTGCCATATAAAAGTTATGGATCGGTATTTTGAATGTTTTTAAAAGTCTCTTCTGCTCAACAAGGCTGCATTTATTTGATTAAAAATACAACAACAATAAACAGTAATATTGTAAAATATTAAAATGTAAATCATCTGTTTTCTATGTGAATATACAATAAAGTGTAATGTATTCCTGCGATCAAATCTGTATTTTCAGCATCATTACTCCAGTCTTCAGTGTCACATGATCCTTCAGAAATCAGTATAATATGAGGATCTGATGATCAAGAAACAATTATGATTATTATCAATGTTGAAAACAATTATTAACATTTTTATCTCAGGATTTTTTGATGAATAGAAAGTTCAATAGAACAGCATTGATTTTATATCATATTGTGTAACATTATAAATGTCTTCACTGTAACTTTTGATCAATTTGATTCATCCTTGATTAATAAAAGTATGGGTAAAATAAAATAAAAATTATTTCTGACTTTAAACTTAAACAGTAGAGTTTAATATTACAAAAGATTCTATTTCAGATAAATGCTGTTCTTTTGAACTTTCTATTCATCAAAGAATCCTGAAATAAAAATGTACTTGTACAAATTTAAAACTGTTTTGAACATTGATAATAATCATAAATGTTTCTTGATCATCAGATCCTCATATTATCCTGATTTCTGAAGGATCATGTGACACTGAAGACTGCAGTAATGATGCTGAAAATACAGCTTTGATCACAGGAATACATTACACTTTACTGTATATTCACATTGAAAATAGCTGATTTACATACTAATAATATTTCACAATATTATTTTTTATTTATTTATTTATTTATTTAATCAAATAAATGCAGCCTCGGTGAGCAGAAGAGACTTAAAACATTAACAAACTTTTGACTGGTAGTGTAGTTGCAAAGTTGCTTATAGTCAGTGGAGGAGCATCAATATAAAGCCGATATTAAGCAGACAGTGTACTAATACTCTAATACTAATACTCTAATACTCTAATACTACTAATACTACTAATACTACTAATACTCTAATACTACTAATACTACTAATACTCTAATATACTAATACTGTAATACTGCTAATACTCCAATACTACTAATACTACTAATACTCGAATACTACTAATACTACTAATACTCTAATATACTAATACTGTAATACTGCTAATACTCTAATACTACTAATACTCTAATACTACTAATACTGCTAATACTCTAATACTACTAATACTCTAATACTCTAATACTACTAATACTCTAATACTCGAATACTCTAATACTACTAATAAACAATACTCTAATACTCTAATACTAATACTCTAATACTACTAATACTCATACTCTAAATACTGCTAATACTCTAATACTACTGATACTACTAATACTCTAATACTACTAATACTCTAATACTACTAATACTCTAATACTACTAATACTACTAATACTCTAATATACTAATACTGTAATACTGCTAATACTCTAATACTACTAATACTCTAATACTACTAATACTGCTAATACTCTAATACTACTAATACTCTAATACTACTAATACTCTAATACTCTAATACTCTAATACTACTAATACTCTAATACTCGAATACTCTAATACTACTAATAAACAATACTCTAATACTCTAATACTAATACTCTAATACTACTAATACTCATACTCTAAATACTACTAAATACTAATACTCTAATGAGAGTTTGTTGACATGTAGGTGCAAAGTTACTTATAGTCAGTAGAATGTCTGAAGTGGAGTATAGAAATAGTGTTACCTTATTTCATATAAACAGGAATTCACAAGACGCTTCACATGCAGATTCATTGTTTTACAACTTCCTGGCATTTTTTCATTTGTCTGATCATTTAAACAGGCCTGAAGACACAAATGCTTTGAAACGTCAAGGATTATAGATGCGCTTTAGAAATCAAATAGACTTGAACTGACTCTGTTGTGGATTCCTGGTTGAGTTTCTTGTGTGTCCCGTTGCAGGTTCTTGGTTATTTAGACTACGCCTTCACCGCTATATTTACAGTGGAGATCTTGTTGAAGGTAAAGACTCCTGTCTTATTTCTATTTGCATTCTACACAACATGATTATAACCCTCTCTATGCTTCACTAGTTCATTTCTTATTTGTGGTTGTTGAGTTGGACAGGAATTTGCAGGAGTTTACTCCCTTTCATTTCTACTCTTGCTTTTACTGTATATTTGCAATTTATATAAATATGTAAAATTAAATGGTAACACTTTACCATAAGGTTCATTAGTTAACATTAGTTAACTATTAGTTAATGTATACAGCATTTATTAATCTTTTTAATGTTAATTTCAACATTTACCAATACTTTATTAAAATCTTGTTAACATTAGTTAACTAACATGAACTAACAATGACCAGCTTTATTTTTATTAACTAACATTAACAAAGATTAATAAATACTGTAACAAATGTATTGCTCATGGTTAGCTCATGTAAGTTAATACATTAACTAATGTTAAAAATGAAGCTTATTGTAAAGTGTTACCAATGAAATGTGATTGTTGAGTTCACTGGTGTGTGTTGTGTTGAGTTCACTGGTGTGTGTTCACTGGTGTGTGTTGAGTTCTCTGGTGTGTGTTGTGTTGAGTTCTCTGGTGTGTGTTGTGTTGAGTTCACTGGTGTGTGTTGTGTTGAGTTCACTGGTGTGTGTTGTGTTGAGTTCACTGGTGTGTGTTGTGTTGAGTTGAGTTGACTGGTGTGTGTTGTGTTGAGTTGACTGGTGTGTGTTGTGTTGAGTTCACTGGTGTGTGTTGTGTTGAGTTGAGTTGACTGGTGTGTGTTGAGTTGAGTTGACTGGTGTGTGTTGTGTTGAGTTCACTGGTGTGTGTTGTGTTGAGTTGACTGGTGTGTGTTGTGTTGAGTTCACTGGTGTGTGTTGTGTTGAGTTCACTGGTGTGTGTTGTGTTGAGTTGAGTTGACTGGTGTGTGTTGTGTTGAGTTCTCTGGTGTGTGTTGTGTTGAGTTCACTGGTGTGTGTTGTGTTGAGTTGAGTTGACTGGTGTGTGTTGTGTTGAGTTCACTGGTGTGTGTTGTGTTGAGTTCACTGGTGTGTGTTGTGCTGAGTTGAGTTGACTGGTGTGTATTGTGTTGAGTTCTCTGGTGTGTGTTGTGTTGAGTTGACTGGTGTGTGTTGTGTTGAGTTCACTGGTGTGTGTTGTGTTGAGTTGACTGGTGTGTGTTGTGTTGAGTTCTACCAGAAAGACTCGGGAGAATAAATACTGTAACAATAAATACATTTATTGATAGCCCAGCAAGCAATAAAGTTCTTTGGCGTAGAACTTCTTTGTCCATAGCTCGCAATCCGGGGGTCCGGACTCTGCATTTCCTGCCTGAAGACGAAGGCAGGGGCGCAGCCGACCCCCTGGGAGGTATAGGAAGGGACCATCCTGGTGGTGGTGGGGAGGATGGAGGGGAAGGAACCATCTTGGAGGTGGTGGGGAGGATGGAGGTAAATGAAAGCGTCAGCATCTGCGAACTCAAACATGTGTAAGTACCGGCCTTTTATACCGCAAGTATTAGACATGATTGGATAGATGAGAAGGTAATAAGTGACGTAGCAATTGAGTCTTCCTGGCAGAACTTAACGCTAAAGCTTCCATTTCACTGGTGTGTGTTGTGTTGAGTTGACTGGTGTGTGTTGTGTTGAGTTCACTGGTGTGTGTTGTGTTGAGTTCACTGGTGTGTGTTGTGTTGAGTTGAGTTGACTGGTGTGTGTTGTGTTGAGTTCACTGGTGTGTGTTGTGTTGAGTTCACTGGTGTGTGTTGTGCTGAGTTGAGTTGACTGGTGTGTATTGTGTTGAGTTCTCTGGTGTGTGTTGTGTTGAGTTGACTGGTGTGTGTTGTGTTGAGTTCTCTGGTGTGTGTTGTGTTGTGTTGAGTTGACTGGTGTGTGTTGTGTTGAGTTCACTGGTGTGTGTTGTGTTGAGTTCACTGGTGTGTGTTGTGTTGAGTTGACTGGTGTGTGTTGAGTTCACTGGTGTGTGTTGTGTGAGTTCACTGGTGTGTGTTGTGTTGTGTTCACTCACTGGTGTGTGTTGTGTCGAGTTCACTGGTGTGTGTTGTGCTGAGTTGAGTTGACTGGTGTGTATTGTGTTGAGTTCTCTGGTGTGTGTTGTGTTGAGTTGACTGGTGTGTATTGTGTTGAGTTCACTGGTGTGTGTTGTGTTGAGTTCACTGGTGTGTGTTGTGTTGAGTTGACTGGTGTGTATTGTGTTGAGTTCTCTGGTGTGTGTTGTGTTGAGTTGACTGGTGTGTGTTGTGTTGAGTTCACTGGTGTGTGTTGTGTTGAGTCGAGTTGACTGGTGTGTGTTGTGTTGAGTTGACTGGTGTGTGTTGTGTTGAGTTCACTGGTGTGTGTTGTGTTGAGTTGACTGGTGTGTGTTGTGTTGAGTTGACTGGTGTGTGTTGTGTTGAGTTCACTGGTGTGTGTTGTGTTGAGTTGACTGGTGTGTGTTGTGTTGAGTTCACTGGTGTGTGTTGTGTTGAGTCGAGTTGACTGGTGTGTGTTGTGTTGAGTTGACTGGTGTGTGTTGTGTTGAGTTCACTGGTGTGTGTTGTGTTGAGTTGACTGGTGTGTGTTGTGTTGAGTTGACTGGTGTGTGTTGTGTTGAGTTCACTGGTGTGTGTTGTGTTGAGTTCACTGGTGTGTGTTGTGTTGAGTTCACTGGTGTGTGTTGTGTGAGTTCACTGGTGTGTGTTGTGAGTTCTCTGGTGTGTGTTGTGTTGAGTTCACTGGTGTGTGTTGTGAGTTCTCTGGTGTGTGTTGTGTTGAGTTCACTGGTGTGTGTTGTGTGAGTTCACTGGTGTGTGTTGTGAGTTCTCTGGTGTGTGTTGTGAGTTCTCTGGTGTGTGTTGTGTTGAGTTCTCTGGTGTGTGTTGTGTTGAGTGCACTGGTGTGTGTTGTGTGAGTTCACTGGTGTGTGTTGTGTGAGTTCACTGGTGTGTGTTGTGTGAGTTCACTAGTGTGTGTTGTGTGAGTTCACTGGTGTGTGTTGTGTTCCTCAGATGACAGCGTTCGGTGCGTTCCTTCATAGAGGAGCGTTCTGCAGGAATTACTTTAATCTGCTGGATCTGCTGGTGGTCGGAGTGTCTCTGCTGTCCTTCGGAATACAGTACGTTCGTGTCACGATTGTTTCCTCCAGCTTGTTTGTCATCACGCATGCACTCGTGTTCAACATTCGTTTTGTCTGCAGATCGTCGGCCATTTCAGTGGTGAAGATCTTGAGGATTCTGCGTGTGCTTCGACCCCTGAGAGCCATCAACAGAGCCAAGGGCCTCAAAGTCAGTTCATCTCTCTGTCAAGTCGAGTCTCCTTCATTTATACAGCGCTTTTATGGCAAGCCGTTTCAGCTTAAATTGTACCCAGCGATACTCGTCGTAATTGCATTTTTACTAGTAAGAATTCAATTAGAGAGCTCTACAATTATATATATCTTTAATTCTTTTTTTTACTAGTAAACATTTAAAGGTGCTATATGTAACATTTCTACTAAAATTAATCCTTTTTTTATTGCCTGTGTGTGAAGGGTTTGTAATCACACATTACAATGATCCACTTGTCAGGTTTTGCTATTACCTCTGAAGGCCAGTATTCCTATTTCTATGTGACGTACATGTGCGCTTCCGAGCCTCTCTCCTTTATATACAGTCTATTGTAGACGGTCAGGGAGTTACGTCCGTCAAAGGCGCATGTTTTTCGGCTTATATCTCGTTCAATCCCCCCTCCTGAGACCTCCTCCCCTGAGTCCCCCTCCCCCTGGGACCCCCTCCCCCCTCCTGAGACCTCCTCCCCCTGGGACCTCCCCCCCTGGGTCCCCCTCCCCCTGGGCCCTCCCCCCTCCTGAGACCTCCTCCCCCCTGGGACCCACCCCCCCCCCCCCCCCCCCGGGCCCACCCCCCTCCTGAGACCTCCTCCCCCTGGGACCTCCCCCCCTGGGACCTCCCCCCCGGGTCCCCCTCCCCCTGGGCCCTCCCCCCTCCTGAGACCTCCTCCCCCCTGGGACCCCCCCCCCCCCCCCCCGGGCCCTCCCCCCTCCTGATACCTCCTCCCCCTGGGACCTCCCCCCCTGGGACCTCCTCCCCCTGGGACCTCCCCCCCTGGGTCCCCCTCCCCCTGGGCCCTCCCCCCTCCTGAGACCTCCTCCCCCCTGGGAGGTGCGCCGCTGTCAGAATGCAGGCACGTAATGTCTTGCACTGTTGATGGGGGCGTGACCCAACATCGCTAATATGGGCTTGTAGCGTAAGTGACAAATTACATGATAAAAAAATAATAATGCATACATTTCAGCTTCCTTTAGACCGTTTCTGTTCAGGAGTTTTTTTTTAAATTAAATCTATTTTCCCCCTCCTCTGCGTGAGGTTGGGGGGGCCGGCAGGGGGGGCCGAGCCTTGACCAGTGGTGGCCGTGGCCCCCCCTGGCCACCACGTAGCTCCGCCCCTGCTCCTCCCCCTGGGACCTCCTCCCCCGAATTTGAGCTCTCAAGGTCTTCACGTTCCAGAGATACGAGCGATTTTCTTTTGAGATCTTGATGTCACCGGCGTCCGCGATTTTGCAGCGCACCTGATGGTTTTCGGCTATATCTTAGCGAAAACACTATAAAAAATAATGAAATTATATGGTTCTTTTCAGCTCGACTATACGGTTCCATCGAGCTCGGTGCTCGCCGAATCCGTTGAGTATTCGCCAAGATATTTGCGTAATAGACGGTATTGTCTATGAGTTTGAGCACGAGCGCTCTTGTAAAAAGTGGTTGCAATCTGAAACTTCACCGCTAGAGGCCGCTAAAAACTACACATAGCCCATTTAATTGTAGAGCTCTCTAATTGTTTTGTTACTAGTAATAATTGAATTGTAGAGCTCCGTAATTAAAAATGAATGGAAGTCAATGGAGACATATGACTAGTAAAAATTTATTTGTAGAGCTCTCTAATTTAATTCTTATGAGTAAAAATGCAATTACGACGAGTATCGCTGGGTACAATTTAAGCTGAAACGGCTTGCCATAGTGCTTTTAACAATATAGATTGTTTCAAAGCAGCTTTACAGAGATAATCGGAAATTAAAGTAACAGATTGTTTTGGCTTTACAGCAGCTCTAGAATAAAGTTATTGTCCAGATAAAGTTGCACCATCTGTGCGTAAGTTTCACCTTAGCCTTGTTTTGATGTAAATGATTGAACTACATAATTATTGAACTACATCAATAAACTCTTCTTTTACCTGGCAGACTTCAATTCTTTAGACATAATGATAATGCTGACATTTACACTCGCTTACATTTTAAGAGAGAGAACATTATGTGAAAAGATTACTTTGTTAGCGGCTCTTTAACACCCGTCCTAAACAGCACCACTGTTGTGCATGTTAAATATCAGTCATAATCAATAAACGTAATTTCTTATGTTTTTTGTATCAATATTTATTTATTGATCCTTATTCATTTCATTTCAAATACAGTTTCTGAATGTTATTTACATATATAAACACTAGGGGTGTAACGATATTCGAACCGAACCGAAAAACCGCGATACAGAACCGAACACGCCCCGCCCCTGCTGCCCCAGCCCCGCCCCCTGCTGCCCCGGCCCCGCCCCCTGCTGCCCCGGTCCCGCCCTGTCTCATTGGACCTCATGTCTTATGTGTACACGACGAATTCAGTTTTGTAGCCTATAACCACCATTAACACCATATAATAGCAAGCTCCGTGTTTTGTTACCTTCGATAACAAGCAAGGTGTAATCTTTCAAATTCTTGCTATTTGATCACGAAATTCAAACAATAAATGGCGTTTTGGCGCTCTTTGATGTGGCGTGACAGATCACTGTATAGCTCCTCATTTCAAGCGGCAGCGTGGTGCGCGATCATCTCTTCCTCAGTTAGAGAATAAATATGAATGGACACTGAAGGTATGTTGAAAGATACAGTATTGAAAGGCATCATAACTCGTGAAATCGCTCAATCAGTGTTTCAGCAGCGGAACGACGTCAATAAAACAGCTTAGTTTGACACATACAGTATTATATTTACCTCAGCAGAAGTCATCCAGTGTCCACTACGTGTTGGTTCCTAGAGAAACAAACTATTGCACTAAATAAAGGCACTATATTAGCCTATATATTATATTTTACTTATGATATCTTGATTATTTAATGTACACTCACCGGCCACTTTATTAGGTACCCCATGCTAGTAACGGGTTGGACCCCCTTTTGCCTTCAGAACTGCCTCAATTCTTCGTGGCATAGATTCAACAAGGTGCTGGAAGCATTCCTCAGGGAGTTTGGTCCATATTGACATGATGGCATCACACAGTTGCCGCAGATTTGTCGGCTGCACATCCATGATGCGAATCTCCCGTTCCACCACATCCCAAAGATGCTCTATTGGATTAAGATCTGGTGACTGTGGAGGCCATTTGAGTACAGCGAACTCATTGTCATGTTCAAGAAACCAGTCTGAGATGATTCCAGCTTTATGACATGGCGCATTATCCTGCTGAAAGTAGCCATCAGAAGTTGGGTACATTGTGGTCATAAAGGGATGGACATGGTCAGCAACAATACTCAGGTAGGCTGTGGCGTTGCAACGATGCTCAATTGGTACCAAGGGGCCCAAAGAGTGCCAAGAAAATATTCCCCACACCATGACACCACCACCACCAGCCTGAACCGTTGATACAAGGCAGGATGGATCCATGCTTTCATGTTGTAGACGCCAAATTCTGACCCTACCATCCGAATGTCGCAGCAGAAATCGAGACTCATCAGACCAGGCAACGTTTTTCCAATCTTCTATTGTCCAATTTCGATGAGCTTGTGCAAATTGTAGCCTCAGTTTCCTGTTCTTAGCTGAAAGGAGTGGCACCCGGTGTGGTCTTCTGCTGCTGTAGCCCATCTGCCTCAAAGTTCGACGTACTGTGCGTTCAGAGATGCTCTTCTGCCCACCTTGGTTGTAACGGGTGGTTATTTGAGTCACTGTTGCCCTTCTATCAGCTCGAACCAGTCTGGCCATTCTCCTCTGACCTCTGGCATCAACAAGGCATTTCCGCCCACAGAACTGCCGCTCACTGGATGTTTTTTCTTTTTCGGACCATTCTCTGTAAACCCTAGAGATGGTTGTGCGTGAAAATCCCAGTAGATTAGCAGTTTCTGAAATACTCAGACCAGCCCTTCTGGCACCAACAATCATGCCACGTTCAAAGTCACTCAAATCACCTTTCTTCCCCATACTGATGCTCGGTTTGAACTGCAGGAGATTGTCTTGACCATGTCTACATGCCTAAATGCACTGAGTTGCCGCCATGTGATTGGCTGTTTAGAAATGAAGTGTTAAGGAGCAGTTGGACAGGTGTACCTAATAAAGTGGCCGGTGAGTGTATGTTTAAAATAGCTTTAATGAAAATGACAGCAACTGTGAAATTATTATATTTCAATAACGAATTAGAGTAAAACATAAGTTAATGCAAAAACTGCCTTATGTTCAGTTTACATATTTTCATACAATGTGTTGGGTGTTGATTATTATATCTAAAAAATAAATAGCATCTGAATTTAGGCTAAGTTGTTAACCTTTAATGTTATAGCAATGGGCTCTCTATATAGTTTACAGCATTAGCAGATTTTTTTTAATCCTTGAGGAAACGTTTAATTGTAACTGAATTAATTTAAAGACAAAGACAATTTTTTTCATTAAACCACTATTTAAAAAAAAAAAAAAAAAAATTTTGGCTTTCTAAACCCCGCCCACCAAACCGAACCGAACCGAACCGAGACGTCAAAACCGTGGGAAGAACCGAACTGTCAGTTTTGTGTATCGTTACACCCCTAATAAACACTTATGTTATTCATCATCAAGTATCGCATTTAATGGAAACGTACTTTTACCGTTAGTAACGCAAGGCAAAAGAAGTTAGAATGAAGGATAAACTGAAATTCACAGCATTTCAACACAACTTCTGCTCACGTGTTTGAAAGGCTGCTATTGGATCATCGAGGCTAAACGTCATATTATGCGACTATGCATTACTTTACGGAGAGTTTACAGCCTATTAGCTACGTTCTGCCTTACGGACAAATGGTGCAACGGAATAAAGTACAGAGTTACTAAGCCTTTAGTGTGGACTTTACCTTACAATTTAAGAAAGAACTTACGAACGGCTGGTGCAACCCGACCCAGATAAAGTTAGTTTTGATTGATTCACTTCCGTTGCAAAGATCATTAGTTATTACAGTTTTTTACAGTCGCTAGGACACATTTTTCAATACTTAAGTCACTTTTTCAAAACTCTTCACACAGTTCTCCTAACCAACTTTCAGCTCGGCACAGCAGTTCATTTCACATTCAAAATGTACTAAAACTACCAAATCACTTCATACATATCTCAAATCAACACATTCTTCCATAACACTAGCAAAGGTTGACAGCTAACAAACACACTTTGTCACCCACAAAACAATAACATAAAAAACACTAGCAACAAGTAACTTTATCCAATGTTTTCCTATGTAAATGCTTTCTTTCTTCTACCTCTCTACTGTTTAGAAGTCACTGCAATATATGTTACTATGAATCAGACATCATGCAGTTATTATATTTTATGTTTTTGGAGTAATTCCAAAGTATAAAAATTTGTACACACACCATCCACCGATACAGATACAATAGGAATCAGCTGTGGTTGGTCCAATTGTTTTTATACCATTTAATTTTTAGATTCTAAATATATTTCATTACAATATTACTGTAGAAAGGTGGCAAAATGCTGTCTTATTCAGTTTTGTATTATGTTATTGTTTTGAACTTAAGTTTAACAGTTTTGAAATCAGTATGTAAGCATGTGGACATTGGCCTGTCGGTACACAGAGTTTTGGCGGTTGTTGTGTCGAAGTGAGAAAAGAATTAATGTAATTTGAAAGATGTAGTCATTGAATGCATGTTGTGCCAAAGCACTGATAAATGATCCACAGTTTAGCCCACATATGCTTCTGTTGTGCTCACTGTGTGAAGAGTTTTGAAAAAGTGACCTAAGTATTGAGAAATGTGTCCTAGCGACTGTAAAAAACTGTAACTTATGGGCCGCTAACACGACACTGCTCTAACAGAAAACCGCCGAAAGGTGAAAAGGTGCCGACGTTGAATAATTTTGGTAAAAAAAGTTTCATCTCCAGATTCTCCGCGCAATCTTCAAAAACACAAACCTGTGGAAACGCTGACGTGTGCATTACGTGTTTAGTCTATAGGTATGCGGGTTTGAATATATATGTGTGCAGGCGTGTAGTCTTTCTGTACAAATTGACCTCAACAAACTCCCTGTCTCGCCTTAAATTCATAATACAGAATTTTTTTATCGCTACAACGCCATATTTCTTAGGATGGAACGAGTACATTAGGATTTTTGGGAAGTGTTCCCTGTGAGTCGTGACACAACAACAATTTTAAACTCTATATTTCACTGTATATTGGTCTTCTACGCGTCTCTCGTTCCTCTCGCCACTCTTGATTTTCTCACATAATAAAAGCAATTCTCTCTCTCTCTCTCTCTCTCTCTCTCTCTCTCTCTCAGCATGTGGTTCAGTGTGTGTTTGTGGCCATCAGGACGATCGGGAACATCATGATCGTCACCACACTTCTTCAGTTCATGTTTGCCTGCATCGGTGTGCAGTTGTTCAAGGTGCTCCAGCAAATACTTTCACATTAAAGAAAGACTTCATATTTAACAAACTCCTTTTACAAGCAATTTTCTGTTGTGTGATGAAAATGTTTGTCCTCAGGGGAAGTTCTACCGCTGTAGTGATGATGCAAAGTCAAGTCCAGAGGAATGCAGGTGAGTGTGTGTGTGAGTGAGTGTGAGTGTTTGTGAGTGTCTGAGTGTGTGTAAGTGTGTGTGTTAATCAGATCCACCATGTTTTGTGTTTCCAGAGGAACATATATCGTGTACAGTATTGGTGAGACGGCTCTGCCACAAATGCGTGAGAGGATCTGGTTCAACAGCGACTTTAACTTTGATAATGTGCTGATGGCTATGATGGCTCTCTTCACGGTCTCAACGTTTGAAGGCTGGCCAGCGTAAGACCAACACACACACACACTCACACACACACACACTCACACACACACACACACACACACACACACACATATATGCTGATGTGTTCATGGTAAAATGAACGCTTTCAGTGATTGATTGTAAGAACTTTTACACTGTTTTGATGACAGTGGTTCTGGAGCGAAACCAGTTGAGAAGCACTGGAATACACTACAGCGCATGAAGCCTAAACATGCTGATAATAAAGTCCACTGGTCCACTGTGTGTCCTCTCTCCTTCAGCCTGCTGTACAAGGCCATCGACTCCAGCAAGGAAAACATAGGCCCGATTTACAACTACCGTGTGGAGATCTCCATCTTCTTCATCATCTACATCATCATCATCGCCTTCTTCATGATGAACATCTTTGTGGGTTTTGTCATCGTCACGTTTCAGGAACAGGGCGAGAAAGAATACAAGAACTGTGAGCTGGACAAGAACCAGGTCTGAAAGTACACACAGATACTATTATATATCGTGATCCTGTGTCAGGGTTGCCAGGTCACGGGTTTTCCCGCAGAACTGGGCTACTTTTAAACTGGTGGCGCTGGTTGTTTTTTTCCCCCTGCAGGTTAAAGGTTTATTGGTACCACTTAACAATAAGGTTCATTGGTTAACATTAGTTACATTTAGGGCCCTATCTTACACCCAGCGCAATTGACTTTGTACACTGACGCATGTATCATCCCTATTCTGCACCGACGCACAGGGACTTTCCCTCCACAGACGCACGTCGGTAAATTAGGGAATGAACTTGCGCTCCCTGGGCGGTTCATGGAAAGAGGAGGCGTGTTCCGGCGCAAACGTTCCCTGGTGATATTTTACAGTTCCAGAAAACAATCCCACCACTGACCAGGAAAAACCCAGTCTAAAGTCAGTGGCGTGACATTCATAACATACATAATTACAAGGGACAATATTACCACATGAGGGAAATCATTGTGGTGTCCATGAAGATGTGGAAATATCCACCGTTATAATAGCGATCCGCCGTGGAACAAGCGCGCCTGCTCTTAAAGGGAATGTGAGATGACGCTCTGATTGGTTTATTTCACGTTACACCCGAACCACAGGTATGAGTAATGTGAGTACTATGAGTACGACTTCAGACCAACACATTTTAGATTTGCGTCAAGAATCATTTATCCCGCCCGTATATTAGCAACAGCGCCGAGATTAGAAACTTGCGTTTCAGATCGTTAAAATAGGGCCCTAGTTAGCATTAACTATTAACATTGCCCCAATTAACAAAATTGTTCTCTTTTTAAGGCCATACTTTGTAAACTACCTTCTTACTTATGTTCTCTTCTGACTCCTAAAGTCTCTACCAGGAAAGGTAATCTTCGATCATATGGTGCAAATCATGTTTGATATCCCATGAACGCGAACTGTCTTTGGTGAAAGTGCCTTTTAAGTTGTTGCACCTTTTTCCTGGTATAAATTGCAGAATCAGCTAAAATTTGACTATTTACCGACAGTGAACCAGTTTAAAATGAGGACAAAGGACTATTTGAATACTAAATGCACATGTGCTGTTACTGAGCGCTGCTGGTGATTATGTTGAGATGATGTTACATTGCAAAATGTCTTTTTCTGTCAAATATTTGTATATATATTAGGGCTGTCAAATGATTAATCACGATTAATCGCATCCAAAATAAAAGTTTGTATTTACGTAATAAATGTGTGTGTACTGTGTATAATTATTTTAGATATATAAATACATACACATGCTTGTATATATTTAAGAAATATTTGCATGTATATACTATATATAGATTTATATATAATTTATATTATATATAAATATAAATATTTTATATATAAATAAGAAATTTTTCTTAAATATATAAATGCACGTGTGTGTACTTGTATAAACAAAATAATTTTACACAGTACAAACACATTTATTATGTAAACACAAACTTTTATTTTGGATGCGATTAATCGTGATTAATCATTTGACAGCCCTAATATAAATATATTAATATGGAACTACTATTCTGCTGTCTTGGCAGACAATCCTCATTGGGATTATTTCCTGGTAAAATAAAGGTAAATAAATAAACTAATAATGACCTGCACTTAGACAGCATTTATTATAATCTTGTTAACATTAGTTACTGTAATGCACTGTGTGAACTAACATGAACTAACAACGAACAGCTGTATTACACTAACAAATCTATTCCTCATAGTTAGTTCATAAAACATTAACTAATGTCGAATAATGAACCTTATTGTAAAGTGTTATTGTTTTATTTAACTAAAATGGTTGTGTTGAGATATTTAACCCATTTTACTTTTTAACAATGATCCAACATTGGAAAGCGAGTTCCTTTATGAAAACAGACTGCGTTGATGATGATTTACTACTATATAGTGATTATAAAGTTGACGCATACAGTGACTGTAAAATATGGGAGTGGCATATTATGAGTTTTGGTATTTGGGATAGTGTTATTGGGCTAGTTTTGTTTTCGCAGACTTGGCAACCCTGTCCAGTGCGGATCTGAATGAAAGATGAGTCTGATTGTGTGTGTGTTGACAGCGGCAGTGTGTGGAGTACGCTCTGAAAGCCCGTCCGCTGAGGAGATACATCCCCAAAAACCCCTACCAGTATAAGTTCTGGTATGTGGTGAACTCCACAGGCTTTGAGTACGTCATGTTTGTGCTCATCGTCCTCAACACGCTGTGTCTGGCGGTTCAGGTGAGAGAAACATCAGCACTGAGACACAAACCTCATCAGAGAATATGGAAAGAGGTCCAGAATATGTCATCACCACATCACAGTGTTTTACAATGGCTAGGACATTGTAGGACCTTTTTTAAAGGCACACTATGCAGTTTCTGTTTTTGTCAAACAGCGACCCCTAGAGTACTTGTATTTAACGTTACTGTCGTGAATACCTCTCACGCAGAGCTTTTCCTTGACTCTTCCGACTGCACTTTCTTCGTCGACTCTGCCATGATTCTCGTCTGAAACGCGTGCTATTGTCTTCCATAAGCCCCTTTCACACAGCGCGTTGATCCCGGGAAATTGCCAGAACTGTGTGAACTGTGGCAGAACTTGCGTTCACATGTGTCTGTGTGAACGCAAACACGACCCGGGATGGATGCCGGGTTGGGGACCTAGTAACATTGCCGTGTTCAGTTCATACAGTGACTACCAGTAAAAGTTATTACTGTAAAAACCAAGTAAAAAACTAAAATTATTCAGACACTTTGACCTGACCATGTTTTGCTGAAGTGTTTTTTCTTTAATTGCTAATGCTCCTTTTACACACAGACTGAACAACATGAAGCATTGCTTGCTCACTGGTTGAGCTAAACTGGTAATATCGGTTTCACTTTATTTTGATGGTCCCTTTAACACATTCTGTTGACTGTAACGTTGCTCCTAAACGTCTACTAATAGTCAGTAGAGTGTCTGTTGGAGGACCATCACAATAAAGTATGCAGATATTAAGCAGACAGTCTACTAATACTCCAATGAGAGTTAGTTGACATATAGTTGCAAAGTTACTTATAGTCAATAGCACGTTCAAAATAAAGTGTTACCGTAATATCTAATTGTGTAGTTAAATTTAACAGCTGACAGATATTCAACATAATTCATGTGTGAGAGTCTAACAGAAGGACGGACAAAACCAGTGAAATATCCACTGATCTGAGAACTCTCAGTTCTTGTCATATTTTATTACCATTTTCTAAACTATAGCGAATAAACTGTGATGATGTGAGAAATGTTGAAGGTGTCTAAATACCTTTTGGTTTCACTGTAAATTGAGTTATTGCCTCGTAACAGAAAGAAGGGATTCTGAACTGAAACGAGTCGTCAGTAATTCCAGTCTGCGTAGGTTTGTAACTAATTTGCATAATGCCAGCCTCTGGTCTTGATTGGCTGATCAGCGTCTCTTAGCCCCGCCCTCAAACACTGTAGTGTATCTGAGATTGAAGAGTTTGGTTCGTGTTGTTCGTGTCGAGAAGACGCTGTTTTCTGCTGATAAAGCAAATCCACTGATGAGATTGATACAGTAAAACACACGCCACCGTTAATATTCGTATCACTGTGATCAAGAGCTGATGTTCAGATATGATAATGAGTGTTTGGTTTCTGACCAATCACAGCAGACTGAGCCATCTGACCAATCAGAGCAGAGCAGCTCTCAGAGAGGCGGGGTTTAGAGAGACTATAATCAAACTGTTTCAGACACTGTGAGAAAAGAGCTGATGCTGCAATGAATATTATGCGAAAATTTAAGTTAAATGCTGTAGGAAACCTCCAAAACAAAATTAGGAACATTTAAATTAGCATAAATGGGGCACTTAATAACATTTGAGATGCTGTGATGCAATTGGTCCGCTGGTTAGTCCAGTTATCCAATCACATCCTGTGCTGAGGCAAAGTCACACAAGTTTTTTGGTGTGCAGTGAGGGATTATATTAATGGGTTTCCATTGTAGTTTACAATATAGTTATATATCATATTTGGTAAATATGATGATAAATGGCTGTAAAAAATAAATCTGCATTGTTTATTGTTTTGATCTTTCATTCACACAATTTGCAAAAATCTAGCCTTTCATTGAAGTAAAATAATTGAAAGTGCGGGGGAAATCACATTATAAAATAAATGTTTTTCTCCAAAACATGTTGGCCACAAATATTGGCACCCCTAGAATTTTTTTACGAGTAAAATAGGTCGTTTTTTTCTACTTAAGGAATGAATGTATATTGTCTGACTTAGTTTGAAGAATTGCACTGTAATCCACATAAAATTGTGTTTATTTTGAATTTTCTATTCATTATACTCAGCATCACGGCCAGTCACGTCTTTTCAATTATGGGATGGACATTTTGAACATGGTGTTCACGGGGGTCTTCGCAGTTGAAATGATTCTCAAACTGATAGCCTTCCAGCCGAAGGTATGTGTCTCTGTAGTGTCCGTGTAAAGCTTGTGCCCCTGTCCCGTGATGTTTAACCCTTCTGCTCTGCTGTCCCCCCCGCTGGTGTGTGTCTGATTAGGGTTATTGTGTGGATCCCTGGAATGGGTTTGATGCACTGGTGGTGATTGGCAGCGTAGTAGACATCGTTCTGAGTCAGGTAGACGCCCGTCTCTCCTCTCGCCTGTCTCACTTCTGCTAGCTGGCGTTTGTGTGTGTTTATTTGGTCACTTGTCCTTCAGTGTGCTGTGTTTATAGATATGTCTGACACAGAGCAGGCTTTAAGAAGTCTTATTTATGGTTACAGAATTTAAGCCATAGCAAAATAATAACAAAATATGTCAGATAAGAAGATATCAAATTGTTATTATGCAGATAAATATTTGTGCTCACCAATAAATAATATAGAAAATATAGAAACGTGCGCCTTTTGCTATTTAACAATGTTTTGTGATGAAATTTGAAATTATTTGTATTATAATGGCTGTATTATAATAGAAGCCAGTATAAATCATTGTCAATAAAATCATGTATGCACAGTTTAGTTTAATGTGATCATAGTTTAAGTGATCATAATATTTACAAAGCACAATCTGTGCTCATGAATGTGATAATTTACTTAAGAATTGCTTTATTCATGATTTATACGTTCTGCTCATGTTTCATGAATGAAAATATTGAGAATCACAAAAAAAGTCCAAAAAGTGAAGTGTCTGAACCCATTACAGTGGGTCATGCGAATGTCACAATGGAAAAGTTTTTAATTTTCTTAATGCATAGTATACTGTAGTTTTCTTTTGATTTTAGGGTGAAATGTGACATAAAGATTATAATGAAAATCAAATAAACTGTTATAAATAAATACCCAGAATGCTTAGCTGATGTTTTTGTGGTAGGATGTGTCTCAATCCGCTCCCTAGTTTTAGTGCATTTGTCATCTCCAAAAATCTCGCATTGAATGCAATAACCAGCAAGCATTGGTTTCTCAGTACAATCACATACAGGAAATGTCATCATGTCTTATTTAGAAATGGAGACCGAAGACATGATGGCATTTCATGACTTTTAACAGTTGCTGTACAATAAAGATGTGTGATAAATGAAACAAGACCATCAGTGTCCCATTGTTGGGTTCAAGTCCCTTGATGGTGGCAGAATTGGTGTTCACTATACTCTGATTGCCATTATAGGGAGGTAGGGAGCAGAATGAGACACAGAAACAGTGTGTTGCTCTTTCTGTGTGCGGCTGCAACATCAAAACTGTGATTTTTCTTCTGTCTTTTTCTTCCCTCTTTTCTGTTCCTTTGTCAATCCATCTCTTTTCCTCTCCCATCTCTCTGTTTCGCTGGGTGTCCGCAGCACTATTTTGCCGATGCATGGAACACGTTTGATGCCTTAATTGTTGTTGGTAGCATCGTTGACATTGCGATCACTGAGGTCAATGTAAGTAAATATGTGATCCAGGCCCAGCTCTGTGTTCTCTCTTCTCTGTCTGTTTCTGTTCAGATATTAAAGGTGTTTTCCAATCTTACTACTGATTTAAGGATGCAGTCACATTATTTGATCTGTTTAGTGTGCAAAAGATTGACTGTACAAGTAATTTCAAGTCATTTTATCTCACTCAGTTTAAGTAATGGAAAAACAAATGTTGCCATGACTTATTAATTATATAATTTTTTATAATTGTTTTTATGTTTAAACTGTAAGTGTTCCCACCGAGGGTAAAATACAAAGTTCTGTCATGAAACTCTAGATGGCGCAGGCTGATAGGTCCTCAATCTGCTTGCAATCACATCCTTTTCTTTAGGGCACAGCTGATTGGTTCCTGCTGTATCAGTAGCCAATGAGCTCGCTGCTCAACCTTCAAATACTTGGTTAGCATTTGCTGTAGCAGTTGCAGCGCACTTTCATAAACTCTCCACCTTCCCCAGCTCCACCTGTATAGATTTGCTATGGGTAATTCGTGGAGGCTATTGTACAGCAGAGGCATGTTTTACTTGCTCACAACAGAGTGTCGTGCATATAATGGCAGTAGCAAGTCCTATATTTGCTCCACAGCGGAAGCAATAACAGCGGCAGCAATAACAGCAACAGTAATAACCAGCAGCAGCAACAACAATAAAAGCAGCAGCAGCGATAAAAGCTGCAGCAATAGCAGCAGCAGCAATAACAGCAGCATCAACAATAAAAGCAGCAGCAGCAGAAACAGCGGCAGCAGCAACAACAGCAGCAGCAACAACAGCGGCAGCAGAAATAACAGCAGCAACAATAACAGCAGCAGCAGCAATAACAGCAGCAGAAACAATAAAAGCAGCAGCAACAATAACAGCAAAAATAAAATTAAAATGTATAATAACATTGTTTTAAACTTTGAAAAGTTCCAAAACACAGAAGTAGCGCAATGCCTTGCCACGCCCACTTCCGGCATCAGACTGTTAGGCTGGTGCTGTCGTCCTCACACTGTTATGACGTATGGTTCTGCAGTTTGTTACTATTGGCAGCAGCAGTAATAACAGCAGCAGCAGGAATAACAGTAGCAGCTGCAGCAGCAAAAGCAGCAGCAGCAACAATAACTGCAGCAGCAGCAATAACAACAGCAGCAGCAGCAATAAAGCAGCAGCAGCAATAACAACAGCAGCAGCAGCAATAAACCAGCAGCAGCAACAATAACAGCAGCAGCAGCAATAAAGCAGCATCAGCAATAACAGCAGCAGCAATAACAACAGCAGCAGCAATAACCGCAGCAGCAATAACAGCAGTAGCAGCAGCATCAATAACAGCAGCAGCAGCAGCAATAACCACAGCATCAATAACAGCAGCAGCAGCATCAATAACAGCAGCAGCAGCATCAATAACAGCAGCAGCAGCAATAACAGCAGCAGCAATAACAGCAGCAGGAGCAGCAATAACAGCAGCAGCAATAACAGCAGCAGCAGCAGCAGCAATAACAGCAGCAGCAAAAGCAGCAGCAGATCTATTCTGCCAAGACCAAGCATACAACATCGTCATATCCATCACAATGACAAACACATTTAGAGAGTTGTCATGACAGAACTGTACTTCATGTACTTCACCATGCAAAAGCTCAATAATTCAGGTTTGCTGTGTTCAGAAGCACCTATCTGAATGTGAAATTTAATACGAGCCCTTTTATCTGTTGAAGCACACAGGAGCTGCAGTATAGTCAGGGGTAAGATGCCCTGTGTGTTGTCTTGACAAGATCTTTGTCATGTGTATGGGGCCTTGAAGCGTTTTCTGTTTGAGAATGCCAAGCCTGCAGTGCATGAATAAACTCTGCATGAAACTCACCAGTGAATGAGGCAGAACACTCAAAATCACGGTCCTGTTCACACTCAATCCACACTGTGCGATGTGACAGAGACACATTGAAGTAAAGAGCGGAAGCACATTATAACTCATTAACTTGAGATGTTTTTCTCAGAACACGGAGGACAGCGCAAGGATTTCCATCACGTTCTTCCGTCTGTTTCGTGTCATGCGCTTAGTGAAGTTGTTGAGCAGAGGAGAAGGCATTCGCACGCTCTTGTGGACCTTCATCAAGTCATTTCAGGTACACTGCACTGCAACACATGACTCTCTCTTGTTTTCTAGTGAGATGCTAAATTTACTAACAGCTTGCGCCCTCTTTTGGCCTTAAAAAACTCCAGGATTTACGAAAGACATGCCGCTGACCTTATTGCATGTGCATTTGTAGGAGTTTCCCTTTCAGACACAAAATTTACGGGATGAGAGTTATGAGACTATTTAAATAACTCGATCACTCAATGTGACTTACTAAGTTTTGCGGTAGTCAATTTACTGGTATTTGCGCTATTATTTACCACCCCCAAAAAGTTTTTTTATGTGGTCTGCTAGAATACATTTACATAATCTGATATTAAAAAAAAATCTTAATGCCTTAAAATATCTTAAATGTAACTCGACGCCCTTGCCTCATTTAGTATACGTGGTTCTATGAATATGCAAATGAGCCCCGCTGGTGGATGTAACCAGCATTAATCATAACAATAATTTCCAGACCTTTCCACAAGCTGTGCTCCTGCTGTTGTGTGTGTGTGTGTGTGTGTGTGTGTGTGTACGTTTGACTTCCATGGAATTGTGATTTAGTGAGTTTTACTGGCATGACAAAATCTGTACTTATTATCAAAACAGTGTAAAATGGCATGCAATAAAATGGAGTAAAATAGTAGGCTATTAACTAGTAAAACATGTGAAGGCAAATTAATGTTTTTATCAACAATGTAAAATATGTTCTTCCTCAGTATTTTTGTCTTGTTTTAAAGATTTTAACATTTTTGAATCAAGAAACATTAACTGGAGAAGCAAAATTACTTAAAGGGACAGTTCACCCAAAAATGGAAATTTTTTCATAATTTACTCACCCTCGAATTGTTCAAGTTTCTTTCTTCTGTTGAACACAAAACATATATTTTTGAACAATTGTAACTCACATCTGAGACTAATAGTTAGGTAACTAGTCCATATGAAGCTTTGATTGCAGATTTAAAAACACATACATTAAACTGTAATGTTGTAATTAGCAGCACTGTAAGTGTATCGTTTATTGAGCGATATTCAGTTCATATTCATATTCCTCCTCTGTCTCAGGCTCTTCCGTACGTGGCTCTGCTCATCGCCATGCTGTTCTTCATCTATGCTGTCATTGGGATGCAGGTAAATCATCTGCGGGTTTATTGCAGTAACACTCTGAATTATGAATTATGATAATGAGATTGTTTTACTCTTTTAGGTGTTCGGGAAGGTCGCTATGGTGGATGGAACCAGCATTAATCGTAACAATAATTTCCAGACCTTTCCACAAGCTGTGCTCCTGCTGTTCAGGTGTGTGTGTGTGTGTGTGTGTGTGTGTGTGTGCGTGTGCGTGTGTGTGTGTGTGTGTGTGTTTGTGTGTGTGTGTTTGTGTGCGTGCGTGCGTGTGTGTGTGCGTGCGTGTGTGTTTGAGTGTGTCTGTCTCATTATCAAAAAAGTGTAAAATGGCATGTAATAAAATGGAGTAAAATAGTAGGCTATTAACTAGTAAAAAATGTGAAGGCAAATTAATGTTTTTATCAACAATGTAAAATATGTTCTTCCTCAGTATCTTTGTCGTGTTTTAAAGATTTTAACATTTTTGAATCAAGAAACATTAACTGGAGAAGCAAAATTACTTAAAGGGACAGTTCACCCAAAAATGGAAATTGTATCATCACTTTCTGTGCGTTCACACCGCCGGCGGCGAGAGCGTCAAAGTGGCCGGAAGTCATTCATTTTCAATGAGAGCTGGCGGCGAGCTCCGGCGAGGGCGGCGCGGCGCGTCTTGGACGGTGAGAGCGGCGAGGAGCGGCGAGAAGAAGTTGAAATCAGCTCAACTTTAGGGAAATGAGCTATGACGCGGTTCGGCGGCAACCAATCGGAATGTAGAAGTGCTCCGTTTGAGAGGATTCCAGAGAACGCAGTCAAGTAACTTTGGTTCCGACCACATTAGTTCCCAAGCAAAATAGAGGAGGGTTGATCATTTGAATTTCATAAGAAGGCGCGCAACACTGTTTATAGGCAAGATATTCGCGCTAGAACGCTTGTTTTTCAGCAGGAATGCAAATTAGAATAACACTTAACCATGAACACAAAAGCCACACCACACAAATGGCTTTTAATTGGTTTATTTCGTTAGCAAACATGTCACTATAATTGTTAAGTTCTTTCCATAGATCAATTTTCTGCAAAAATAACTATCGACATGCTTATTTGCTTTGCGGCCCCTTTAAATAAAGTTTTTAAAAAGACCAAGCATTCGATCTATGTCAGAGCATCGAGCGTCCACGAATCTTTCCACGGCGTCGCTGACAGGGCGGCGAGAGCGAATTTTGCCGCTCTCGCCGGCGGCGGTGTGAACGTACGGTTTCACACCCTCAAATTGTTCAAGTTTCTTTCTTCTGTTGAACACAAAACATATATTTTGAAGAATGTTTGTAACCTGACAGTTGAAGGCAGATAGTTTTCCTACTATAGAAGTCAGTGGCTACCATCAACTGTCTGAAAAAATTAATGTGCCATTAATTGTATTAATTCCCATAGTGTAAGCACAGGACAGTCTGTGATTGTGTTTCCCTGTGTGTGTGTGCGTGCGTGCGTGCGTGTGTGTGTGTGTCAGGTGTGCGACGGGTGAAGCGTGGCAGCAGATCATGTTGGCGTGTTTGCCTGGGAAACTGTGTGACTCTGAGTCTGACTATAACCCTGGAGAGGAGAAAACCTGCGGCAGCTCCTTCGCCATCCTCTACTTCATCAGCTTCTACATGCTCTGTGCTTTTCTGGTAATATTCTCTAAATATTTCAGTTTAGTGTTTTGTCAATACCTCAGAACATGCCATAATTACTATTCTTAAAGAGGACCTATGATGCTTTTTCCATCTGTCTTTAATGTGTGATGTTGCTGTTTGAGGATGAAAAGCTCCAGTTCTTCTCTATATCAGTGTCAGTGTTTCTGAACTCCTGAAACGCTTCAATTGTAGTCTCGAGTTTCTTCCGGGAACGAACACGTCACAATATTCCTCATTATAATAATTAATACGCAGAATAAAGGGGCGGGACATTTCCCAAACACACTCGAAGCGCTCGACCAATCACAACACACTGCTCCAGCCGACCAATCAGAGCACAGTGTGCTTTTCAGAAGGAGGGGCTTCATAGAGACAGGAAGTAAACAGAGCGTTAGTGACAGACTGGGAAGAGAGGAGCCGCAACAATGGAGAATATGAGGAAAATAATCAACATTCAAGCAGGAAAACCTGTTCTAGTAGAGCTTGAAAACGATCAAGGTTTTGTAAAAGGGCAGAATAGGGACTCTTTAAGCATATTCAGTTTCTTATAATCATGTGTTGTTATTGTCTTTTTCTCTTTAACATCTCTCTGAACTGTTCCCTTTCGAGGGAACTCGCGATGCATAAATGATGCTTTGGTAACGCCTCCGTGTGATTACGTCTGAAGCACGTATGTCAACTAGTCCAATGGAATGAATGAGCGTCACGGGCGGGTGATGTCATGACCAGGAAGAGATAAAAGCACATCCGGTGCGTTACAGCCTCAGCAAAGCGCTCTGTGTCAAAACTGTCTGTGAATATTTATTGTTGTCTGTCTCTCATATATATTATATCTCAAAGTATGGCGAAACAACTATTTTAAGCATGTGCTTCTCCCTGCCCTCGTTACCTTACGGGTGGGGGATACACATGAGCTTTGTGTAGTTTGTTTGGGAGTGGAGCATGCTATGTCAGCATTGTGAGCATCTTCCACTATGCACGCTCTGCTCCCATCTGTCCACACTCGAGGATGATGGACAGGCTCGCGAACCTCAGGGTGCTGGACCCGCTGCTGCCGAGGCAGCTCGGAGAAGGCTCACTTGGGGTTCGCAAATGGATCTCTCGGTGGGGTTGGAGACGGGCTCTGCCTTATCTCCTCCTTTACCCGGGGGATCCATTGCTGTCTTGCCGGTGTCGGAAGCCCGCGCTGCGGCTTCTTCCGCCCGGGAAGGGCCCAATGCTTTGGTACTCTAGCTCTAATTTAGCCAGCAGCCATATCACCCTGTAGCCCAAGACTGGTTGCCCACTGAAGCTAAGCAGGGCTGAGCCTGGTTAGTACCTGGATGGGAGACCTCATGAGAAAACCAGGTTGCTGCTGGAAGAGGTGTTAGTGAGGTCAGCAGGGGGTGCACTCGACATTGAGGACAGGTGTCAACTCGACATTGCGTCAGACTCGCACTCTCTGAGGGGGGATCAAAAACAGTCAGTTCGGTTGTTTCCTGCCAGTATGCTTCAGGTCACCGAAGTGGCTGTTCCTCTAACACCAGAGGCTAGTCTCGAGAGACTGGTACCCTTAGTAGATTTTCTGACAGAGTGGAAGAATCTGACAAATATATCTCCATGGGTCTTGCAGATAATAGAGAAAGGTTACAGAATCCAGTTTGGTTCTCTTCCACCTCGTTACAACGGGGTGTTACTCACGTTAGTACATCCCCAGCAGGCTCTGGTAATGGCACAAGAAGTAGAATCTCTCTTAGCGAAAGGAGCTGTACTCGCCCGACAGAGAATCTGGGTTTTACAGCTGCTACTTTATTGTTCCAAGAAAGGATGGGGGTTGCGTCCCATTTTAGATCTTCATCTGTTGAACCGTGCAGTCATGAAACTCAAGTTCAAGATGCTCACACTCAAACAGATCATGACTCAAATCAGATCCGAGGACTGGTTTGTCACGATAGATTTAAAAGACGCTTACTTCCATGTCTCCATCCTCCCTCAACACAGGAAGTTCCTGAGGTTTTCTTCCAGGGGCAAAGAATACCAATATCGAGTGCTTCCAGTCGGTCTAGCTCTGTCACCCCGCCCGTTCACGAAGTGCGTAAATGCAGCTCTGGCCTGTCAGTCCCCCTCAAAAGAGTCGGAGACCTTCAGGCCCTTTTGTCAGTCAGGCTGCAGGGCATACGCATTCTGAACTACATCAACGACTGGCTGATTCTGGCGGAATCAGAGCAGTTAGCGTTTCGGAATCGAGATGTCGTCCTCACGCATATGAAGAGATTGGGGTTGAGACTCAATACCATGAAGAGTGTGCTTTCTCCACTACAGAGAACCACTTTCCTTGGTGTGGTATGTGATTCAGTCACAATGCGGGCCACACTATCGCCCGTTCATGTAGCTTCTATTCTTACAGCCACAAAAGAGTTGAAGCTAGGCCAGTCACGCACTGTGAGACAGTTCGAGAGACTGTTGGGTCTCATGGCAGCAGCGTCCAATGTGATCCCCTTTGGCCTGCTTTACATGAGATCCTTGCAGTGGTGGCTCAGAACCAGAGCCCCGTTTCCCGAGGGGAAACGCACTTTGTATGATTAAGATCACACGGTGGTGCCTCCGTGCCTTGGTTATATGGAGGAAACACTGGTTCCTGTCCCAGGGTCCGGTGTTGGGGGCTCTTTGCCATCGAGTTGCTATCTCGACAGATGCTTCCCTCACCGGCTGGGGAGCGGTAATGAAAGGCCGCTCAGCTCAGGGTCTGTGGAGGAGTCATCATCTCTCTTGGCACATAAACTGTCTGGAGATGATGGCTGTCTTCAATACATTGAAACATTTCCTTCCAGGCCTGAGAGGCCATCATGTGCTCGTTCGTACAGACAACACATCGTGGTTTCTTATATAAATCGTCAGGGGGGTCTGTTTTCGCGTCCACTCTACAAACTGGCGCACAAGATCCTCTTGTGGTCCCTAGGGAAGATACTCTCTCTGAGGGCAGTGTATATCCCAGGGGGCCAGAATATAGGAGAAGACACCCTGTCGAGGCAGGGGCTGAGGCCAGGGGACTGGAGACTCCACCCAGAGGCGGTGGAGCTCATATGGGACTTCTACGGCCAAGCAGAAGTGGATCTGTTTGCGTCTCAGCATACGACGCATTGCCCACTTTGGTTCTCCCTTACTCATCCAGCCCCCCTGGGCGGCTTGGGATCTGGCAATAGTTTTGGAAGGCCTTTCAGGGGCTCCCTTTGAGCCCCTAGAGTCAGTTCCTGAGAAATTTCTGACCTTCAAGACCCTTTTTCTGCTGGCTATTTCGTCCCTCAAAAGAGTCGGAGACCTTCAGGCCCTTTCGTTTTCTCCCACCTGTCTTGAGTTTGCACCTGGGATGGTCAAGCTATTCTTATACCCTAAACAGGGATACGTTCCTAAGGTGCCAACCAATATTCCGAGGCCTATTGTACTGCAGGTCTTCTATCCTCCTCCGTTTGCTTCTCCGGACCAGGAAAAACTGAATCTCTTGTGCGAACACTGGACACTTATGTCCACAGGGCTGCCCCGTGGAGAAAATCTGATCATTTATTTGTCTGCTTTGGATCACCTAAGAAAGGTCTTCCAGCTTCTAAACAGACAATTAGTTAGTGGATCTTAGAGGCTATCTCTCTTGCGTATGTTTCCTCTGCCCAGCCGTGTCCTTTGGTGTTCAGAGCTCATTCTACTAGGAGTAGGGTGGCCTCTAAAGCCTTATTATCGGGGGTTTCCCTTCAGGAGGTTTGTGATGCGGCAGGATGGTCTTCACCGCTCACATTTGTGAGGTTTTATAGCCTGATATACGTTATTTAATATGCTTCTTACTTAACTGCCGACAGTTTTGTCATCTGGCATTTTGTAAGTACGGCTTATTGGGTATTCTCGTTCCCAATGCGTCATTTACGCATCACGAGTTCCCTCGAAAGGGAACGTCTCAGGTTACGACTCTAACCCTAGTTCCCTGAGAAGGGAACAAGATGATGCGTTGCCCTGCCATACTTCCTGCATCCCTGCGATGGTTTTTGCTTCGGCTCTAGAAGCTAACGCGAGTAACGCACCGGATGTGCTTTTATCTCTTCCTGGTCATGACATCACCCGCCCGTGACGCTCATTCATTCCATTGGACTAGTTGACATACGTGCTTCAGACGTAATCACACGGAGGCGTTCCCAAAGGATCATCGATGCATCGTCTCGGGTTACAGTCGTAACCTGAGACGCTTTCTTACTAACAGTTTTTTATTTAGTTATTTGACACAAATTGTAGGCTATTGCTCAGTTTTATTACTGTTCCCCCCTCCCAGATCATTAATTTGTTTGTCGCTGTCATCATGGACAACTTTGACTACCTGACACGTGATTGGTCAATTCTTGGACCGCATCATTTAGACGAATTCAAGAGGATCTGGTCGGAATATGATCCCGAGGCCAAGTATATATGCAAAAGATGTACTTCTAGTTCACTCTGTATGTTTTGTTTGACAGTGAATTCAGTGTGTGTGTGTGTGTGTGTGTGTGTGTGTGTGTTTATCAGAGGCCGTATCAAACATTTAGATGTGGTGACGCTCTTGCGCAGGATTCAGCCACCGCTGGGATTTGGCAAACTGTGTCCTCATAGAGTGGCTTGCAAGGTATTGCACATAACACACTGTTACGTTCCACCCAGTCTAGGGTAGGGAAAGCAACATTAAAGAACTAAAATTAACAAAACAAATGTTTGGCTCCAAAAGGTTACATACCAATAACAACAGAAATGTGATGCAACAAGATTTATTTGGTGTAACACAAGTATAGGAAGTTTTAAGACTTCAGGAGTGAGAAAAGCCAAAGAAAATACATAAACAAAATACCTCTAACTGTAGGGACCCAATTTACACTTACCTTAAGGAAAGAAAAATGAAATAAACAACAAAATAGTTCCGTACACTGTAGAACGTAACACACACACACACACACACACACTCTCGTGATCAAATCTTCATTAAACTATATCGTTCAGAGACTAGACAGACAGATGATGTACTCTTGTGGCTGAACACACACACACACGATATACAGATACAGGCAAGTGTAAATATAAACACACATTATACCACAGACTAAACGTCACTCTTTCTCATAATCATCTGTCTCCAGAGGCTGGTTGCCATGAATATGCCACTGAACAGTGACGGGACGGTCATGTTCAATGCCACCCTGTTCGCTCTGGTCAGAACTGCGCTGAAGATCAAGACTGAAGGTAAAGCTTTGGTGACGGAGACTTCCACACGTCTGTGCTGGTGTGAATGTGTGATCTTACTCACAAGTGTGTGTGTGTCTCTCAGGCAATCTGGATCAAGCCAACGAGGAGTTACGAGCCGTCATCAAGAAGATCTGGAAGAGAACAAGCATGAAACTGCTGGACCAAGTGGTGCCACCTGCTGGAGGTCACACACACACACACACACACACACACACACACGCATACATGCACACACACACACACACATATTGTAAAAGAATGAGCTAATTTTAAGTATCTCAACATTGAGATCACAGGTGTGGAACATGAGGAAAAATGGTGTTTGGACCTATAATTGCGTCATAATTTTACATTAAATCATATTTTTTATATCAAGGTGTGTAATGACACGTTTATATTTATGAAGCATCAGATGATACTATTTTTAAAATAAATCTAAAATTTAACTACTGGGACTTAAAAGTGCCTGTAGTTGCAGAAACACCATACGACTCACACTGTATTTAGATCAGGCTAATGATATTTTATAGCGACTAAACTGTTATTAGTTACTGTAATCACATCTATAATTGCTCTGTTGAGCTCTTAACCCACCTTTAAAACTTCCATTCCACCAAACCTGTCCTAACATCACCCGTATCTGACCTCAACAGCAGCACAAGTGTTTGCAATACAACATCAACACAGTAAGCACAGTATGCCTAACAATTAGCTTTTTTTATGTAAGTGCATAGATGCCTAATATAAGGTGTGACCAACACTTTTATAACGTCAAGTCAGGTCACCTTTATTTATACAGCGCACTTTACAATACAGAGTGTTTCAAAGCAGCTTTACAGAGATAACAGGAAAATAACGCAACAAAGTTTGTTTCCAGAAGAAAATAGCGTCACAGTCCAGCTTAAGTAAGTTCGGTGATGGTTAACTTTTGTTGTAAAAAAAGTTATTAATTTATTATTTCATTTATATATATATATAGCCGCTCTGGAGAAAACCGTGATGTCATCATCCAGCTCAGTTCAGTTCTAATATAATGGTGTCAATGCAGGAGATCAATAATATTGTTGAATATGAAATGTAATGTAGCTATATACAATATAGTTGTCTGTAATGAAGTGTGTGTGTGTGTGTGTGTATAGATGATGAGATCACTGTTGGGAAGTTCTACGCCACTTTCCTGATACAAGATTACTTCAGGAAATTCAGGAAGCGTAAAGAGCAAGGGCTTGTGGGAGGCCAGCCGCTGTTCAACTCCACTACCGCTCTACAGGTGAACTTACACTTGAACGCACTTCAAACCTGGTGTGTGTGTGTGTGTGTGTGTGTGTGTGTGTGTGTGTGTGTGTGTGTGTGTGTGTGTGTGTGTGTGTGCGTGTGTGTGTGTGTGTATAAAAACACTATATCCTGCTGTACTAATGTGACTAGATTTCTTAGTAAATTGAACATACAGCAGAAGATGATTTAATGAATGATGTATTACTGTGATATAGATTTTTTTTTCTATGACAACCACAAATATTGAAACTATGATATTTTGCCTTAAAGGAATAGTTCACTTAAAAATGCGAATTTATGATTTACTCACTCTCAAGTTGTTTCAAACCTGTATGAATGTATTTCTTCTGCTGAACACAAAAGAAGATGTTTTAAAGAATGTCGGTAACCAAACAGTTGATGAGTTGGACCCCATTGACTTCCATACAATTTTTCCCCCTACATACTACTTTTGTGTTCAGCAGAAGAAAGAAATTCATACAGGTTTCAAACAATTTGAGGGTGGCTTATGACAGAATTTTCATTTTGAAGTGAACTATTCCTTTAACAGCTATGGAAGCTTGTTTCCAATAAAAAAGATCATTTGAATTTTTTATCTCACAATTCTGACTTTTTTTCTCATAATTGGGAGTTTGAGACTTTATAACTCACAATTCCCAGCTTATATCTTACAATTTTGAGAAATAACGTCATAATTGTGGGTTATAAACTTGGAAATGCGAGTTAATAAAGTCCAAATTGTAAGATCGCGATTACCCTTTTTTTTTTTTTTTTTGCTTCGTGGCAGAAACAAGCATCCATAAAAAGCTAATTGCATTTATGCTTAAAAATAAAAGAGGCTGATGAGTGGGAAGTAAAAAGTGCTTTCATTAAACTCTGCCCACAGACATGGAAATACTCATATGGACATAATTCAGTAAAAATTTCTCCTGAATGATAATAACGTTAAATATGTCACAGGCTTGTCAAATGCGTCTCTTCTGCAGGCTGGTCTGCGCACACTGCATGATATCGGGCCGGAGATCCGTCGAGCCATATCATGTGATCTCCAGGACGAAGGACTTGTGGACGTCAGGAACCTTCACGAGGAGGAAGAGATATACGGGGTAAAGCGATCCGCTGTTTATCAGTGCACATCTAACTTAAATAGTAGAGCTGCACGATTAATCGTTAAAAGATGGCGAAATCGATTCAAACATCCACAACATGGTAAGGGGTGTTTTGTTTCTGACACATACTCTAAATGGTTGATCCATAACAACAGACTGGGCCAGCTGACCAATCAGAGCAGACTGGGCCAGCTGACCAATAACAACAGACTGGGCCAGCTGACCAATAACAACAGACTGGGCCCGCTGACCAGTCAGAGCAGACTGGGCCAGCTGACCAATAACAACAGACTGGGCCAGCTGACCAATAACAACAGACTGGGCCAGCTGACCAATCAGAGCAGACTGGGCCAGCTGACCAATCAGAGCAGACTGGGCCCGCTGACCAATCAGAGCAGACTGGGCCGGCTGACAAATCAGAGCAGACTGGGCCCGCTGACCAATCAGAGCAGACTGGGCCAGCTGACAAATCAGAGCAGACTGGGCCGGCTGACAAATCAGAGCAGACTGGGCCCGCTGACCAATCAGAGCAGACTGGGCCCGCTGACCAATAACAACAGACTGGGCCAGCTGACAAATCAGAGCAGACTGGCCCGTTACCAATCAGAGCAGACTGGGCCCGCTGACCAATCAGAGCAGACTGGGCCCGCTGACCAATCAGAGCAGACTGGGCCCGCTGACCAATCAGAGCAGACTGGCCCGCTGACCAATCAGAGCAGACTGGGCCAGCTGACAAATCAGAGCAGACTGGGCCCGCTGACCAATCAGAGCAGACTGGGCCCGCTGACCAATCAGAGCAGACTGGGCCCGATGACCAATAACAACAGACTGGGCCAGCTGACCAATCAGAGCAGACTGGGCCCGCTGACCAATCAGAGCAGACTGGGCCAGCTGACCAATCAGAGCAGACTGGGCCCGCTGACCAATCAGAGCAGACTGGGCCCGCTGACCAATCAGAGCAGACTGGGCCCGCTGACCAATAACAACAGACTGGGCCAGCTGACAAATCAGAGCAGACTGGGCCAGCTGACCAATAACAACAGACTGGGCCCGCTGACCAATCAGAGCAGACTGGGCCCACTGACCAATCAGAGCAGACTGGGCCAGCTGACAAATCAGAGCAGACTGGGCCCGCTGACCAATCAGAGCAGACTGGGCCCGCTGACCAATCAGAGCAGACTGGGCCCGCTGACCAATAACAACAGACTGGGCCAGCTGACCAATTAGAGCAGACTGGGCCCGCTGACCAATCAGAGCAGACTGGGCCGGCTGACAAATCAGAGCAGACTGGGCCCGCTGACCAATCAGAGCAGACTGGGCCCGCTGACCAATCAGAGCAGACTGGGCCTGCTGACCAATAACAACAGACTGGGCCAGCTGACAAATCAGAGCAGACTGGCCCGTTACCAATCAGAGCAGACTGGGCCCGCTGACCAATCAGAGCAGACTGGGCCCGCTGACCAATCAGAGCAGACTGGGCCCGCTGACCAATCAGAGCAGACTGGGCCCGCTGACCAATAACAACAGACTGGGCCAGCTGACAAATCAGAGCAGACTGGCCCGCTGACCAATCAGAGCAGACTGGCCCGCTGACCAATCAGAGCAGACTGGGCCCGCTGACTAATCAGAGCAGACTGGGCCCACTGACCAATCAGAGCAGACTGGGCCAGCTGACAAATCAGAGCAGACTGGGCCCGCTGACCAATCATAGCAGACTGGGCCCGCTGACCAATCAGAGCAGACTGGGCCCGCTGACCAATAACAACAGACTGGGCCAGCTGACACATCAGAGCAGACTGGCCCGCTGACCAATCAGAGCAGACTGGCCCGCTGACAAATCAGAGCAGACTGGGCCCGCTGACAAATCAGAGCAGACTGGGCCCGCTGACCAATCAGAGCAGACTGGGCCCGCTGACCAATCAGAGCAGACTGGCCCGCTGACCAATCAGAGCAGACTGGGCCAGCTGACCAATCAGAGCAGACTGGGCCCGCTGACCAATCAGAGCAGACTGGGCCAGCTGACAAATCAGAGCAGACTGGCCCGCTGACAAATCAGAGCAGACTGGGCCAGCTGACCAATCAGAGCAGACTGGGCCAGCTAAGCAATCAGAGCAGACTGGGCCCGCTGACCAATCAGAGCAGACTGGGCCCTCTGACCAATCAGAGCAGACTGGCCCGCTGACCAATCAGAGCTGACTGGGCCAGCTAAGCAATCAGAGCAGACTGGCCCGCTGACCAATCAGAGCAGACTGGGCCCGCTGACCAATCAGAGCAGACTGGCCCGCTGACCAATCAGAGCAGACTGGGCCAGCTGACAAATCAGAGCAGACTGGGCCCGCTGACCAATCAGAGCAGACTGGGCCCGCTGACCAATAACAACAGACTGGGCCAGCTGACAAATCAGAGCAGACTGGGCCCGCTGACCAATCAGAGCAGACTGGGCCCGCTGACCAATCAGAGCAGACTGGGCCCGCTGACCAATCAGAGCAGACTGGGCCCGCTGACCAATCAGAGCAGACTGGGCCCGCTGACCAATCAGAGCAGACTGGGCCCGCTGACCAATAACAACAGACTGGGCCAGCTGACAAATCAGAGCAGACTGGGCCAGCTGACCAATAACAACAGACTGGGCCCGCTGACCAATCAGAGCAGACTGGGCCCACTGACCAATCAGAGCAGACTGGGCCAGCTGACAAATCAGAGCAGACTGGGCCCGCTGACCAATCAGAGCAGACTGGGCCCGCTGACCAATCAGAGCAGACTGGGCCCGCTGACCAATAACAACAGACTGGGCCAGCTGACCAATTAGAGCAGACTGGGCCCGCTGACCAATCAGAGCAGACTGGGCCGGCTGACAAATCAGAGCAGACTGGGCCCGCTGACCAATCAGAGCAGACTGGGCCAGCTGACAAATCAGAGCAGACTGGGCCCGCTGACCAATCAGAGCAGACTGGGCCTGCTGACCAATAACAACAGACTGGGCCAGCTGACAAATCAGAGCAGACTGGCCCGTTACCAATCAGAGCAGACTGGGCCCGCTGACCAATCAGAGCAGACTGGGCCCGCTGACCAATCAGAGCAGACTGGGCCCGCTGACCAATCAGAGCAGACTGGGCCCACTGACCAATCAGAGCAGACTGGGCCCACTGACCAATCAGAGCAGACTGGGCCAGCTGACAAATCAGAGCAGACTGGCCCGCTGACCAATCAAAGCAGACTGGGCCCGCTGACCAATCAGAGCAGACTGGGCCCGCTGACCAATAACAACAGACTGGGCCAGCTGACAAATCAGAGCAGACTGGCCCGCTGACCAATCAGAGCAGACTGGCCCGCTGACCAATCAGAGCAGACTGGGCCCACTGACCAATCAGAGCAGACTGGGCCAGCTGACAAATCAGAGCAGACTGGGCCCGCTGACCAATCAGAGCAGACTGGGCCCGCTGACCAATCAGAGCAGACTGGGCCCGCTGACCAATAACAACAGACTGGGCCAGCTGACACATCAGAGCAGACTGGCCCGCTGACAAATCAGAGCAGACTGGGCCCGCTGACCAATCAGAGCAGACTGGGCCCGCTGACCAATCAGAGCAGACTGGGCCCGCTGACCAATCAGAGCAGACTGGCCCGCTGACCAATCAGAGCAGACTGGGCCAGCTGACCAATCAGAGCAGACTGGGCCCGCTGACCAATCAGAGCAGACTGGGCCAGCTGACAAATCAGAGCAGACTGGCCCGCTGACAAATCAGAGCAGACTGGGCCAGCTGACCAATCAGAGCAGACTGGGCCAGCTAAGCAATCAGAGCAGACTGGGCCCGCTGACCAATCAGAGCAGACTGGGCCCTCTGACCAATCAGAGCAGACTGGCCCGCTGACCAAATCAGAGCAGACTGGGCCAGCTAAGCAATCAGAGCAGACTGGCCCGCTGACCAATCAGAGCAGACTGGGCCCGCTGACCAATCAGAGCAGACTGGCCCGCTGACCAATCAGAGCAGACTGGGCCAGCTGACAAATCAGAGCAGACTGGGCCCGCTGACCAATCAGAGCAGACTGGGCCCGCTGACCAATAACAACAGACTGGGCCAGCTGACAAATCAGAGCAGACTGGGCCCGCTGACCAATCAGAGCAGACTGGGCCCGCTGACCAATCAGAGCAGACTGGGCCCGCTGACCAATCAGAGCAGACTGGGCCCGCTGACCAATAACAACAGACTGGGCCAGCTGACAAATCAGAGCAGACTGGGCCCGCTGACCAATCAGAGCAGACTGGGCCAGCTGACAAATCAGAGCAGACTGGCCCGCTGACCAATCAGAGCAGACTGGGCCCGCTGACCAATCAGAGCAGACTGGGCCCTCTGACCAATCAGAGCAGACTGGCCCGCTGACCAATCAGAGCAGACTGGGCCAGCTGACAAATCAGAGCAGACTGGGCCAGCTAAGCAATCAGAGCAGACTGGCCCGCTGACCAATCAGAGCAGACTGGGCCCTCTGACCAATCAGAGCAGACTGGGCCCGCTGACCAATCAGAGCAGACTGGGCCCGCTGACCAATAACAACAGACTGGGCCAGCTGACAAATCAGAGCAGACTGGGCCCGCTGACCAATCAGAGCAGACTGGGCCCGCTGACCAATCAGAGCAGACTGGGCCAGCTGACAAATCAGAGCAGACTGGCCCGCTGACCAATCAGAGCAGACTGGGCCCGCTGACCAATCAGAGCAGACTGGGCCCTCTGACCAATCAGAGCAGACTGGCCCGCTGACCAATCAGAGCAGACTGGGCCAGCTGACCAATCAGAGCAGACTGGGCCAGCTAAGCAATCAGAGCAGACTGGCCCGCTGACCAATCAGAGCAGACTGGGCCCGCTGACCTCTCAGAGCAGACTGGCCCGCTGACCAATCAGAGCAGACTGGGCCAGCTGACAAATCAGAGCAGACTGTGCCCGCTGACCAATCAGAGCAGACTGGGCCCGCTGACCAATCAGAGCAGACTAGCAGACTGGGCCCGCTGACCAATCAGAGCAGACTGGGCCCGCTGACCAATAACAACAGACTGGGCCAGCTGACAAATCAGAGCAGACTGTGCCCGCTGAGCAATCAGAGCAGACTGGGCCCGCTGACCAATCAGAGCAGACTGGGCCAGCTGACCAATCAGAGCAGACTGGGCCAGCTGACCAATCAGAGCAGACTGGGCCCGCTGACCAATAACAACAGACTGGGCCAGCTGACAAATCAGAGCAGACTGGCCCGCTGACCAATCAGAGCAGACTGGGCCCGCTGACCAATCAGAGCAGACTGGGCCAGCTAAGCAATCAGAGCAGACTGGCCCGCTGACCAATCAGAGCAGACTGGGCCAGCTGACCAATCAGAGCAGACTGGGCCAGCTGACCAATCAGAGCAGACTGGGCTTTTCAGGAAGGCGGAGCTTTAAAGAGACAGGAACTAAAACAAAGCGTTTCAGGCGGAGGGTAAAAAGAGGCGCTGCAGCAATGTACAGTATGTTTTTTAAACTTTAAATGGTGTAAATGTATTCTAGCAGACCACAAAAATAAAGTTATGATCTTGTGAATGCGCATAAAATGGACACTTAAAAAATATCTAATATATAACTTGGGTTTTATGTTTAAAACAACACCAAAAACCTTGAAAAATAATATTTGAAATCAAATTAAATGCTTCCTGTTACAAGGATCTCTATATATTTTTTCAGACAAGTAAGTGTGTATGATTCAAAGATTAATGAATTTGATTTAATGAAAAACGAAGGACTTGATGGGAATTGTTTTTGATCCTGTATTTGTTTGATCCCGAATCTGTTGTGTGTAATCGCAGAGGAATGGAGTTGTGATTGGGAGTCTGGTCAATCATGCGAGTGGAGATCAGTACAGCACCAGCGTTACCCAGCGTCCTTTGCAGCTCCCGCTCCCTCTTTACTGCCAGTCAGACACCAGATCCTCCAACTCAAATATCAACAGTGCCAGTGTGCCGGCGGGCCCCGTCTTCACCAACGGCTGGCACAGTCGGCCCTCCAGGGGCCTGGTGTCCTCTCTCAGCTCATACCTCAACCTCAGGAGTGATGGAGAAACACAGCTCAGGACTCACTCCAAGAGGTGAGGGGTCACATGACCACAGGATCACCACAGGAAAACAAAAACAAACAAACTTTGGGCTTACCCAACTCACCCAACAGAGAGAGAGGCGTGTTTCAGACAGCGCTCACCGAATTGATCCTTGTCCTTGAACGGACACATAAACACAAAATGATGTCTAAATGCCCGTCTCGGCAAGTATTCTCCGCGGTTCTGTCATCAGTGAACATTTGAGAAAGAAACCGGATGTTTGACTGTTTTTTTCGGTCTTAAAGTGACAGCAACCTAATATTCCTGCTGTTGTCTGTGTCATTAATGTTAATAAAACAACAAAATACAGCTTTAACAAAGACAAAACTATATTTAATTTCTACTGGTAACAAATAGTGTTATTTTACATTTAGGCTTAATTATTAATTTGGTAACACTTTATATTACGACCCGCAAACAACTGCGTAAGTAAATCGAAATTACGGTGTACGTTTCTGTAATTATAGTGTACCTCCGTGTAGGTTTAAGGGAACAATAGCTAAGTTTTGGGTAATAAAGGGGTACAACCAGATATATACATACGTTTAATTTACAACCCACAGATGTCAAAATTACCCTGTAACTACATAGCACAAGAACATATTTTGCCAGAAATGTGATGATAACTTTTATATAGCCTACAACAAACGTACAATTTTTGCCTGGAATATATTAACACAATAGGTACCTGTTAGTTTTAAAATAATTACATTATAAATAATTTGCTTGTATATCTGGTTGTACCCCCTTTATTACCCAAAACTTAGCATATTGTTCCCTTATACCTACACAGAAGTACACTATAATTACAGAAACGTACACCGTAATTTCGGTTTAATTACGCAGTTGTTTGCGGGTTGTAATATAAAGTGTTACCATTCATTTCTGTACCTGAATACTACGGTTAGACTTTGTGTATTTTTTATTCAAGAACAGGTATAAAGCCAAAACACTCTCTGTTACCTTAAATTATATGTTTATCTCTGTAAAGCTGCTTTGAAACAATCTACATTATATAAATGAAGATGACTTGACTATTTGTTCATATTTTATTACTGACTGTTCACTTGTTTTTAATAATGCGTGAACTTTATCAGTTAGGCTTGTAGTTTTTTGATGTAGTATCGAAGAACTTCAAGTGAGCTTTGAGTAATAAATTAAAAGCAAAGTTACACTTAACCCCCCCTCACTTTGACCCCTGTGTAGGGTGTGTTTTAATGATTGGCTGCTCCTGTGTCCTTCAGGCCTTGCTCTAGTGCTGTCGGATATCCCACTATCCACGTGCAAAACCCCAGTCATGCTGACATCAGCGATGAAGACAGAAACTCAGTTACAGAGTATTACAGCGGAGACGAGCTTCACGAGGACGACTTCATGCTGGCTAGAGACAGGTATCGCTTATAAACTCTTCAGAATGTGTATATCAATAATAGCAAAATATCTTTATCCTCTCTTTGATTCTCTTGCCAGGTCGTACAAAGACTTCCAGGACACTTTGAGTGACTGTGCTGCGGTTCGACAACTGGATGTGTGTGAATGTGTGTGTGACGATGATGAGCAGCTCATATCCCAGCAGTCTCAGAGGTCATCAAAACGACAATGTGAGATATTAGAAGAAAATGAATAATACTCTTTTAATAGTGTCGCTCTGAGTGGCTTTCAAACTGCTTTTAACTGAGAGCTAGCATTAGTTAGGGAATAAACATGAGGCTGAATTGCTCCTGAACAAGCTGTTAAGATCAACGGGAATGCGGTTATATCAATATTTTATGGTACAGGATCCTTCACTTTCTTGCTTTTCATTTTCTGTTGTTTTTAACTCCTAACATAGAGAGGAAATATGAGAAAATAGTGCAGCACTGGACAAAGATTGAAGATTAACTGGGATTCATTTTTAGAAGTTTTTACTTAATCAGAATATTACGAAACTTGGTAAAGGTTTTGGCACCTGCTATATGAACACACACACAAAAAAAATGATGGGCATGTTTCAAAAAGGTTAAATGGTTCTGAAAAAACAGTCACACTAGTGTTCCTCGTGGTCAAAAATTAATGGGAAACTAATTTCCTGCGGCCAAACAAAATATTCCCTTTAAAAAAGACTGTCACAATGGGTCTCATTTCAGGCAGCATTATGTAACTTTTTTACATTTTGCTCTCGGGTCCCCCTACAGTTGTGAAACAGTATTGTCTTCTACTACTGTCGTAAAATCTGTCATGGTTACACCAGGAGATACACGTGTGCATTTGTTGACATGCCGATACCGTCTTGAGTTCTCGCGAGTCCTCACGTCTTTGGACAGACTGACAGCGTTGCGTGTGAAATGTCTTCATCTCAGGTACACTGGCATATATTTCAGCATGTCATATGAATATAGTTTCATGGGCTTTATTTTTTTCAAACGCCAAAAGATCGCGTAGCTCACGTTTACAAGCCAGCGTCTTTATAGTAGCCTATTGGCTACTGTTTTACATAATGGATATGCTAATTCAATTCAATGTTTGTGTGGTAGGTAATAGCCATATTGTCAATATTATAATATCAAGCTACCATAGATGAATCTGCAAATTTGAAAAATAAATAAACAAACATGACTATCAGCCTGCAGACATTAGGATAGTTATCCTGAACGATTATTTTGTCCGTCTAATCATGTATTATTTACTTGCAAGAATGTAATGTAGCCCCTACCAAACTTGTACAGGCCGTTTAGACATAGGCTACTGATTTATTAATTTTTTGACGGCCAGCATCGGTCGGGCACGCAGCCCTCCTCCTCCTTTAGCTCACGCCAGCGAGAGAACGCTGGACCAATATTGCCTTTTATTTTGTCACTCTCCCTTTTTCTCTTTCTACTGTCCTCCGACAAAAGCTTTGTCTTCTTGGTTTTATTTGCTGCTTCGGCCATGACAACATACAGAGGTACAAAAACAAAACGCTCGTTGGTCTCTCAAGTCAGAATTTGAGGAAGTGATGTATGCCGTAAAGCAGTCGAATTTTGTAGTTCTTTTTGTGCTCTGGTTCCTACCCGAAACCCGAAGTTACAAAGTGCCAGTAGAAGCGATACAGACACCGTCAGGCTCTGGCAGACCTGTCATTCAACCTATTGGAAGTCAATGTACCATCTCAAGGGTTTTGGAAAAATATTATAAAGGTTGAAAAAGTTACATAGTGCTGCTTTAAGAAGTATGCATACAAATGTTTTCATGAACAAATCATGATTCACCAATAACTTTTATATTAAAATAAATTTTTTACTAAAATGTAGGAACAACTGAAACCACAAGTATGCAAGAATACTCTGTGTGTCCTTATACTCGTGTTAAGATTAAACTATATACAATAAGAAAGTTTTGAACAATGTTCATGTTTAGACTTCAGGGAAAAGACTTCTCGCAACAGCTGCAATCTTTCTTATTTTATTGAACATTCATTCATTGTAATAAATACGCATATATTGATGTATGTGCATTCTTTCATACAGCCTCTCACAAGACCGCTTTCAATTTCGAGTGTCTGCGCAAACAGAACAGTCAAGATGAGATTCCCCTGCATCCCACAGGTCTACCGCCACAGCATCAGGTGATCATCGCATCACCAGACTTGACATTACTGTCACATATCATATCACATATCATAGCATAGCATAGCATTTCATATCATATATCATATATCATAACATAACATAACATAGCATAGCATAGCATAGCATAGCATATCATATCATATATCATATATCATATATCATATATCATAACATAGCATAGCATAGAATATCACATATCATATCATAACATAGCATAGCATAGCATGTCATATATCATATCATATCATATCATATCATACGGATATCTCAAGCATCAGTTGCACCGCCCTTCTATCACCGAGATAATAGATTAAGAACAATGTGTCTGAAGGATGACAGGTGACATTACAGTTTTTACATTTGCATTTCTCAACACATTGGTCACTTTTTCAAATCTTCTTAATATAAAAGTCACAGTGAACACAACAGCAGTCTATGTGAGGATCATTTATCATTGCTTTGGCACAACATGCATTCAGTGATATTGTTCAAATTATATGAATTCTCACTCAAATTATATGGTTTTCTCACTCAAACACAAACAAAACTCACATCTATGAATTTACACATTTACATACTTTGGTAACACTTTACAATAAGGTTAATTAGTTAATATGAACTAATAATGAACTGCCCTTCTACAGCATTTATAAATCTTTGATTAATGTAAATTTCAACATTTACTAATACATTATTGAAATCAAAAGTTGTATTTGTTAACATTAGTTAATGCACTGTGAACTAACATGAGCAAACAATGAACAGCTGTATTTTTATTAACTAACATTAACAAAGATTAACAAATACAGTAACAAATGTATTGCTCATGGTAAGTTCATGTTAATTAATACATTAACTAATGAACCTTATTGTAAAGCGTTACCCATACTTTTTTTTAAACAGATGTGTGTAAAGTGTTGATATTGGAAGGTTGCTCTCAAGTGTCACCCAACATCTCACAGCAGCTTAATTTATTATTTGTTTATTATTATGTATTTATTCTTTATCCTCGTGGTTCCACAGGTGAAGACGGCGACCGGACAAGAATCGAGTCGAGCGCGACTCTCTCCGACTCGCTCCATCCGCTCGTGGGTCACGCCCCCGGCCACGCCCCCTCCCTACACGCCCCTGACTCAGGCCACGCCCAGCGCCAGCAGCACTCCCGGATTGGTTCACAGGGGCTTCTGGAATTCCCAGCACGGCTCTGATTGGTCCACGCGTCCCCCCACCCCCTCCCTCTTGAAGGTTCCCCCCCGGTTGAGTGGCCATCACCTGCAGCAGCGCAGCAGCGCTCACAGCCTGGTGGAAGCGGTGAGAGACCACATTACACGGGGGTTTGCTCCTGTTTGTCTTAAAGGAGTAGTTCACTTTAAAATTAAAATTAGCCAATGATTTACTCACCCTCAAGTCATCCTAGGTGTATATGACTTTCTTCTTTCAGACGAATACAATCAGTTATATTCAAAAATATCTCTTCCAAGCTTTATAATGGCAGTGAATTACTCAAAAAGTGCATCTCTCCATCATAAAAGTGCATCTATCCATCATAAGAGTGCATATATCCATGATAAAAGTGCATCTCTCCATCATAAAAGTGCATCTCTCCATGATAAAAGTGCATATATCCATGATAAAAGTGCGTCTCTCCATCATAAAAGTGCATCTCTCCATGATAAAAGTGCATCTATCCATCATAAAAGTGCATCTCTCCATGATAAAAGTGCATCTCTCCATGATAAAAGTGCATCTCTCCATCATAAAAGTGGATCTATCCATCATAAAAGTGCATCTATCCATCATAAAAGTGCATCTCTCCATCATAAAAGTGGGTCTATCCATCATAAAAGTGCATCTATCCATCATGAAAGTGGATCTATTCATCATGAAAATTGTGAGTCAGAGGATCTTTGGTGAATGGAAAGACAAGGCCTGGCACAAGCTTGGGGTCCTTGGGGGACTTCTAGTTCAGCATCATCTTCACATCAGGATTTCTTTTAGGGACTAAGGGAGTAAGAGACCAAGAAGCAAGAGAGAGCTGATCTTGTGATCAGGGATTTTTAAAGCGTGAAGATGTCACACCCTCTGGAGGTGTTTGAGCCAATAAGAAGTTGTCCCTTTGGATGGAAACCTTTGGATGGACCCTTTGTGTTATAGCAAGGCATTTGAATCTGTAATTTCATTGGGTGTTTAAGAGAAAAATCGTCACAATTCTTATAATACTAATGTGTCACAAAGTTAGCAAAATGTAATGTAGATTAACAAATGCGGAACGAATATTGATGTTTATAGAGACCAAACTTGCCACACATGAATTTGGTTAACCATAGTTTGCAAAGTTTGAAACATTATCCCATTAAAGTTTTCGAGAAAGCATAGACTAAACCACACAAAACCACCGTCCTTCGGATGAGACGTTAAACCGAGGTCCTGACTCTCTGTAGTCATTAAAAATCCCAAATTTGCCCCAGTGGCCTCTGTCCATCATGGCCTCCTAATCATCACCGTCTCCTCTCCTCCAGTGTGGAGATTTGGTGTGTTGGTGTGTGGTGCGCGTTCTGGCGCAATATGGCCGCCGTCGCATCATCCAGGTGATGCTGCACACTGGTGGTAGTTGAGGAGATTCCCCCCTTCCATGTAAAGCGCTTTGAGTGCCGAGAAAAGCACTATTTAAATGTAATGAATTATTATTATTAATTATAATTACAAAAGGAAAATCATGAGATGGGGAAATTAGATACATGTTTATACAATTCTCAAGTGGATATATAATAGAATATATACAGTATGATTAACAGGATTCATTTCTCCTCCAGAGCCAGCACTCTCTGAATATTCCTTTGGAGGTCGTATAAGTTGTTATCAGTGTTAATGTGTCCTGTAACACGACACCAGGTTCTGACAGTGATGTTAGTTTTGGGGAGAGTGAGTTTGCTGGATTATTCACTAAATATAATGAATAGTTAGTGTGTGTCTGATTGGTCCAGACGCTACAAAGTGCATCTATCCATCATAAAAGTGCATCTATCCATCATAAAAGTGCATCTATCCATCATAGTGCGTCATGGCGTAAATATCAGCAGTGCGTCGCATTACTCGCAGAAGTTGTGCTTAGACTTATGTCGAATCCGTATATTCGTTTGGCCGGATGCACTTTTATGATGGACAGATGCACTTTTATGATGGACAGATGCACTTTTATGATGGAGAGATGCATTTTTATGAGCTTCAAACTGTTGGTTGCAATTCACTACCATTATAAAGCTTGGAAGAGCCAGAATATTTTTTTATATAACTCCTATTGTATTCGTCTGAAAGAAGAAAGTCATATACACCTAGGATGACTTGAGGGTGAGTAAATCATGGGGTAATTTTCATTTTCAAGTGAACTACTCCTTTAATTGTTTAAACCTGCTACAGGAGGGCCAAACTTTAGCTACAATCTTCTGACTTGATCATTTTATTAGCAATGCGTTCGGGTCGCACTCATGCGCCAATCCATGTCTGGCCTAAAACAGCATTTGCAAGTAAATTTTCGGTCATCTTTACAGGAATATCATATGAAGATATTATGCAAATGACACTATGAAAATGAACAGCAGACACAACAATGCCAGGATGACCATAGATACCTATGGATACAATATGTATCACATAACTAAACTTGTGTAATCGGTTTCAAATACCTCCATTAATTAAAATAACTGCAAATTTATCCACTTAGGAGTGCCTTAAAATAGCTACGTTTTTGCAGGACAAAAACTACATCTCAGTGTGGACAGAAGGCCAAAACATCTAGAAAATTGTACATTTTCAAATATATCCGGGTAGGTGTTGATCTCTAATATGTAGGAGAAAGAAAAAACATTCCTCCTGGACGCCCCGCTTTCTACTGCTGGCCTCTTCGGTGACTCAGTGAATGCGGTCATCGAGAGGTTTCAGGAAGAAAAAAAGCAAGTGGCGGCGCACCAAAAATTCCTTCCCCCCCGGGTAGCTCCTCACACCGAGCACAACAGAAACAAAGCGTTTTGTTGATCATTATCGCGAAGAAGGCTTCGTCAAAGAAGAAGTCCTGACAGACGTCAGGATGCGGAGGGTAGTTCCCACCGTGAGGGAAAGGAGTTCACCGCTGCATACGGTGCCCATTCCCTCACGGTGCCTATACAGTTCAGGTCTCGTCCGCCTCGATTCAGAGGGGTCCTACCGGGGCCCCGAGCAGGCTCTGGTAATGGAACAGGAGGTGAAAACTCTTCTGCTGAAGGAGGCTATAGAACGAGTTCTTCCTCCTAGCAGGGAGTCAGGTTATTACTGCCATTACTTCATCGTTCCGAAGAAGGATGGAGGGTTGCGCCCTATTTTAGATCTGCGCCTATTAAATCGCGCTTTAGCGAAGTTCAAGATGCTCACTCTCAAACAGATTGGTTTGTCACGGTAGATCTAAAAGGACGCTTACATCCATTTGTCCATCCTTCCTCAACACAGGGAGCTCCTGAGGTTCGCTTTCGGGGTCGAAGCGTACCAGTATCGGGTTCTTCCGTTCGGCCTAGCTCTCTCTCCCCGAACGTTCACAAAATGTATGGATGCAGCTCTGGCTCCGCTGCGACTCCAGGGCATCCGCATTTTAAATTATATCGACGATTGGTTGATTCTACCTCAATCGGAGCTTCAGGCGGCTCGGCATCGAGATGTCGTTCTCACTCATATCAAGAAACTGGGGTTGAGGCTCAATGCCAAGAAAAGTGTGCTTTCTCCACTACAGAGGACCACCTTTCTGGGTGTTATTTGGGATTCGACGACGATGCAGGCTCGCCTGTCTCCTGCTCGTATCGCTTCGATCCTCACGGCCATCAAACAAGCGAAGCTAGGCCAGTCACTCACTGTGAAACAGTTTCAGAGACTGTTAGGTCTGATGGCAGCAGCATCCAACGTTATACCTTGCGGCCTGTTGTACATGAGACCTTTGCAGTGGTGGCTCAGGGCCAAGGGGTTCTCCCCGAGGGGAAATCCGCTCTGCATGATCAGGGTCACACGACGTTGTCTTCGCGCCCTGGCTATCTGGAAAGAACCTTGGTTCCTTTCCCAGGGTTCCGTTCTGGGGGCTCCTTGTCGTCGTGTAACGCTAACGACGGATGCCTCCCTCACGGGCTGGGGGGCGATCATGAGTGGTCGCCCAGCTCAGGGTCTGTGGCAGGACCATCAGGGTCTGTGGCAGGCTTTGAGACACTTCCTCCCAGACCTGAGAGCCCATCATGTTCTTGTCCGGTCAGACAACACATCAGTGGTCCCCTATATAAATCACCAGGGAGGGCTGTGTTCGCGCCCGTTATACAAGCTGGCTCGCCAGATCCTTCTATGATCCCAGGGGAAGCTTCTCTCAGTGAGGACGATTTACATCCCAGGGTATCTAAATCAGGTGGCAGACATCCTGTTGAGGCAGGGGCCGATGCCCGGGGAATGGAGACTCCACCCCGAGATGGTGGAGCTCCTTTGAAATCATTTCGGTCGTGCCGAGATAGACCTGTTTGCATCTTGGGAGACATCACACTGTCCACTCTGGTTCTCTCTATGCCATCCAGCCCCTCTGGCGTTGGAAGCTATGGTACATCCGTGGCCGAGGTCACGCCTGTACGCATTTCCCCCGATTGCTCTGCTTCCTGTAGTACTGGACAGGGTTCACCGGGACAGGGTCAGTCTATTGTTGGTAGCCCTGTACTGGCTGGCCCGAGTTTGGTTTTCGGACCTAGTATCTCTCCTCGTCGGCTCTCCTCTGGAGATTCCGATCAGGAGGGACCTTCTCTCTCAGGCAAGCGGGTCGATATTTCACCCCCGCCCAGAGCTGTGGAAATTGTGGGCTTGGCCTCTGAGGGGGCCCAGCTCATAGAATTTGGTCTCTCGACTGAGGTCGTTGAGACCATCCTCCACTCCAGAGCTCCGGCCACTAGGAAATGATATGCCCTGAAGTGGAAACCTTTCACTTCCTGGTGTGGAGAACATCTGTTGGACCCAGTTAACTGCCCTGTGGGTGCAGTGCTGGAATTCCTGCAGGAGCGTTTCTCCACTGGGTTATCCCACTCCACACTGAAGGTGTACGTGGCGGCCTTATCTGCTTACCATGTCCCTTTAAGTGGAGCCTCTCTGGGGAGACACCCACTCATATCTCGTTTCCTTCGTGGCACTTTGAGGCCTCTCTGCTCCGCGATGTATTTTTCCCTGCGTGAGAACATGGTGTGTGTGTGAGAGCGGCGTAGCTTGTCGGACATAGCGACAGTAACTAAGGGGGGCGGGTCTTTGCGAAGGGTCAATTATGCCTCTTATGTAAGAAATCACCCTTTTAGGACATGTATGCCCTCCATGCCCTAGATCACTTGCTTCAGACCTTTCAGAAGCTGTCGCGGCTGTGATTCAGGGGTGCTTTATAGTTTCCTGGTCGATGACGTCACCCGCCTATGACGTTCCGTCTCGCCATTGGACTGATTTCATACGTGCTTCATGACGCACAACGCAAGGGGTGTTCCCACAGCGTTTCACGCAGCGTCTCGTTCCCCTCAGGGAAATAAGGTTACATACGTAACCGGAGACGTAGATTATTCTGAATCTAACTACACTGACAAAAAACGATGGAATTATGCCTCTTATGTAAGAAATCACCTTTTTAGGACATGTAAGAGCAAATACATTAAAGGAGCCGTATGTAAGATTGTGGCCAAAACTGATACTGCAATCATTTTCAAATTACTGACTCGAGGTTGCCAGATATGCTGCAGGATCCGATTCCGACACGTTTGTATCTGCAGCTGTGGTAACTAGAGCAGATCTGGCAACCCGGATGCTGCAACACTACTGACTTCGTGATTGGTCGATCGGTGGAGGGTGGAGCATCAGACCAAAACACAACATGACAACATCATCATCAGTTGAGGGCTGCAACTTCACTTTTTAAATGACAATATCCTGGCCGGACTACTGTTGTCAGTGATATAAGTATTTGAAATTAACATGATTTCTTAATGTCTAGTGACAAATCAGGGAAAATTTATGATTAATTGAAATAAATTTCTTACATACAGCTCCTTTAATATACATCATATATATGAGTGTGTAAAACATTGACATACTGTATATCTTTTACACTATATCATACAGCTCTAGACTGGACTGCAAGTAAAACTTGCCTCCAATGTTGAATTTTGACTGGAAGGACTTTATGCACTTAATGTCCATTTATAGATATTATTTTGTCTGTTGCTTGTTTTCCTGATTGTGATTAGTTTTCTTATTTTCATTTCATGATCCTGTGTAGATCTTGGGCTTTGTATGTAGTGATAAGTGACAAACTCGTATCATAACTTGACGCGCTGACATGATACCTTTTGTTGTAGGTGATGATATCTGGGGGATTGGGCAAATATGCGAAGGATCCTAAGTTTGTGACGGTGACAAAACACGAGATTGCCGATGCTTGTGAAATGACAATTGATGAGATGGAAAGTGCTGCTAGCAACTTACTGAGCGTCACGCTAGGCCACGGGCCGGAGGCAGAAGAGATGGGCTTGTGTCAGAGCAATGTTCGTGACTACAGTGACGAGGAGACGGACACGAGCAGCAAACGTGAGGAGGACCTCACCGACGAAATGTTCTACGTCTCAGTATTATAGTAAAGAACTCAAAATGAGCCCAACAAAGCTAAATCATGTAGAAAAAAATAATCAATGAGGTAATTGTGCCTTTAAACTGGAGTGTCTGTTGGCTTATGTGGACCAATTGCTTTACGCTTAGCATTTGGATCTTTTCATTTAGTTAGCAAACCTTGTCTTGGGAAATTTCCGGCAAGATCCAAATGTGATGACAATACCGACCCAAGTGTTTTACTCTGAATCTATGCACGGGCTGGACAGTGGCTCTTCAACCGTTGAAGATCCCTAACCAACTAACCAGCCAAAGTCCACCTGGTCACTGAACAGACCCATTCAGGACACGTCCATTTGAGTCAAGAATTGTACTCACATGCTGTATATGAAGCATTTACAATGGTAAAAGCTTCACAGCAATACCTCCTGGTTGGATAACTGAACTATATTCCAAGTCTTTCAAATTAAATTTCACAAAAATGTAAGTCATTATTGACTGAATGTCTCCTTTTTCATACTTATTCAAATGTGGTGCGTCAAGGTCAGTTGCGCTTGGCGCCATTTTGATGTCAAATCTTCTGCAACACATCTTCATAAGGAACACACGTTTAAGTTTGATCCTCTCACAAAGATATCGTTTTACTTGGAATATAACGCACAAATTGTGTGAACTTCTCATTTGTGAGGTTTGAAACAAGGTGGGAAAATATTGTTTGGGTGAACATAAAGTGATATTTAGGTTTTGAAATACTGCATGTTCTTTTCACAAAATCTTCAGTGTTTAGTTATTAAAGTTATTAAAAAAACAAACATCAGAATGATCGTGTCTTTCACACAAGGTTTCCAGAGGCTCTGGATGCGGGTGCAATGTGGAAAGCGTGTCCTTCCTCAGGGGAATCTGCCAGGGAGAGGCTGTCAGAAAAGCATCAGGTCCGAAAACCAAGTCCAGGTTGGCCAGTAAGGCTCAAGACCATCATGCCTGACCTGAGAAAGATAGCCTGGGAAAACCAAGACGAATTTCCAAGTCAGTCTGGCCAAGAGCCCATTCAAGCCCATTTCCAATTTTCCCAAATGCCCACACTTGTGGTCACTTGAGAGCGATTACATGCAACGGGAAGTAAGAGCGCAAGAACGTCCCATGTATGAAATATGCCAAAGCACAGTGCCCTCAACGCACACTCAACACACACTATACCCACAGTATTCAAGGCTAAGCGTATCGCATCATGCATCATGTTCAGGAAATCACGTGCCCCGAAATCACAAGATGTCGAGGAAAACATTCCACTGCAAGGTAAATTAATTAGATATTACATGTAATTTGGTTGTAAAACAAAGTGTTGCACATTTCATTGGTGCAAAGATGAGTAGGCTGTGTGTATTTTGTAAAACATTTGCAACTGCACTATTTTTATTTTTATTTATTGTAGTCTCGAAGTCTCATTCGCAGCAGACAACGGGTTGCGGTGAGCTTCCCCAAGACGTCAAATTTCAACGCTACAGGCTCCGGTTCAGAGTTCTACAGAAGTCTATTGATTACCAAGTGCGTTAAAAAATGACGCCAAAGGGTCCTGGCCAAGCGTCCATATGTGACGAGTTGGGGTGTGAGAATGTGTTGATCTGTCCAACACTGAACTCAAGAAACACTTTACAATAAGGTTCCATTTATTAAACTCTAGTTAACTACATTAGTTAACATTCTATTAATATTTGTTTCTATGCGGATTTACTAGAGCTATTTAATTTCAGATCTGGTGAAATTGTTTTTAATATCGCAATAGGCCTATACTATAATAAAATATCGCATTGTCAATTTTTACCAATATTGTGCAGCCCTAAACTGCACAACTGAATTAGAAGCGCCGCCATTTTAAATTGTCTTGTAACATGGGATAATGAACAGACATTTACAAGTTAATTTTAAAATGCAAAGTATTGAAAGCTCTGTAAACACTCGCATTTTAACAGAATTATTAGTGTGTCTAATTGGGTAAACAAAAGTCTTCACACCTATTTGAACACTTGGGCAAAATACAGTAAAGTTTAAGTAAAATACAGTGTGTGTGTGTGTGTTTTAACACGTTATTTTGGAAGCTGTGAGAATAACAAAGACGAGCATTTGTGGTTAAAAGTATATATATGTGTATTTTGTTATAAATGTCGCTGGTTTGTCTGGATGAGACTCTTATTCCTCGGCTGGATCGTGTCGAGACTTTGAAGCTGCACTGAAACTCACATCTGGACCTTCGACCCGTTGGACCCCATTGAAGACCTTCGACCCGTTGGACCATTGAAGACACTATATGGAGGAATACTGGAGCGTTTTCCTCAAAAACCTTCATTTCTTTTCCACTGAAGAAAGAAAGACATGAACATCTTGAATGACGTGGAGGAGAGTAAATTATCAGGAAATTTTACTTCTAAACTAATCCTTTTAAAAATAAAAAAAGGCAACCAATAAAAATGCCAACACCAATTAAAAATATCATAAATATTCATAATATAACCCAAACTATGGCAGCACTAGTGATACTAAAACAACACTGCTAGTCAGAAATAATCTTTATTACAAAGATGTCATCCAGTCTTCCAGAAGATGTGTTGAAGGCACTAGAGTGGTTTAAATCCTCATTCACATGAACTCCTCCATGGCAGCGTAATACAGCGTCTGCAGAGGACGTTCCCCTGAGCATGATCATATCACGACTAATATCGTACAGTTAGACGAGCTCGATCCATGAGTGATAGCAGGAGTTCAGCATCACTTCAGGGTTCGAGTCTCAGAGTCGTGCTTTTCTTCACTCTGCCTCGTGTGTTTTTATTCCTTCGCTGAACAGAAGGATCTTCACACGGAATATTTTCCATCCGACAACAGATCACTGTTTTTGTTTGTTTAATTGTTCATCATCATCATCATCATCATCTTGAGTCACTGCTGCACATTAAAGATCTGCTCAGTGTCGTGTTGCGGTCGTTCACTCACAACACTGAGCAAATTATTCATTTCTGTGGGAACAAATGCAGAATGCTACATTTAACTATATTATATTAGAAAAAAAAAGAAAGAAAAAAAAACCATTAACTGATTCAAAGGCATTCAATGGGGAACAACACTGTGAAAAACCAGCAGTTCTTCTGTCCCTTGCTGGATTTAAAGAGGCTTTTCTCCATGTTCATCTGTCTTTAGTGTGTGCTGTTGCTCTTTGAAGATGAAAAGCTCCAGTTCTTCTCTATATCAGAGTCAGTGTTTCTGAACTCCTGAAACGCCTCCATTGTAGTCTCGAGTTTCTTCCTGGAACGAACACGTCACAATATTCCTCATTATAATAATTCATACGCAGAATAAAGGGGCGGGGCCTGGTTGAGTTAGTTAGTAGTGTGTTAAACTGGCGGTTATGGTAAGGGGCAGGACTTTCCCAAACACACTCGAAGTGCTCGTCCAATCACAACACACTGCTCCAGCCGACCAATCAGAGCACAGTGTGCTTTTCAGGAGGAGGGGCTTCATAGAGACAGGAAGTAAACAGGAGTGTTTTTGCCGTACAGCGGCGTAACTCGCTGCTTCACTGCTATAGTACGATGCATCGTTGAAGAAATCAACTAGCGAGTCACGACAAATTAGTCGTTCAATCACGTTGGTTTATGATGTAACGCACGTGGTGGAGTAATAACTTCTTTTAATTAGTAATAACTTCTTTTAATTAAACTGTTTGAGATGGAATTAATCCTAGATGTTTTGATTAAAATTACGGACATTTGAGAACTATTTCTAATTTTTCTCGGTTATCTTGCTTTATTTCCAGATTCAATCATCGGCTCGCTCTTACATACTGGAGCACTTTCACACATGCGCACTCTTCAAAAACTACACTTTAAATCTCTTGACAAACTAAAAGATGCAATTGACATTTGTATGTATTCTAAATAAAAGATACAGATTGAACTGAATGTCATCTTGCTTAGTTTGCTCAAGGATTTATTGAGTCCACATGTCATGCAATCAAGAAACTCTTCCTCTAACCACAGGAGATCTGTCGCTCACACACACAACTCTGCGATGCTGTTTGCGAATGTTCGTTGGAACAATGTTTTCGGGAAACACAGACTCGTTGAACTGCTGATAACGACGGAACTTGCGATCATAGTTGGGTAACAATGCTTTCGGGAAACACCCCTGAGCGTTACTGACAGACTGGGAAGAGAGGAGCCGCAACAATGGAGAATATGAGGAAAATAATCAACATTCAAGCAGGAAAACCTGTTCTAGCAGAGCCTGAAAACAACAAGTCTCAAAAGGGCAGAATAGTTCCTCTTTAACGAGGCTCATCTGGGCACGTGCAGAAAGCGGTAGGTGTGTCCCGAGAACGAGTCCCAGTTCCTCCAGAGCACGGCGAACAGCAGGAAGAGCAGCAGCGAGGACACGGAGCGGCTGCGGGTCTTCATCAGCGGGATCACGCATTTGGAGACGGTGGACACGAACACCAGCAGGACGGCCACGAGCGCCAGCAGCACGTTCATGAGCTTCCCCATCAGGGTGCGAGCGCTGGCGTTCTCCAGGCCCTCCAGCTGAACCACCTGCTGCTGCTCCATCTTAGAGACCCGCGTCTGACACGCCTCCAGAGCCTCCTGACACACACACACACACACACACACTCATGTTTTATGGGGATTCTTCTCAGACATATGTATATTCTGTCCCTTTACACAAACCTGACGCCTAAACCCACCCAACACACACACACAGTCACACACACACAGACAGTCACACACACGTCAGGTTGCTCCGTTGCGCTTAAAGAAGATTAAAGAAAATAGTCCAACGCCGTGGTACAACGAGCACACTTATAATCATAACAACGACAAAATTATAACTATGCAACCGTCTACTACAGTATCGGATCAGGGAGTGCATTGTAGTCTCCCTTAGGAAAATTTTTATTAATTTGTTGCTATAGGAGAGGAAGAATTTTGCAAACTCATTAATTAATCTAAATCGACAACATGTATGTTAGACCCTATACCGACTAAGCTACTGAAGGAGATGCTTCCAGAGGTCATAGATCCTCTTCTTAATATCATTAAATCGTCTTTGTCTCTAGGATACGTACCAAAAACCTTTAAGCTGGCTATGATAAAACCGCTTGTTAAAAAAACGCAACTTGATCATACAAAATTAGTCAATTACAGGCCGATCTCGAATCTGCCTTTTCTGTCAAAGATATTAGAAAAAACAGTATCCTCACAACTGTGTTCCTTTCTCGAAAGAAATGATATCTGTGAGGATTTTCAGTCCGGATTTAGACCGTACCATAGTACTGAGACTGCTCTCATTAGAGTCACAAATGATTTGCTTTTATCATCCGATCGTGGTTGTATATCTCTATTAGTGTTACTTGATCTTAGTGCTGCATTTGACACCATTGACCACAACATTCTTTTAAATAGACTAGAAAACTATGTTGACATTAGTGGAATTGCACTAGCATGGTTTAAATCATACTTATCTGACCGTTATCAGTTTATAGCAGTAAATGAAGAGATGTCTTATCGATCACAAGTTCAGTATGGCGTACCACAAGGCTCAGTACTAGGACCGCTGCTGTTCACTCTGTACATGCTGCCATTAGGAGATATCATTAAGAAACACGGAATTAGTTTTCACTGTTATGCCGATGATACTCGACTGTATATTTCTTCAAAACCTAAATTTACCAATTCACAAATTAACGGAACGCATAGCTGATATAAAAAAATTAGATGACTAGCAATTTCCTACTACTGAATTCTAAAAAAACAGAGATTCTAATTATTGGACAAAACATTTCCACACGTAATAACCTAGAATACTGTCTAACACTTGATGGCTGCTCTGTTAAGTCTTCGTCGTCGGTTAGGAACCTGGGTGTGTGTGTGTGTGTGTGTGTGTGTATGTGTGCTCGTGTTTATATTACATTGTGGGGACCAAATGTCCCCACAAGTATAGTAAAACCTGAAATCACCTACATTGTGGGGACCAGTCAGCGATCCCCATGAGGAGAACAGCGTATAAATCACACTAAGTAATGTTTTTTGAAAATGTAAAAATGCAGAATGTCTCCTGTGATGGGTAGGTTTAGGGACAGGGGCAGTGTAAGGGGACAGAATATACAGTTTGTACAGTATAAAAATCATTACGCCTATGGAGAGTCCCCACAAAGATAGCGAACCAGACATGTGTGTGTGTGTGTGTGTGTATGGGCTGCACTTTGATAATCTTTCATTTGAAAGTCACGTTTCTATTATCTGTAAAACCGCATTTTTCCATCTTAAAAATATATCTAAATTACGCCATATGCTCTCATTGACAAATGCGGAACAAATAGTTCATGCGTTCATGACATCAAGACTAGATTATTGTAATGCTCTACTGGGTGGTTGCCCTGCACGCTTAATAAACAAACTACAGCTAGTTCAAAACGCAGGGCTCTCAAGTGTCACGCATTGAGAGTGACAGTCACTCATTTCGGTCTTTTGTCACACCCTCCCGCCACACATTGTATTTCTTACGCGGAAAAACTATTTAGAATATATTTAATATGCCGCAGTGTCCAAAATTTCTCTGACCGCGCCGCTCTCACTAGAACCGACAGGAATCAAGCGCGTGACACGCGTCTCCCCTGGAATTCGAGCCTGCCACTTACCAGCCAATAAAAAAACACAATAGCCAATCAGAAAATAGCACTATTGTATCTGGGTAAGATTTAATGCAACAACCAATGAAAAAAAGCATATCCTGGAATTGTTCACGTGATTCTGCAAAAACATCTTCCGAAAGTTTCGTTCACCCATAGAGGAAACACTGGATCTCCGAGCATCATTTTGAGCACAGAGTAAGTCATGATCTCCTCTCCTGTTTTAATGTTACAACAAATTCACAACTTGTTTGACACAAACAATGACAACTTGACTGCTGTTAGAGAATGTTTCCCAGATAATTAGCATCAGTTTTTCAAGAGTGTCTGTAACTTAGCCAACAGTTTAAAGCCTGTTCACTGACAACACCTGCTCAGAACAAGTAGTCTAGGCCTAGTCATATTCTCGTTATCACACGATGACTGACATAGTGTCACATTATAAACATCTCTCTCTCCAAATAGGCTTACAAAGTTTATTAGCACTAAATAAATTAAAGTGTATTGCATAGTCTATGTTATAGGTCACTTTTAAATGTCATATTTTATAATTATATCCTGGCCATGGATGCATTAATAATTGCATCTGTCTTTCAAAGATGTCAGGTAAAAAGCAATTATGCATCCTCTCATTCGCCCTGAGAGGAAAGCCCCCTAAAAAATCCAGGTTAGAGGATCCTGACCAAATCTGGACCGATCAAACTGGGCGCGGGACAGGCGGAAGTACCGCTGAGAGCGGCCGTCATCCAGGCACTGCTCCTGGAGCGAGCAAATGGTGAAACTCAACAAATGATGTTTTATTAACAAAGTTCGGGAGGAGCACGTTCAGTCAATTAACACGAGTGGAGTCCACTCAGCAATCAATGATAAGAGGTGTATATATAGATTCAGCAATCTCACCTCAATCCATTGACAGTTTAGCAGCAACTTGGTTCGCCGTTCTGCTACCATGTCGCAACGCAATAGTTTCGACGAAGAAACAAACATCCTCAGGGATCCGCCTTCGCATTCCGCCGGCCTCAGGACCATTCCTCTTACGCCAGACATCGCACCTTCGCCCATCGAGCCGCAGCAACAGGCCTTCAGCGAGCCTGGGCTGCGCCCCAGATTCTGCGACGGCAGGTCCACGCCCACCTCCCGACGAGGCCCAGGCTTTCACCTCTGCGGTCGCAGCGCCGAATGTAGCCGGGCTCAGCGGCCTCCACACAGCCTTTCAGTTTTATACTCCCGCTGTCCATAACCCTTTTCCTTTTCAGTGCCCCCCAGTTCCAGCCGCAGACACTAGTGCGAGACAATCGCCGCTAGCAACACAGGCCCAACCATTTCATCAGCCTTACCCAACAGGTTACAACCCCGCCCACATCCAGTGGCCTGCAGCTCCAGTAGCTCAATCAAGGGCGAGCCCGCCTCCGCTTGCAGCCTTTTACAGTCTATGCTTGCAGCACAAACCCACACTTCATACTACCATCCTTCCTTTCCTTCCTATCCTCAACTAACTTTTTATTCCAAGCCACAGCGGGCAATCCAAGCGTGAGGCGGACGCCGACATTTGCAGCCCCGGCTTAAACTAGCTCTCTCATTCAAACTAACTCCTCTTCACAGCAACACCGATGCCCGTTCCGTCCAACGCCGTCGCTATGTCGCAAAGCATCCGTGCAAACTGACTCAGTCTCGTTTTCTGTTTCAGAAATTCAGGATGCTGGCGCCAGAAGTGGATCAATCCCCAGCTCCAGTACCTCGCTATTCGAACTAATATTCCCGTAACCCACCCATTAAAACCCCTTCCTCGACGCATCGCTCGAAACTATCCTCCAAGCAGTATCTCCCAGGACCCTTTAATCCTACGTGACTGCTTGGAGAAGTTCCAAAGCATTCCATGTCTCCTATAACATGCTGTTCCCTGATTTTTCTCTTCCTTCAGTCACCTCATTCATTTCTTACCTTTATAGCATTAAGGGCCTACAAGTCGGGTCCATCAAAGGTCACTTGAGCGGCATCCAGTTTTTCATAAGTTGATGTAGAAAATCTATGATGTAGAATAAGCAGTGTGAGAAAATCTCCCGGTTGAGTACTCATTTTCCTCTCTTTCTGTCCAGCGAGCATTGGTATCACAGCGGACGCAGCGTGAGAAAATCTCCCGGATGAGTACTCATTTTCCTTTCTTTCTGTCCAACGAGCATTGGTCTCACAGCGGATGCAGCGAGAACTTCCCGGAAACACTGGTCTCACAGCGGACGCAACAAGAACCTTCCAGTAAGCATAGATCACATTGTCACTCAACCGTCGGCGGGTAAGGCCCGACGGCCACGAGCCGCCCTCCTGGTTGAGCATCCAGGCCCCTTCTTGAGATGCCAGCCCGCCAACTCGGCACTCATTTGGGGGGGTCTTTAGTCCGGCGGCTGTCCTCTGCTCTTTAGCCTTTTGGGGGAGTACTCTGGGTTCGGGCCAAACTCCGAGCTCGGAGCCCTCCCCCCGGACAGCACGCCAAATACGCATTAAACCTTATCCACTCTAATTGTATGTAAGTGTGAACTCGTGAAACTGAGTTCGCCTCCGAATGGTCTGGTGGACCCAAATACGGTGACGATTATCCCTACGCCACTGTTCTGCTCTCCAGAGCAAATACAGAGCGGTAACTCTCTCAATAAATTATAGATCAACATTAGCCATATCTTGTAAAAAGATGGCCGCCAACAGATTTCGAATCTGAAGCGCGTAAATTTCGCTTCAAACTTTTATTTTTACGCGCAACAGTTTCACTCTTGACACGCGAATTAACACAAAGTGGTCAAGCGTCAAACTAGCCGCGGTAGACACGAATTTAACGCGCTATTCGCGTCCGGTGTGAATGCACAGTTAGGCTGCATAGATTAGGTCACCCGGAACTGGGAACACTTCCTTTAAATCCTGATGTACTCGTTACATCATAAGAAGAATGGCATCTATGCTAATATTAGTGTCTTTGTTTATCCCGAGGTTTTCCCGCAGCCTGCCGGATCCAGGCCGTATTCAGATCTGACGAGGAGCTTCGCCTGGACCCGATGACAATGCAGAGCTGAAGTGCCAACTAGCCTCTCCCTATGGAGGATCCCTTTCCTACTCTACAGATAAAGCGCTGTGGGAAAATTCGGCTCGCGTACCTACCCCGAAGTGATAAATAAAATTGTGTATTAAAATTTATAGTCAAGACAAGTAGTTTGTTCAGGCATGGTTTGTAGGGAATTACAAACCTGCGCACATATATTCAAACGCACATAATTTTTGTATGACTGTGTAGCCGCAACCAGTTGTCTAAACCCTGCTAGTTGATTGAATCACAGGATTTTTAATCAACTGACACAGCTCCACTCACTGTGGACGGACACACAAAGAAGTATGGTGTTGGACTTGAGTAAGTTACTGATTATAGTGCAGACACAGCGTTTTTCTCCAACGAGTAAACAAAGGGGTGCCTTTTTCTGATCACATGTGACCAAGAGGCGCCCTTCTGACTGAAGGACACCCTTCCTGCATGATACCTCACAAACAAGATGGGCATTGTTCCAACAAATAATCAACCACAGCCCGAACTCTGAAGGACATTCTAACACACACACCCAAACACACACACACACACACATGTAAAAGTCTGTGTATTATACTCAGAATATGAGCCATTGCCAACTGTATACGATATATCCCTGTATGTTTATGTGTCTCCCAGTTTATATTCACTTCATGTATGACGTTTGTTTGAAGGAACGAACTTGCTTTGAAGGAACTAAATGCTTATAATATGCATATCGTATGTAACTCTGTATTTGTATGTATTTCTGTGACATGTTTGATATCTCTGTAATTCTCTCAATCTAACGGAGCCGAATTCCGATAGCAGAATGCAGTAATGTGCATTCTTTTACACATTTCATGGTTCTGGAGCCGAACGGCTCAATACAATCTCGTCGGTCCAGTGGGCATTCCCCCCCACAGGACAAAGGAAACTTTGTCCTCTTCGGATTCTCGGACAGTCATGGGGGTTCGCGCAAACAGAGGCGTGAACCCAGTCTTTCCATAAAAAGACGGACTCCTGAGAGTTCCTTTGTTGAGAGTTTTTCCCTGTGAGAGGTATCCGGATGGCTCCTTAGGGAGCTTTACGCCGTGTTCTCTTCTTTTTATTTTTATTTCTCTTAAGTTTGTTTTTTCCTTTGTTCATTTCCCCAGAAATGAACTTAGTCTGAATTATCTCTTTGGTAATTTACGTCAAAGACTTTTAAGCCTTCTTTGAAACTGCGCGCCTCAGACCGCAGCAAACCACGTGACGCTCCAACGGAACCCACAAAGACCAGCCGCTCACATGCGCAGCAGAGCTCAGCCTCAGACACATGAGAATGCAAGTATATTTGAATTACCGAGATGCTAGAGCATTAAGATTGTGTTTTTCGGTGTTGTCTCTTAAAGGTTAAAAATGTCTAGATGAAATTTGCCATCCTGAGAGATCCTACGGATCTCTCTCTCTCTCTCTCTCTCTCTCTCTCTCTCTCTCTCTCTCTCTCTCTCTCTCTCTCTCTCTCTCTCTCTCCAATCTCTCTCTCTCTCTCTCCAATCTCTCTCTCTCTCTCTCTCTCTCTCTCAATCTCTCATTTTATCTTCCTCTCATCCCATTCTCACTCCTGTTTGTTATTCGTCTGTCGCGTTAGTTTTACTGTTTACTGTACATACATGTATCCCGTGTTTAAATGTAGAATTCTATATCTGTAGTTGCATTTTATTAAAGCCATTATATTCTTGATTGGTTCTGCCTAAAATGCTCATATTTACAAAGTCAATGAATTGTTTGATCTCGCTACAAAGCTTTACAATGCGTTACTATTTCAGTAACCTAAATTTTATAATAACAAGAAGGTGATATTTTCATGGCCAGAAAATAGCTTTTTGGAATTATAAGAAAGAGACAATTTTTGTTGGGAAATTGATAAGTTAGTCTTACTGCCGTCTGCTGGACAGACAGATTGTTTGATAACTAAATTAATTCCTGTAAAAGTTGTCTCATACAATCGATCTCTTTTCAACTTCGGTAATTTAACTGTAAAATGCAATATATGAATCATATTTATGATTAATTATTAGAATTCCCTATATATAATTTGAGCTAATTTAATGCAGTAACCCAATGTTGCTACAACTGTCTGTATTGTAGCGAAGGGCTACCTGAAGCTGCTAGGGCTAGTTAGATCGCAGTGAACCAGGTGTGTTGGTCAGAACACCACAGAGTGCAGTATCAGTTTGAACTGAATTTATTCTCACTGGTATGAAGAATCAGCATGAGAGGAGGAGACAGCCTTTACATAAACTTTAATAAGCTATGAGAACTTGAGATCAATAGTGCAGTAGACTGATGAGAGCTTCCTTAGCAGCCTCCAGAGGGAATGGATTCCCTTAGCTGTGTTTGAGCATGAAGATGATAGCCGATGTACATGCAAGGATTGATGGCCAAAGACACAATGTGTGAGCAGGTTAAGCACACTTAGCGGAGACCTGGTGCACACAGGGCCGTTTGAAGGAATTTGGGGGCCCCAAGCAAAATAGACATGGAGACCCCCCCCCCCCCCCCCCCCCCCGGGTTATTAAATATTAGTTATTAAATATTAAATAACTAACAATTTACCATCTATTAATGATGGTTCTTATAAAGTGTTACAGAAAACTTAAAGATATGTTAGCATTTCGATATTTTGATATTAGAAGGGAAGGGATGCTGCTTTCACTACCAATGCATAAAAACATCCCAAGCTAATGTTTGATGCACGGAATTTATTGTGTGGTTTTCCTAACCCCCATTGGTAAATAGATTATCACGGTGGAAAAGTTAGTATAGCATGCTATGCCACTTTCATCAAAACCTATTACAAAGCTATAGCAATCATGTCATGTCATTAAATAAGATAAACAGATCTGCGTCTTCCTTAAACCGTTAAAAAACATATTACATTATGTAACGTTAACCATATTCCGTCCGTTCGAAAAAAAATGTGCAGCATTTGCCGTCAGGAAGGTAGCTAACATAAACATATTTTTGCTAGCCTAACGTTACCTGCTGCAAAATTACACCATTTGTACAAGACAAGTAGAGCTATTTTTATGCAGTGTAATTTATCACTTTACCACTATCTGGTATTTTTCTCATCCTCCTCTTCCTTTCTCTTCTTTCTTTTCTGGCTTCCTGAAGCATAATTCCGCTTCATGATGACTGCCGAGGAGGTTTGTATTTGCCGGCAGCAGAGATCGCGTGGTTGGCTGGCTGCTGTCAGCGACTACTGAGAGGGCCCCCTTGAGGGGGATTCCGATAACAGTGTCATTGCACTTTACTGCATTGACTATCAAAGGGGCGCTCACAGTTTGTCGTTGCATTTTATTCTTAAACAGTCGTTGTCTTGGGGCCCCAGTCCAGCTCGGGGCCCCAAGCAATTGCTTGGTTTGCCTGTCCTGTTCCGACGGGCCTGGGTGCACAGTCAGTGAGTCCTGCTTTAACTGACGTGGGTTTGGCTCATAAATGGGCTGAATAACTATTAGCTGGCATAGACCTGTTCCCCATCGTTGTCACTCCGAGTTCCGTCGGATGACGACGATTGGGGTTTCGCTTAGAAGCCTATCATCTTCGAGTATTACAAAACGAGCCAATGGCAAGAAAATGCCATGGGTCTGCGGAATTTGCATAGCGTAACTCCGCCCCGCGCTGGGGGTATATAAGGAAGTACGCTGGCATAACGCAGTCATGTTTTTGCTTCGGAGCCAAGAGATCCTCTTCACTCCTGCAGCCTGAATTCTCTGAGTGTCATCGAGTATTCTTCGAGACGAGCAGCTCTCCAGTCTGTGTTGGTGTAAAGGCGATTTCCAGCGAGTTTCACATTCCTGCCTGCTGATCTGTGCAGTGGTCTGCATTCAGTGTGTGTGTTTCTCCCTGGCCGCTTCAGCGCAGGCTGCTGAGCGTCCTCTCATAAAAGAGCTTGCACGTGGCACGTCTTTTTAAAGATGTCTTGCCCGTGTATTTCTGGGTGCGGTCGTTCCGTTCCATCTTCTGATGGGCATGGAAGCTGCCTGGTGTGTTTGGGCTTACAGCACGCTAAGGCAGCTTTCATGGATGAGTCATGTTCTCACTGTGGGAACATGACCATCGCTGAGTTGAGATCGAGACTCCGTGACCTCAGTGGAGGTAGAGTCCCCTCTGCCACACCCCAATCTGTCCCCTCCACGAGAGGTGACACTTTGGCTGGTGGCCAGGGTGATCTGAGGGTGACGGTGTGGAATACTGCCCCGACGATGCTTCCTCGGGCCACACCCCCCTCTGTTCCTCAGCAACCCGCGAGCTCGAGTGCTGCCGCGGGGCCGTCTTCAAAAAGTGATGCGCCTCGTGCACCACTAGGGGCTCCAGAGGATGATGCGATGTCGATCGCCGCATCACAAGGTGAGCTGGGTTCCTCTGGGGATGAAGACTCGGTTGGGCTGCCGCCCTCTGGCGCTCCAGCTTTTTCCGAGACCGACCCAGAGTTGACAGCTATGCTTGCCCGGGCGGCCACGAGCATCGGGCATCGAGCATCTGCCCTGAGCGCTCGCGGCTCGATGATTGGTTCCTCGGGGCTGCACGCGCTGACTCTCGTCAGCGCATCCCCCCGGTTCCTTTCTTCCCGGAGGTGCATGAGGAGGTCACGAGATCCTGGAAGGCCCCGTTGTCTTCCCGTGATCGTTCGGCGGCCTCCTCCGCCTTCTCTGCCCTCGATGAGGCCGTGGCTCATGGGTACACTGGGGTTCCCCCAGTCGAACGCTCTGTAGCGATGCAGCTTTGCCCTCAGAGTGCTTCGACTTGGCGTGGTGACCCAAAGCACCCGTCCAAAGCCTGTAGATTTTCGTCTACCCTGGTGGCGAAGTCTTACAGAGCTGCGGGCCAGGCCGCCGCCTCCTTGCATGCCATGGCCATCCTGCAGGTCTATCAAGCCAGGATGCTCAGGGACATGCACGAGGGTAGAGCTGACCAAGGGCTCTTCGATGAGCTGCGTGCCGCCACTGACCTCGCTCTCCGAGCGACGAAAGTGACCGCACGCTCCCTTGGCCAGGTGATGTCCACAGCTGTGGTCCAGGAACGACACCTGTGGCTAAACCTGACCGATATGCGCGAGGCTGAGCGGGCTCGTCTCCTCAACTCGCCCATATCCCAGGATGGCCTATTCGGCGGTGCAGTCGAGGACTTCGCCCAAAAGTTCTCGGCTGCCCAGAAGCAGACTGAGGCGATAAAACACATACTGCCCCGGTGGCCCGCTGCTGCCTCCACCCAGCCGCCGGTTCAGTCAGCCCAGCCTGCTCGCCGCCGAGGGCGCCCCTCTGCGTCTCCCGCCCCTCCCGCTCGGCCCCCGCAGCAGCCTCCACCCGGGCCGCGCAGATCGGCATCCCACTCCGCTCAGGCTCCGCAGCCCACTAAACGCCAGGCCAAGCGGCGTACCTGATGCGGACAGCTCAGAGATGGGCTGCAATTTTGTCGGGGAGGTGGTAGCAGGGCCACTCCTTCCCCTGGTGGAGGGCCAGGGGAGAATTTTTTGTTCTCCCGCCGCTGGCCTGCCGGTCAGCGGCACCCTAATGTGGTTAAAGACAGAACTGACACTCCCATCTCTGAGCCCCCAGAGGGCGCGCACGACTGTGTGTGCCGCTCACGAGCCTCACCACTCTCGTCCCCCTCTGTCGCCAGACCCCTGTCAGAGCAGACCCCAGTGGAACGCACGCCCTTCCCTGGTCTCCTCTGTCAGGACGCGGTCGATGACTGTACTCCCACACGGGGACGCTATGCCTCCCCAGTCCGAGTCAGTCATCCCGCTTCGCTGCCCCACCGAGGGTACGTCTGTGGTCCCCATGACCCCGCTGGTGCAGTTCCTGGGTGCGTGGCTTCGGCTCCCCCAGCTGTCCCGCTGGGTCGCCAGGACCATCAGGCTCGGCTACGCGATTCAGTTCGCGCGATCTCCTCCCCGGTTTCGGGGAGTCCGCTTCACTATGGTCGGTGGCAATGCCCCTGTCATGCGAGCGGAAGTCGCTACCTTACTGGCGAAAGGTGCGATCGAGATTGTCCCTCCAGCCGAAATGAGGTCCGGCTTCTACAGCCCCTACTTCATTGTACCCAAGAAATCCGGTGGGTTACGGCCAATCCTGGACCTGCGAGTATTGAACCGATCCCTTCACAGGCTTCCGTTCAAGATGCTCACCGCCAAACGCATTTTCGAATGCATTCGGCCACAGGATTGGTTTGCAGCGATCGACCTGAAGGACGCCTACTTTCATGTCTCCATTCTTCCTCGACACAGACCGTTTCTTCGGTTTGCTTTCGAGGGGCAGGCATACCAGTACGCGGTTCTCCCTTTCGGGCTAGCTCTGTCTCCTCGCGTCTTTACGAAGGTCGTCGAGGCAGCCCTTGTGCCACTCCGGTTACACGGGGTTCGCATCCTGAATTATCTCGACGACTGGCTTATCCTAGCTCACTCTCGAGACCAGGTTTGCGAACACAGAGACCTAGTGCTCCAGCACCTAGCTTGTCTGGGCCTTCGGGTCAACTGGGAGAAGAGCAAACTCTGCCCCGTGCAGAGGATCTCTTTTCTCGGTATGGAAATAGACTCGGTCGCCATGTCCGCGCAGCTTACGAGCGAGCGCGCGCAGTCACTGCTGACTTGTCTGCGCCAAGTCCAGAGCAAGAATGCGGTTCCACTGAAGTTATTTCAGAGGCTCCTGGGGCATATGGCATCAGCAGCGGCCGCCACTCCGCTGGGTTTGCTTCATATGAGACCGCTTCAGCACTGGCTCCGCGACCGAGTCCCGAGGTGGGCATGGCACTCAGGCACGCTCCGGGTACCAGTTACCCCGACCTGCCGTCAAACCCTCTCCCCGTGGTCAGACCTCAACTTTCTACGGGCCGGAGTGCCCCTAGTTCAAGTTTCCAGGCATGTTGTTGTGTCAACGGATGCCTCAGCCACGGGTTGGGGGGCCATGTGCAATGGACATGCTGCCGCGGGCTCCTGGACAGGACCCCAGCGCCTATGGCATGTCAATTGCCTCGAGTTGTTGGCAGTACATTTGGCTCTGCGTCGCTTTCGAGCCATGCTCAAAGACCAACATGTACTGGTCCGTACAGACAATACCGCGACCGTTGCGTACATCAACCATCAGGGTGGTCTACGCTCTCGCCGTATGTCACAACTCGCTCGCCACCTCCTCTTATGGAGTCAGAAGCATCTGAGGTCGCTTCGTGCTATCCACATTCCCGGAGACCTGAACCGTGCAGCCGACGAGCTCTCACGGATTCAGCCACTCTCTGGAGAATGGCGACTCCATCCCCAGACGGTCCAGCTGATTTGGGAACAGTTCGGCAATGCACAGGTAGATCTGTTTGCCTCCCTCAACTCTTCCCATTGCCCTCTGTTTTACTCCCTGTCCGAGGGCACGCTCGGCACGGATGCACTGGCGCACAGCTGGCCGCGGGGCCTCCGCAAGTATGCGTTTCCCCCAGTGAGCCTTCTCGCACAGACCCTGTGCAAGATCAGGGAGGACGGCGAGCAGGTCCTTCTGGTTGCGCCCCATTGGCCCACCCGGACTTGGTTTTCAGACCTCATGCTCCTCGCTTCAGCCCCTCCCTGGCCTATCCCTCTGAGAGAGGACCTCCTTTCTCAGAGACGGGGCACCCTTTGGCACCCTTTGAGTACCCTACCACCAGCGGTGGTGGCTACCATCACTTCCTCGAGAGCTTTGTCCACGAGACACCTCTACGAGTTGAAGTGGAACCTCTTCGTCTCCTGGTGCTCTTCTCACCGAGAAGACCCCAGTACTTGCCCGATCAGTGTTGTGCTTTCGTTCCTTCAAAATGGGTTGGAGAGAAGGCTGTCTCCCTCCACTCTGAAAGTTTATGTGGCCGCCATTGCCGCCCATCATGCTCTTATTGATGGTAAGTCCATCGGGAAGCACGACCTGGTCATCAGGTTTCTGAGGGGCGCAAGGAGACTGAATCCTCCTCGCTCTCCTCTCGTACCCTCTTGGGACCTCTCAGTGGTTTTAACTGCCCTGAAGAGTGCTCCCTTTGAGCCTTTGCAATCAGTGGAGCTTAAGTTCCTGTCAATGAAGACAGTGCTCCTGATTGCACTGGCCTCTGTGAAGAGGGTAGGGGACCTGCAGGCATTTTCAGTAGACGAAGCGTGCCTGGAGTTCGGGCCGGCTGACTCTCACGTGATCCTGAGACCCCGGCCTGGATACGTGCCCAAGGTTCCTACCACTCCTTTTCGAGATCAGGTAGTGAACCTGCAAGCGCTGCCCCCGGAGGAGGCAGACCCAGCCTTGGCACTGCTCTGCCCAGTACGCGCTCTCCGCGCTTACGTAGGCAGGACGCAGTGTTTCAGGACCTCGGACCAGCTCTTTGTCTGTTATGGTGGGAAGCTGAAGGGAAAGGCTCTCTCAAAGCAAAGGCTGTCTCACTGGATAGTAGACGCCATTGCTTTGGCTTACCAACAGCAAGGTCGACCGTGCCCCCTTGGTGTGAAGGCACACTCCACTCGGAGTGTTGCCTCCTCTTGGGCTCTAGCGCATGGCGCCTCGCTGGCAGACATCTGCAGAGCTGCAGGCTGGGCGACACCCAACACATTCGCAAGATTCTATAATCTCCGAGTAGAGCCAGTATCCTCCCATGTACTCGCTTCAACTAGCCGGTGCTAGGATCAGCTCAGGTGTCTTCGCTTGCTCGCCATTCCACTCCACGGATTGGATCAGTGTGATTTTCTCCCCAGGTGAGTTTCCCTGAGAAACCCTGAGTTCCTCCAGCGCTGTTGACGTCAACACCAGAGTTATGCCGCTGGCAGCTTTCGTGTTGGCCAGGTGCCCCATGTGCATGGTTCCCCCCTGGTGACCCCCACATGTGTATTTCCACTGTAAGACTCCCTGAGCATGTGTCTTTCCCTCGGCAAGCCACCTTGCCACCCCTGGAGTTGAAAGATTCCACCCTGCGGGCTGGACACTCCAGTGTTCCTCCATATGCATCCCTCTGGGTCATATGTGTATTCTGTAAGTCCTCCCTTCGGGCAGGCAGTGTGTTTGCATATTTCTACTGAGATATGCTTCCCAGTGTACCTTGGTATTCCTGTGCTAGATAGGAGTCCTTCGTCCGTGCTAAGTTTCACGGCAGGGATCTCAGATTTACGCAGGGCACTGGAAGACAGCTGTGAAGGTGGCGGGATTAGACTGGTAACCCCAATCGTCGTCATCCGACGGAACTCGGAGTGACAACGATGGGGAACGTCTCGGTTACGTATGTAACCCTCGTTCCCTGAGTAGGGAACGGAGACGTTCCGTCTTATGGCCACTTCCGCTGTTCTGCTGGAAATGCCCGAGTTCAGTCTCGGCTCCTCAGCAGGAAAACATGACTGCGTTATGCCAGCGTACTTCCTTATATACCCCCAGCGCGGGGCGGAGTTACGCTATGCAAATTCCGCAGACCCATGGCATTTTCTTGCCATTGGCTCGTTTTGTAATACTCGAAGATGATAGGCTTCTAAGCGAAACCCCAATCGTCGTCATCCGACGGAACGTCTCCGTTCCCTACTCGGGGAACGAGGGTTACATACGTAACCGAGACATTTGCCATGCTCGTAGTGAAGGATGTAGATGCTTGTTTGTGTGTGTGGTTTCTTCTTCATAGGACGCACACAAACTCAAGATACATCCACTTGAAAGGCGATAATGCTTCTGAAACGTCTTCAGCTGTTCGTGATTGCGGTGAACCTGATTTCTAGCAGCGGCTGATGCAATCTGCCATTCGCACTGAGCGGAAGAGATAGCTGCTCTTCCGGTCACTCCCTACAGAGTTCATAATAAGAGTCCCAACTAAAATAGTGCAACAGTGCTCTAGCATCATCTTATTAAGGGGCTTTTTCCACAACTATAGAATCAATTGTTAATGCACATGTGAACACCATCAGCGTTTATCACAGGTTCAGTTTAAAGTCTGTTTAGAGAGAACGGCGTCGTCTTAGCGGCCCCTAATTTAATAACAAATGATAATTTCGCCAGAAGTGAATCAATCAAAACTAACTTTAGCTGGAAATAACATTATTCAAGAACCGCTATAAAGCCAAAACAATCTCTGTTACCTTAAATTATATGTTTATCTCTGCTTTGAAACAATCTACATTGTTAAAAGCGCTATATAAATGAAGAGGGCTTGACACAAACAGACACGAGACACACACACACACACACACACACACACACACACACATGTTGGTGCGACAGCATTATGAGGACTCTCCATAGGCGTAATGGTTTTTATACTGTACAAACTATATATTCTATCCCCTTACACTGCCCCTATCCCTAAACCTGCCCATCACAGGATACATGCTGCATTTTTTATTTTTTAATAAAACATAATTTTTTATGTTATTTAAGCCATTTGATTTATGAGGACTTTTGAAATGTCATAAACCACCCATAAGTTGTAATACTAGTGTAATACACATGTCATTATACAAATTTGTGTCCTCATAAATCACATAAACAAACCCACACACACACACACACACACACACACACCTGTAGGTCGCGGGCTCTCTTGTTGGACTGATACACCATCTTCTCCTCCAGGCTGGCCAACTCTTGCTTCAGGTTCAGGATCTCGTTCTGGTGGAGCTCCGTCAGATCGTTCACCTGCTCCTCCAAGCGCTCGCTTCTACAGAACGACACACACACACACACACCGGGTCACTTACTGTACACACACACACACACACCGGGTCACTTACTGTACACACACACCGGGTCACTTACTGTACACACACACACACACCGGGTCACTTACTGTACACACACACACACACACACACAGACCAGGTCACTTACTGTACACGCGCACACACAAACACACCGGGTCACTTACTGTATACACACACACTGGCAGGCTCAACACAATCTGGGAAACCTTTGATAATTTGGGGAATTTTAAAATGCCACTTGCCCGGTTTACCAAAACATAATTTGTACCATGAGCCTATTTTTATTGAGCAATTAGCTAGCCCACATAATGCACGTCAGACAATGTTTGCAACTATAGTTGAAGTCTGTAGCCTACTCTCGGCTCACAGACTGATTAGGCAAGGCCAGAGCCATAGAGAGAAAGAGTTGCGACACTCCCATAGACCTCCATTGTAAAAAATGGCGGCGCTTTTAACCGCCTACTTCCGGGATTTGAAGATCGGATTAGTTCCAAAAACTGTCATCTGGGCGTTGGACTCCATTCACTTACATTGATGCGCGTTGAGTTGTTCCAGAGGTAAATTGCTGAAATATCTACCTCTTTTGAATTGTCAACTGTCTATATTGTATCAGAGGACCTTTGCGATGCTTATACTGGTCTTCATTTGTATATGCTCAGCGTAATTATTTATATTTTATCTTGGTTGTTTCAACCAATTTTCTAGCTTTGCCTGCTTGCTAGTTAGCTAGCGCGACTTCGCCAGCTGTGAAGGTAGCATCTTAATGTTCGGTAATGAATCGCTACCACCTTTATAGCAACATTTATTTGATTGATTTTTTTGGGATATACTAACTTTTCATTATGTGACGTGTTGGCTGAGTTTTTTGGACCTCTAGGATTGTTATGGCCATCGTCCTGTCTTTTTCATGGATCACCTGCCCCTGGTTTTTGTTTTTCTTGTTCACACACACTCACACAAGCACACATTTTTGTTGTCTGTCATTGTTTAATAAAAAATTTTTATTTGAAAACCTTAATTTGTATCAGCCATGCTTAATTGATGTATCAATAGTTTAAGTTACTTGGATTGAGTTCATAAATTCGTTTTTAATCTGTTATTGTTTTGATATGTGCATGGCTTAATCTTAATGATCATGTTTCACATTGTGGTCCTGGGGGTGGCCACTTTCATCAGAAGAAGTGAGCTAGCTTCTAAGCGAACTCAGAACGGACCGCCACGGCAGACCTCTTTGCGTGATCACGAAGGTAGGCTAATGGCTGAATCAGAATTTATAAGCAAAATCACGGGAATCAATAGCCTAATACAGCCCAGTTGTGCTAAAATAAATATCACGAGACGTCCATCATCAGATGAATGATATGGAAAAGTTAAGTTAGAGCCGCCAAAGCCAGTGCTACTACCCATGCGAACATGAACACTAAGCTTTTCCCTCCAAAAATATAGTCTAAAACTTATCTAATATACAGTATTTCGTTGTGACCCTGCCTCTCCAAATGCAAAACTGACATTACCAAAATGCAATAACAGCTGAAAAGTACTTGAGTGTGTGTTTTATTTTATATTTACCATTCAATAATGCAATCGCTGCTGTCTGTCCCATAGAAGAACATGACAGTCAGCCAGCATATGTATTGGAACTATTGGGGCTTACATGAACCACATGACAGCCATAGCGGCGACATCAAAAAGTGTCGCAACTCTTTCTCTCTATGGCTCTGGGCAAGGCGATGTCTATTGAAAAGGAACACATTTATTATCTGCTTACCTTGATTGTCATCCAAACTTACAAACGCGCATCAGTGTCTCCGACTCCAAACCTATGCTCTGAACTCTCTCTGAACTTTTCACACGCAACTGACGTATCATCAGGTGCAAGGTTTTCAGCGAATCAACGATCAGAGAATACTGCAGTGAGAACGCTGTAGGCAGATGTTACAGCTGTGGGCCTTAAACACCTCTCCTGTTAATACGCTGTGGTCTAGTCTAGTCATCAAAAAATTCACGGATTGAGAGGGGAGAAAAATTGATTTTGGCGTGATATTTCTTGTGTGTGCGTGAGAGCGTGAGATTGATGCTGAAAGCGTGAGTGTCACTGCCCACTGCAAAATATTCCACTTTTTCGACATCGACACTGCCTGGTACTGCACTCACTTCCACTTTCCTTGCATCCACATATCGTCAGCTCCAAGCACCTGGCCTGTACAGGTTCTTTGGTTAAAAGCTTGGGGACAAGCATTCCATTCTTCATGTGCCAACCACAACTGGTTGGTGAGGGCAACTGTGGATGGGTCACTAGTGACTGTTTCCAAACCTTTGTTTGATAGTGGGGCCTCATGAGGTGCAGAGACAAGGCATCCTTAGTTGGTGGTAAAGTATCAACATTGGCTTTCACTTTCCGAAACAGGGCACAGTGAACATCATGGATTGAAGTGCTGGTCGTTTTTGGATCATACAGTTTGCAGACAAACTGTTCTACTGAGGATAGAATAGCTGAACTTGGTACTTCATCATTACCAAAGTTGTGAAGAAGATGATGGCACTGCTGGAACACTTTCCACGCCATCCTTTTTCCTATTCCAGTGAACTGACTGGTTGTGTCACATCCAGTAATGGCATGAAATGCCAACAGACCATCCAGAATCTCCTTTGACATTTTAATATCATGCACTTTAATGTAGCGTGGGTTTCTTGGCAGTTCCCGCTTTCATCCAAATTTCTGGGCTCAGCAGGTGTGCAAACACAAGAAGCAACAACAGTACATCTGTGTCTCTGCACTGAATGATGAGCCTCTCATACCCTTGGTTGTGGCATCAACAGCATGTAGCAATATGCGGGTATCTGCTTCTTCATGTGCAGCCCGTAGGAGGGAAACATCAATCCCAGCTGCCGTTGACCCTTTTTCAGCATCATCAAATCCCCCACTTATTACAATTTCAAGACCATATTGAATGATGTGCCTTTCAAGTTCATTTGAAATGAATTGTGTCAGGTTGGCCTTGTTTTCGTCCATTTCAATGAAACTATTCGAATTAGCTGGCATCATTACTTACAATGGTGTGAATATTTCACTGCGTGGTGCTGCGTTTTGCTCTTGTTCCACCCTTTATGGAGTTCTGTAGGTACTGATCAAAGACTAGATCCACTCTAGTAATGTTCCCATGTAGATTGCCAGTGACTTTCTGTATGAAAATGTCAGCATAATCCCCAAAGGTTGATGCATTTTGTGGTTTTCCTATTGCTCTTACTAAAGCCATCCCATCAATGATAATGCATGTTCTCACAAGAGATGGACTTAGCCCGGTCTCTTTTGCACCAGCTTGTAGTATGGTGGCTAAGTCAGCTTTGCTAGAAGGCCTAAGCACTGACTCTGTTGTGGCAAGTGAAAGGGGGACTGCGCACAGTTCTTCTTGGAGAAGCCCATCTATGTTAACCTCTCTGCCACTGTCCATGGATACAATGATGCGACGGAAAATATCCCTGTCAGGCTTCACACACTTGGATTTGATTTTTCCAAGTTTGCTGTCTGTTCTGTAGAGATTTGAGAATGTTTTGAGTTTTCTCTTAGTGAGGCTGTTATGGAAGTTTGTGTTCATTGTGCTCATTCTTTTTTTCACCAGCTCAGTTACCATTTGTTTCCCAGACTCAGCAGCATGTGTTAGGTCATTCAGTATATCTTCTGAAGCAACATCACCTGTTGTCAAAGACACCAACTCATACATATTCTCCATTTGGAAGACATGGTATCTCTGGAATTGGTCTACAAGTTGAATGACATCATCATTATCCCTTCTGAGTCTTGATGGAAGGCAGTCTTTGTGGTTGTCTTCATCATCTTCTCCATCATGTGTCAGTCCAAACAGGGATCTAGTGTCCTGTGCTAAAGATGCACGTTCATTGTAGGTGATGGACCAACGGTTTCTAACGGTCTCATTTCGAGTGATGCCTACCAATCCTCCAGCAACCTTTCCGGTTTTGTTGATGTGCTCAAGGCAAAGATTAAATGGCACCTTGTTGAAGCTGTGTTTGGTTTATTTGGCTACAAAATCACCATCTAGGAAGCCCTGGTAGACCCGTGGTGACGTCTGTGCCAGATGTTTAATGTCTGCTATGAATACAGCGCCCCATCTTGTGTAGTGGGTGTGATCATATGCAACAAACCAGGGCATCATGCTCTTGAAGGCCGACATGTAAAGCTTCCAGTCACCACATCTCAGTGCCCGTGTGAATGCCAGGGGGATAGACACAAGGGGCCCTATTTTAACGATCTGAAACGCAAGTATCAAGCACAAAGCGCAAGTAACTTTGTGGGCGGGTCTTGGGCGCTGTTGCTATTTTACCAGCGGGATAATTGACTCTTGCGCCCGACGTTTAAAAGTTTAAAAGGGGTTGGTCTGAAGTAGCTTCATTATTCATAGGTGTGGTTTGGGCGTAACGTGAAATAAACCAATCAGAGCGTCATATCACATCCCCTTTAAGAGCATGATGAAGGAGGTGCGCTTGTTCCATGGCGCAATACTATTATAACGGCGCATTTACCAGGCGCGCTTCAGAATCGGTTCACAGCCGAGGAGATCGATGTTCTCGTCAGGGCCGTAAAAGAAAGAGAAGACATTGAAGACATTGGGGATGGGACAAACCCACCCAAACTAGCTTTGGTTATACATGCATATAATAATTTGGGTAAATATGTAAGCTTTACGCCTATTTTTCCCATCGTCATGGACACAACAATGATTTCCCTCTGAACCGCCCAGGGAGCGCAAGTTCATTCTCTAGTTTGCCGGCGTGCGTCTGTGGAGGGAAAAGTCCGCTTTGCGCGGGTGCAAAATACGAATGATACATGCGTCAGTGTACAAAGTCATTTGCGCCGGGTGCAAGATTGGGCCCATAGTCCATGTATTGTCGCCAGAAGGTAAACGTTGGTTTGTCTTCATTAGCCTTGTCAAATTCAGCAAGGAGATCTTGAACCTTTCCAACTCGTATGTGTCAGAGAATGCGTCTGCCAACTCAAAGCAACTGTTGTCTATTGTGCTAGCATTGTCATCCACCCATTGCAGAAAGGTTGGCCACAGTATTCTCCAAAGTGCTTCAAAGGCAAGTTTGTGTGCACGGGCTACACGGTTCCATCCTGTTCCCTTCATGATGTTTTCAGCTGTGTTCTTTCCGAACACACCACTTTCCTCAAGAATGTCCTTCAGTCCAGAATCAGCAAGATGCTGTCCAATGACCTTTGAAAAGTTTATCTGCACATGAAAGCCACCCAAGAGAATAATATCCTCACACTCATTTTGATTGTGCCACTGAAGCATCTTTGCTTTGCAGTAGAGCTGCTCATCAAAGGTTATGATTGTGTACCTTTGGCCCAGTTTTTTAGTCATTATGTGGCAGTTCTGTAACACTGTCCAGATTGTGTCATAGTCATGTGCTGGAGAGGTGGTTGAAGCCACTCCAAGATGGAATAACCTGATCATCTGTGTTCTGTAGTTTGCATATAATCCATGCAAGATCTTGGTTCTTTGATTGTTTAGTTAGTTGTGTGTCTGAATAATACATCTCGGGTGTAACTGATCCATGAAATTTTGGAGGGGGCTTCTGCAATTCCATGTTAGCATCCTTGAGTTCAAACACTCCTGGTGGAACTGAGACTGACTTTGATCTCCCAGATTTCAGTATTATTTTTGGGATTTCTTCTTCAGGATTACTTCGTCTGAAAGCAGCAGTCTGGGAAGCATAAAAGGTTCCTTTCCCATCAAGGGTCTCATTTATGCCTATGTTGTCATTTGCATACATTAAGTATCCAGGGAGACTAGCATTGACAAAGTTCAGTGGAATGTATACTTCACCATTCTCAAAGTATCGCTTCATAGCCTCATTTGCCATGGTAGTATCTACTCTCAACACTGACTCATAGCTTATGCTGTGCCCAGCAGCATGAAGTAACTGCACTAAGTCCTTTGAGCGTGTAGCTTGGTGTAAAGCAACTCCAATTCCAAGGTTTTTTGGTGTTGGCCTTCGTCCACCAGATGCCAGGAAAAGAATGTCTTGAGCAATGCTGAGTAGCTTTGTGTGACGGGATTGTTTATTCTCATTTTCTGAGTCATCATCATTAACGCAAAGGAGCCATAAGTGGATGTACAGACTGTCAGGTCCAGTTTTTTCTGGATGATGCTGATCTATCCCTCCAATAACATCATGTCTTGGGCACTCCCTGATGTCTGCCTTGACCTTTACCGACACCCGATACAGCCAACTCAGTATCTCAGTGTCCTTGTCTGTTCCACAGCTAGCCATTGTCATCCCTTTAGCATCATCTTGTTTGTCATCCATTAATTTCTTCATGTTAAGCTGAGCAGTTCCAGCTGTCATTTCAGGAAATATCATGATGGAATCAGTTGGTTTTAATGATTGAACAAAACGTGCTTTTCCCTGAAGCAACCTTTCAAGCTTTGTCTTGAAACGCTGACCTTTGTATATTCCTGGTTCCAAATCAAAGTCTCAGAGAAATTGACAGTATCTTTCCCAAACTGTTTTCAACGAGTTCATTAGGAAATATGGAATTAGCTTTCACTGTTATGCTGATGATACTCAGCTGTATATTTCTTCAAAACCTAACGAAACTTACCAATTCTTAAAATTAACGGAATGCATAGCTGATATAAAAAATTGGATGACCAGTAATTTCCTATTACTAAATTCTGAAAAAACAGAGATTCTAATCATTGGACAAAAAACTGCCACACGTAATAACCCAGAATACTGTCTAACAATTGATGGCTGCTCTGTTAAGTCTTCGTCGTCGGTTAGGAACCTGGGTGTGCTCTTTGATACCAATCTTTCATTTGAAAGTCACGTGTCTAGTATCTGTAAAACCGCATTTTTCCATCTTAAAAATATATCTAAATTACGTCATATGCTCTCACTGACAAATGCGGAACAATTAGTTCATGCATTCATGACATCCAGGCTAGATTATTGTAATGCTCTTCTGGGTGGTTGCCCTGCACGCTTAATAAACAAACTACAGCTAGTTCAAAACGCAGCCGCTAGAGTTCTTACCAGAACCAGGAAGTATGACCATATTAGCCCGGTTCTGTCAACACTGCATTGGCTGCCTATTAAACATCGTATAAATTTTAAAATATTGCTGATTACTTACAAAGCACTAAATGGTTTAGCTCCCCAGTACTTGAGCGAGCTCTTAACGCATTATAGTCCTTCACGTCTATTGCGATCTCAAAATTCTGGCCAGTTGATAATACCTAGAATATCAAAATCGACTGCTGGCGGTAGATCCTTTTCCTATTTAGCACCAAAACTTTGGAACAATCTTCCTAACACAGTCCGGGAAGCAGATACAGTCTGTCAGTTTAAATCTAGACTAAAAACACATCTCTTTGGCTTAGCATACACATAACACATTATAGATTTCTATAATTCAATGTTAGGCTGCATAGTTTAGATCAGCCGGAACCGGGAACACTTCCCATAATTCCTGATGTACTTTGTACATCATAAGAAGGATGGCGTCTACGCTAATATTAGTCTCTGTTTATCCCGAGGTTTACCGCGAACCGCCGGATCCAGGCCATATCCAGATCTGAGGAAGGACCATCACATGGACACGATGACAACGCATCCCTGATGAGCCAGCCCATCAACACTGTGAAGGCCCATGAACACCTCAACACACTCATCTCCTCACCGGCCGGATGACCCAACCCAACCAGATGAACTGGATAAATATCATGAAAGTTCTGATCACATCTGACTCCTGACGTTATGCTGCCTAACTCATAATCATACACTGTTCGTTTGTTGGCCAAAGGAGGACTGGCCCCCTGACTGAGCCTGGGTTCTCCCAAGGTTTTTTTCTCCATTCTGTCACCTGATGGAGTTTTGGTTCCTTGCCACTGTTGCCTTTTTCGCCTCTCTTCGCCTTTGTTGCCATTGGCTTTTGGCTTGCTTAGTTGGGGACATTTAACATTTAATTTTGAATTTAACAATACTATTACAACATTGTTTTTCTGTTATCTCTGTAAAGCTGCTTTGAAACAATTTGAATTGTAAAAAGCGCTATATAAATATAGGTGACTTGACTTGACTTGACGAGTATATTTCACCTCTGGCAAGTCCTGCTCTAAGCTCATCTGCCACATTGTGTAAGCAAATAAAATATGGATCACCTGCTCTTGATGAAGTGCTCTGATACTTCCTGAGGAACTCTCTGTAGAAGATAAGATGATACTTGCCTTCTGCGGCAATCAAGTCATTGACTCCTGCAAGCCTCAGTCACAATTCTGTGTCTTGTTGAGCTAGATCAAGAATCTTTTTAGATGTAGTCATGACTTGGATGTTTCAAAGTTTGTCCTCAGGCTTGTCTTTCTGACAGAAAATAAATTTTTCCCAAGACACTGAAGGTATCGAACTCCTAGTGGTGATCGGCTGGCAGTTGCTTGCAAGATTTAGTGACTTCTTTTCACTTTCAAAGCGTTTCTTCAGGCGAGAAATAAAAGTCACATTTGTAAAAAATTTGCCATTTTATCTTTTCAGTTTCTGTGTCCAGAAACTCCTAAATTCTCGCCAGGGTATCAGCATACTCCACGTCTTGGAATTTCGCTTGTTCATTTGCTCTCAAACTAATACACTTTAGCCCATTCTCAGAAGGATTTCTTAAGGCTTTATCTTGGCTGTATTTTCCATATTTGTCTTGACAAATAAAAAAAATTTCCCAATCAATATCTCTTCCTATTTGTTTTGTCTTTGGATGCTAGGCTTATAGCTACCTCTGGATCACTGTTATCTCATCTTAAAAGGCAAAGAAATGTTTCACTACACTAGTCTGGTTTCTGAGTGGATCACTACAATATACAATAACTCTCTCCTGGACGTCAGCGGGAAGACCAAAGCTCAAAGCTAGCGGCCTCTTATGGGCCATACGCATAGCTTCCAAATGCCGGGATGAGGATGCCATATCCTGCCCTGGAGCTGGGACAGCAGATCCTCCCTGACCGGAATCTCCCAGGGAGGGAGTTCCAGAAGAGGAACCAGCTCTGAGAACCACGGCTGGGACGGCCAGAATGGGGCTATAAGTAGGAGACGGGCTCCGCTCTCCCTCACTCTGGACAGAACTGCCTGGATCAACTTGACGGGCGGGAATGCATAAAGTGTCTGCATCGGCCATTGGTGGGCGAATGCATCTATCCCCAATTGTGCTGGGGGGGGCTCAGGGAGAACCAAAGAGGGCATTGGGACAACTCCTGTGATGCAAAGAAGTCCACTTCTGCTTTCCCGAACACTTCCCAAATCAGGGCTACTGTTCGGCGGTTCAACATCCATTCCCCCGACCTGAGCTTCTGCCTCGACAGAAAATCTGCTGCAAGGTTCAGGACCCCAGGGACATGGACTGCCCTCAGTGAAAGGAACTTGTCCTGAGACCACAGGAGGAGGTGGCATGCATGCCCGTCAAGGGTGCGCGACCGTGAACCCCCCTGCCGGTTTACATGAGACATTACCGCCATATTGTCTGTTCTGACAATGACATGGTGTCCTTCGAGAAAAGGGAGAAAGTGAAGAAGAGCCAGGGAAACAGCTCTCAGTTCCAAGCTGTTTATGTGCCAAGAGAGAGTCTCCCCAGTCCAGACCCCACATGCTGGCCTGCCCTCGAAAACCGCACCCCAGCCGGCCAGAGAGGCGTCCGTCGTAACCATTTGGCGACAGAAAACTGCACCCATGCCGACCCCTTTCTGAAGGAAGAGGGGGTCCCGCCAGATTGAAAGGGTGCGGAAGCAACTGCGTGACACCTTCAACAAGTGAAGAGCTGGTCCTGTGGACCGGGCACCTGAGAGTTCCATCCACCACAGAAAAGGTCGCATGTGGAGCAACCCTAGGGGAAGCACAGGGGAGGCTGCGGCCATGAGACCCAAAAGCCTGTGGCAAGTGCCCACAGAAACACGATGGCCAAGCGTGAAGCGAGCCAAACATGTTAAAAGACTGGAAATCCGGGCAGGAGCCAAACGGGCCTGCATCAGAACAGAATCCAGGTGCACCCCTAAGAAAACTGTGCTTTGAGCTGGGGTAAGAACACTCTTCTCTGTGTTTAACCTCAGACCGAGAGACTGAATGTGACGAAGGACAATGTCCCTGTGGTGAGTCACTAATTCCCTGGAGTGGGCTAAAAGGATCCAATCGTCCAGGTAGTTGAGTATACGGATGCCCTGGAGCCGCAACGGGGCCAGAGCAGTATCCATACACTTTGTGAACGTCTTGGGCACTAGAGCGAGACCAAAGGGAAGGACCCTGTACTGGTATGCCTTTTCTCCAAAGGCAAATCTGAGGAACCTCCTGTGTCGCGTGCGACCCAAATATGGAAATAAGAATCCTTCAGGTCTACTGTCACGAACCAGTCCCCCGCTCGAATTTGAGATATGATAGCTTTCAGCGTCAACATCTTGAATTTCCCTTTGTAAAGGGAGAAATTTAGCCGGCGCAGGTCTAGTATCGGTCGCAGACCTCCATCCTTTTTCAGGACCAGGAAGTAACGGCTGAAGAAGCCTTGCTCGACTTCCTGTGGAGGAACCTCTTCTATTGCTCCTTTGAGGAGAAGGGACGAAATCTCCTGCTGTAGTACAGAAGCCTCTGAGGCGCTGTTGACTGCAGTTGGAAAGACCCCGTTGAAGCAAGGGGGCGGGCGACAGAACTGAAGTGTGTAGCCGAGCCGAACCGTGCGGAGGATCCAAGGCAGACGCCTCCATTCTTGAAAGAAATGTGATAGAGAAAGTGGAGTGTTGCAATGCGGAGGACATACCTGTGTTAGGGTGACGCGTTGACTCCTGTGGGGTGGCGTGGTCCAATGTGAAGGAGAGCACTTGACGTCCTCACACGTAGTGGGAGGTACCACTGCCTGTTTGATCAGTATTATAGGGTCTGCCTGCTTCCAGGAAAACCGAAAGTGTCTCTGAGGATGCGAGTGGCAGGTGTCAAACGCGTCGGAGGCGAGGGGAGAAAGCTTAATGCGTCTCCTTCCTCCTGCGCCAGATGGTTTGAATGAGGCTGAGTAGGAACTGCACTTCGAAACACACTGGGTGGCGAAAGTGACAGGTTTAGAAAAGGAGAGCAAGTGAGAGGTGGGCAGAAACGGTTCTGTCCCGACCTCATAAATCGGGGGAAGCTCTCCTTTTTCTGACCTGTGGGTCAGGAACGATTCGAGGAGGCTGGGGTGAAGGGTTTGTTAGACCGCTTCAGCTCCAGACGCTTATGAGGTCGCTGGCGGTGGAAACGGACGACTGCGGACTCCCCAAACCGTAGCTGGTGGGGGATGAGCTGAGTCACTTCTCCTAGAGGTAAAATCCATCCTATGAGAAGGACGTTCTCTGGGTTGAGACGGGGAGGGGATTAAACAATTCCCTAGCCCTCCTGGGCATAAACTGCCGGAAGGCAGCTGACTGGGATTTTGCGGCCCGAAACTTGTCAACCACAGTGTTGACCGCCTCCCCGAACAGTCCAGACTGAGAAACGAGAGTAACGAGGCGTCCAAGAGGAAAACCTTCTCTTTGTCACGGATCTCTGTGAGATTGAGCCATAGGTGGCACTCTGCAGCAACCGCCCCCACCATAGAACAAACTATAGCGCGTGCGGTGTGCTTGGTGGCTCTTTTTATTTTTTTTATTCTCTTTATTGAGGTTTTTTGCATATAAAATACAGAAAGACAAAAACACAATAACAAACAACAGACATCAGAGGACATCATTGCCATTGCCATGCTACACAAATCAATTATACATTCTCACCAAAGTAATCACCGTAAGTTTGCCACGTTGAATAAAATATTTGAGACTTCCCCCTCAACAAATATTTAATTTTCTCCAATTTCAAATGATCCATTATGTCTTTCATTAAGGCTGAGTGAGCAGGGGGCATTTTCTGTTTCCAACACAAGAGAATCAATCTTCGTGCCATCAAGGTCACAAAACAAACCATGCTGTTTTGGGTGTCTGAAAGTTGTTCATTGACTGGCTTCACCCCAAAAAGAGCCCAGATTGGTTCTGGCTTAAGCTGTTTTTTTAAGATCTTGGAAAGGGTTTGAAATATAGTGTTCCAATAGTTCGTAATGCGAGGACAATTCCAAAACATATGTGCAAGAGAGGCCGGCCCTTGTAAACATCTATCACAAGAAGGACTAATGGTAGGAAACATCTTTGACAATTTCAATTTGGATAAATGCAATCTGTGTAGCACTTTGAACTGCAAAAGACCATGTCTAATACATACAGAGGTAGAATGAACATTGCTTTGGGCTTTTGACCATTGATTGTCTGTAATAGTCACCCCTAAATCATCTTGCCAAGCATTTTTCACATGGTCCAATGAAGGTGTTGTTTCTTCCTGTGTTGTTAGCACATTGTGGATTTTAGCAATTAGCCCTCTTTTAAATGGGTCAGACAAAAACACTGTTTCCAATGCAGAATTTGGCGGCTGATTAGGGAAAGACGGAAATAAGCCCTTAACAAAACTGCGGATCTGTAGCTATTTGAAGAAATCTTTACTTTCCAATTTGTATTTGCTCTGTAATTGTTTGTGGGAATGTGGGAAATATATTTTCATTAAATAAATCTTTTATACTTCGAATACCCTTATGTTCCCACTGAAGAAATGTGTTTAAGACTGACGGAGGAAATGTGTGATTATTTATCAATGGACTAAAAACAGATGCACCTCTCCATCCGTAATGCATCCTAATCTGGGACCAGATTTTAACTGAATGAGAAACTACTGGGTTCTCAAGTTTTTATTTTGAAATAGGCAAAGATATTAAACACTTTAGTATTCATCCGGGCTTTAGAATTAATTGGGAATAAGGTACTTTTTGATCAATTCAATTTGTAACCTGATACTGCTCCAAATTCCTTCAAGATTTCCATTATCACAGGTACAGATTTAACAGGGTTTGAAATAAAAAGTAACAGATCGTCCGCGTACAAAGAAACTTTATGTTCCGTTTTTCCTCTTTTAATCCCACTGTATTCCTCCGTTGCACGTAATAAAAGAGCCAGGGGTTCAATGGCTAATGCAAAAAGTAATGGCGAGAGCGGGCAGCACTTTCTAGTCGATAGGCTGAGAGGGAAATAATTTGAATGCACATTGTTAGTCCGCACTGAAGCCTGGGGTTGGGCATATAGTAATTTTACCAAAGATATAATTTTTGAACCAAATCCAAACTTTGACAGGGTCGAAAAGAGATAATCCCACTCGACCCTGTCAAAAGCTTTTTCCGCATCCAATGATAGTAAAATTTCAGGATGTAGATTATTTTTGTTCTGAGTGTGAATTATATTTAGTAATCTTCTAATATTAAAAAAACAACTGTCTGTTTTTGATAAACCTGTGAAATTATTGTTGGCAAGATTGTTTCCAGTCGTGTAGCTACAATTTTTGCAAGTAGTTTATTGTCCACATTGAGTAAGCTTACCGGTCTATAAGACGCGGGGTCTAAGGGGTCTTTATCTTTTTTATGAATAAGAGAAATGCTTGCATGGTAAAGTGTTGGAGGTAGAGAGACCCTATGTACATCTAACAGCAACATCGAGATCTGCTCTTTAAAGGCTTTGTAAAATTCAGAAGTGTAGCCGTCTGGACCAGGCGCTTTAGAATTTTGCATAGGCCTACTGTTTATAGCTTGTTCAATTTCCTGTTTTGTTATGGGTTTTTCCAGTTGTTCTAGATTTTCTAAACTAATTGTTGGAATAGACATTTTATCAAAAAACATATCTATGAGTGTGGGGTTCTTAGATTCTGAAGTGTATAGTTTTTTATATAAAGATTTAAATGTCATTTATCTCCTGTTGGTCTCTTGTAACTTGGCCTGAATCCGTGCGGATTTCCGTAATAATCCTTGATGCAGCTTGTTTTTTAATTTGTTGAGCCAAAATCTTGCCCATTCTTTCCCCTTGTTCATAATATCTATGCATTGCTTTAGTCAACATTTTAACCGTTCTTGTAGTGTATATTAATTCAAGTTCTGTCTGCAGAGCCAGCTTTTTCTTATGCAGAATTACTGAGGGACTAGATGAATGTTGTCTATCCGTTTCTGTTATTTCTTCTTTTAGTTGAGTTTCTCTTTCCCTTTGTTGCACATCTCGGTGTGCATTATTTTTCTAATAATTCAACGGCCTGAAGTCAATTATTCCGCTTATACTACAGTTACCACACCTCGAAACATTGTTCAAATAATGTAGGCTATTTCAAGACGTTTGTAAAGTTTTTGTCAACGCTCTTGTGTGTAGGACTAATTTCCTGCGCATCTAATCCCATGCCTCCGTTGCTAATTCCAAAACGTAATTTTCGAGTTAGTAACGGAGGTTTGAGCCTCTGATAGCAGAGAAGCAGACTAATGCTGGACACACTCAACGACTGGCTGAAACACTCTCTGACTGTGTCCATCGACTGCAGCAGATTTTAAACCCAGACTGTGAACACAGACTGAACGCGCTGAACACGCGTTTGGGCATGATCAATCATCAATCATAATAAATTACATTCATAACCGGCCTTACAGTATAAGTGTGTCCCCGGCTTTATGCAGTTAATAATGCAGTTATTAGAGAGAGAGAGAGCGAGAGAGCATATGTGCGTCATTATTATTTATTTATTAATTCAATTCGTTTGAATTAGTTCGTTCATGTTTTGTTTTTTCTTCTAATATTGACAGTATACTAGACTAATAAATGAAACACAACGTCCTTTTAACAAGTATAGGCATATCAATATTTATTTGTTATAGCCTATCTGCAATAATTACGAAAACCCGCGTGCAGCAGGACTATCAATTTATTTATATAGGCCTATTCAGTTTAATTTTCTATTGATTATAGATAGGACTATACTTTATTTATTAAAATTAAACTGCATGTTTCCAATATTGTGAAGTTAGACATCGAAAATGGCAGATCAAGCGCATGTGGCTACATGTTTTTCTTGTTATGAATTGTATCCTATTTTCCGTTATTACAGTTGACTATGCGAAGTGATATGGAACTGTAATGCGGTCAAGACCTGCTGGAACTACTTTAGCCGTGCGTTTCCCTGAAAATAATTGCACACCTTAGAACGTTCTCAACCAATCAGAATCAAGCATTCAACAGCCCTGTAGTATAAATTTAATTAATGCATGGCAGTGAAAACTATCTTGTACGATATCCTCTGAAGTAGAACAAAGTCTGAACAATTGAACTTTCTCAACATCCCTAAACTAAACGTGCTAGGGTAAAAACAAAGAACACAAATGATCTTCATAAAGATCCATACTGTCACGGTTTCCCCTGTCTCGCACTACACTTCCCAGCATTCCCCTGGATCCTCACCTGCACGCACTCTCCCTGATTGTTATCACCTGCACCTGGTCTCCTCATGATCACCACTCACGCTGCATAAAAGCCTCAGTCACCCTACACTCCTGGTCCAATCTCGTCAATTCTGGTCCCTGGTTCCCGAGTAATCTTCAAGAGACATTTCTGGTATTTTCGGTATTCCTAAGTATCTTCTGAGCGTTTGTTTTACCTTTATTTTTGGAGTCTGCATAACGTGTATAAATAAAGCGTAAGTTAATTTTACCTGTTTCTGAGCGTTCTCTGACACATACGTTCCTAAACCCTAAGTCCATGGACACTTGACTTACCACTTAATTCCTAAAGTTGTATAGTATATATTCCTGGGTCAGATCATTTATAGTTGTGGCCCACACTTATTGAATAAAAGTAAACAGAAATCAAATCTAGTATAGTAATTAAATTTAACTCCTTACCCCCTTCCATAAACATGAAATTTAAATCAGATTGTTGTCCAATACGCGTAAAAAAAATAAAAAAATAAAAAAAATAAAAAATAATAATTAACCAACCTTGTTATAAACAAAACCTGAGAGGTAGGAGAATAAATAAATAAAATATAATAAAATAAATAAATATACGTATCTACACACTCACAGATATTTGCATACACACACACACACACACACACCTCCAGCTAGTCCACCCGTCAACACATAATTTTTCTTCCCCCTCCATTTCTTTCTGTCAAATCAACCTTTCTCCAATGTGCTCTAAAAACCATGTATTACAGGCAAAAGAGAAGTGTCTTTTAATGTGTTTTCCCTGGTGGCATCACAATTGTGAGTCGGAAGAAATACTCAAATACCTTTAATCCTCTACTACCTGTGCAGTTGGGGCCTGGGATTTGATCAAGTTTTCAGCTGCCCGTAGGTCAGTGAATGAATGTTTGGTGTTGTCCATCGTTATGATCAACTTTGCCGGGTAGTACAGACTGTAGGGTATTCCAGCGTTGCGTAGTTTCACCTTAACCGGGTTGAAAGAAGCTCGCAGTTTGCTGACCTCTGGACTCATATCCGGAAAGATATGTACCGGTGATCCTTTGTAGAATAGGTTGCCTTTGCTCCTGGACAGCTGCAGAATCTTCTCCCTGTCGGTGTGGTAGTGTAGGCGAGCTATCATCGCTCTCGGGCGCTCTCCTGCTCGGGGCTTAGGGGCCAGGGTTCTATGAGCTCGATCTATTAGAATTGGTGATTCAAAGTTTTCTTCGCCGAGCACTTCTGAAAAAAACTCCGCTATTAAGCGGCTTGGATTCCATGCCTCTATATCTTCGCTAATTCCCACCACACGTAGGTTTTGCCGGCGACTTCTGTTCTCCAGGTCCATGTATTTTTCCTGCAGTTTATTGTAGTCTTTCTGTAAGTTTGCATGTGCTTTGTCCATGGTGGATATTTTGTCCAAAACATCACAGAGAGATCTTTCCATCTCTCTCTGTGTGTCTGCCGTTTCAGTGTGGGCTCTATGTAGTGTTTCTATTTTCTGTGAAAGTTAGTTTCGGAGCGTGTTAATGTCTGCTTTAGCTTCTTCCCGTAGCAATGTGATGTCTTTGCGTATATCTTGATGCATAATCTCGATTTCCGCTTTAATATCATTCTTTATATTTTCGCGGTATGCACGTAGCTCGCTTCGAAATATTCCCACAGAGAGAGGTGTTTCTTCTTCCGCCATTGCGCCTTCGTCTTGTGAACAGGCCAGAGCTTCACTAGCTGGAGCGGTGTCAGTCGGGGCTTTGTTGGCCTGTGCTGCAATAGCATTCGCCGTGCCAGTTGAGGCCTTGTTAGCCGAGACTTCGTTAACTGGAGCAGTGCCAACCGGTGCAGGTGTAGCTTGTAGAGTTTTTTGTGTGTATTTCCGAGTGCCCTTCATATCAAATATTGAATATTCATATCAGTTGCTGATAGAGAGCGATGTTCGTTGACCCAGGATAATTAAATTCTTGAAACTTTTGCGGAGCTGCCTAACTTCGCTGCTCACTCCATTCGGCCGGAAGCGGAAGTCCGCTTGGTGGCTCTTAAGGCCAGATCCGTGGCCTTACGAAGCTATTTGACAGCTTCTGGCGTAATTACAATTCCCTCGTCCACCTCCTTCAAGACACCCGCCTGGTAGGCTTGAAGGGTGGCCATAGTATGTAGGGCCATGCCTGCCTGACCAGCCGCCATGTAGGACTTTCCAATAAGAGCGGAAGTAGTCCTGCACGGTTTAGAGGGAAGGAGGGGTCGAGATTTCCACGACGGAGCAGACGACGGAGAAAGGTGAGTAGCCAACGTGTCCTCGACTGCTGGAATGGCCCTGCTCCACAGAACCAATAAGGTTGGTGAAGTCAGCAGCTGCCACGTTTGTTAAACAAGCGAAAAAAGGCTGTTTCCAGGATCTGGAGATCTTGTGATGCAGATCACTGAAAAAGGGCAGCTTTCTCCGCTCAGGCCTAGAATTAGGGCCACTTAAAAATCACATCTTCCAGCCCGAAAGAAACCGTCTCGCGTGCTCTCTGGCTGGGGAATAAATAATCATGAGAAAACTCCACTGGCAGAACGCCACGTGCGTGCTCGGGAGAGGGAGGGAGACAAAGGGCCTGGCCCGTCTGCTCATACTCTATATCCTCAAGCTCTACATCCGAACCCCAGGTCGTGGAATCCAACGAGGCGTCAGCGGTCTCGGGAGCGCGACGGGGGGAGAAGGGTTTTGAGAAGCAGGTTGTCACAAAATTTGCATTTAGACAAGCCTAGAACAGCCTCGCGCGCATGCGAAAAACCCATACATTTCACACACTTACTGTGAGGGTCGTCGTTCGCAATAAAGCGAACACATGGCGGCAGGCAACGACGATGATCCATGGCACTTCACCGCAAGGAGAACTGAGTTCCACTATTCGCAGTCGCTGAAGTGCAGATGAAGAATGCTGATGTTAGAATCTGAATATTTGGGCCAGAAAAACCGAGACCGAAGGGCTAAAAGGGCCGCTTCGTGAAGGCAGAGAAATCTGAGGAGCAGATGAATTGGCGTGATTCTATAAGGGCTTCAGACAATCGGCACAGCCAGATAGCGTTCCCACTGCGTCTTAAGCTACGCAGCGTTGAGTGAACCTATGAAAGAGAACACATGTTGAGGGGTTAAATAGGCTATTAATACTGGATAGGTTGTATGCTTGTACCAAAAAGTGTCCGACACTTGTGCTTTAAAGCGACACTTGTGCTTTATGTGCTTTAAAGCCTAGCCGGTTAAACATGTCATTCACATGCTGATGCGGTGTTCTAACATGCGCTTTTCTGAGCGCTTACACCCGAAGCTCACAGGCACTAAAAGCCTGTCTAACAGCGCCTGGATACTGGACTAAGTTATCTTTCGAGTCATTGCGCTAATACTGGCAAATACACACAAGGTTTACATAAAGTTGTACATAAAGTTATGTCTAAAGTGAAAGCAAACAGAGAAAATTGAGAGAAAATCTGCTTGTCAAATGCGTGTAAATTAGACTCGTCGCGTGCAGGTCTTAAAGAGACAGTAACCTAATAGTAAACATGCTGCCGCTTGTCCTTTAAGGGGATAGTTCACCCAAAAATAAAAATTATGTTAGTATTTACTCACTCTAATGTTGTTCCAAACATGTATTAATTTCTTTTTTGTGCTGAACATAAAAGAAGATATTTTGAAGAATGTGGCTAACTAACCAAACAATTGCTGGTCCCCATTGACTTCCATAGTAGGAAAAAATATACAATAGAAGTCACTGGGGTTCATCGACTGTTTGGTTACCCATATTCTTCCAAATAACTTTTATTTTCAACAGAAGAAACTAACTTCGGGTTTACAACAACTTGAGTAAATGATGACCATTTAAATTTTTGGGAGAACTATCTCTTTAATGTTAATAAAACAAACCACAAAGAGGAAATCACTCACTGCTCTTGACTGAGAACTTTAATAGTAGCTTTAATAAGAATCCATGTATAATTTATACAGTGAAGTCTATGTTGTTTTATTTTCATATCTCTTCATTTAATTACTTTCTTCAATGCTTCTGTTAAAAATAAAGTACTGTTGAAGTACTAGCTGAAAAAGTAAAGTAATATTTATTTCATTTGTATATTAAGTTGTGTAAGTGTAATGTCCGTGTATCCTCGATCTTAATTTTTAATAACAAAGAAAATAATGACAAAGATTTTTATCTTCACCACTTTGGCCTCAATGTCTACAATTCATATATATATATATATGTGGTTGACGTGAACTCAAATCCAAAGTGGAAAAATATATATTTCTAAAATGTATGTCAAATGACATAATTATATTGGTTAATATGTGAAAAACTTAAAACTGAATGTGTCCTGTTCTAATTCCTTATTTATTTAGCATTTTATTAACTTTTTTTGTGTGGTAGTCCCACATAGTGTCCACCGGTGTGACAACATTTTTAATGTTAATATTTAATTCAGAGATTGTGTGACAGATAAGACAAATATGCACACTCCTTATCAATTTGTCCTAACTATATTCCCACATCAAAAGTAACCAATAAAAATTCACAATCATGTTATTATCCTACTATAAGATGTACACATAGGGACTTTACCCAAACGTCTGGATTATATTCATTATAATTAGTATAAAACCTAATGAAACTTCATTCCATCCTTATATGTGCATAGTGATGATATCATTATTATACTATTCAACACTTTTTACATTAATTTGTGCATTAAAATGCCTTTTCCACTTATAATTCAGTTTGTCACACCACAGGACATTCCGTCACACCATTGGACAACAAAAAGTACTGGTACGCCCTTGTTTTGTACAAAGTCACATTTATTATTTCTTGTTCAAATTAATTTAAAAATTCAAGTTCAAATGTTTTTTGTACAATAAAGTAAGAAGAAAGAAGAAACCAACAATCCCATAAAAAAGACTTGGGAGCCATCGTAACATTTAGCAACATAACATGAACATGTAAACAAAATTGACCTGGCTTATTACTTTTTTTAATCAAATAGCCATAGGGCTATTTCTGGTCCTATACTATACTACTATAGAAGTATGCTATACTTCCTGGTCCTTTCCTTGCTTGTCAAGTCAAGTCATATTAATTTATATAGCGCTTTTAACAATGTGGATTGTATCAAAGCAGCTTTACAGAGATAATTAAGGTAACAGAGATTGTTTTGGCTTTATAGCGGTTCTTGAATAATGTTATTTCCAGCTAAAGTTAGTTTTGATTGATTCACTTCAGGCAAAATGATTATTTGTTATTAAATTAGGGGCCGCTAAAGGCCTCATTATGCTTCTGCCTCAACTCCACGGCGTAGCTACGCCGTCACTCCTACGGCGTCGTGGCCGTTTTATGGTTCTGCGTCAGATTGCGTTGCATCACGTTGAATCTGACCAATCACAGCCCTTGCGGTCTGCGTCGCCTCGACGCGTAGTTAAAAATTTTTGGAGGTGCACGTCGAGCTACGGCAGAGGGATCGGAGAGGGGTTCGCGGCGATGCAGAGGGGTCTGCGGGGGTACGCCGTCGATTCGACGCAGAAGCATAAAACAGGCTTTCCAAGAAGGCTTTCTTTCTAAACATACTTTAATCGCGAACCTGTGATAAACGCTGATGGCGTTCACATGCACATTAAGAATTGATTATATAGTTATAGTGTGCGTTTGAATCTATAGAGTACTAAAGGGATCCTCCATAGCGAGAGGCTAGTTGGCCCTTCAGCACTGCATTGTCATCGGTTCCAGGCGAAGCTCCTTCATCAGATCTGTATCCGGCCTGGATCCGGCAGTTATAACATCGGGATAAACAAAGACACTAATATTAGCGTAGATGCCATTCTTCTAATGATGTAACGAGTACATCAGGATTTAAGGGAAGTGTTCCCAGTTCCGGCTGACCTAATCTATGCAGCCTAACATTGAATTATAGAAGTCTATAATGTATTATGTGTATGCTAGGGCAAAGAGATGTGTTTTTAGTCTAGCTTTGAACTGACAGAGTGTGTCTGCTTCCCAGACAATGGTAGGAAGACTGTTCCAAAGTTTTGGTGCTAAATAGGAAAAGGATCTACCGCCAGCAGTCGATTTTGATATTCTAGGTATTATTCACTGGCTGGAATTTTGAGATCGCAATAGACAGGAAGGACTATAAAGGCTGATTTATACTTTTGCGTCGGACCTACGCCGGAACCTCTACGCTATAGACTACGCGTTGGTTTTCATTTATACTTCTGCGTCGTTGTCCGCGTTTACGCGCAATTACACTTGCAGAGGGAGCATGTGAAACCCGAGCGAGGGGCTCTATCAGACCAATCACAGCGCTTGCGTCCGCGTAGAATTTACGCGTTGTTACATTTTTGGAGAGGTGCACGTAAAGCCTGTTTTATGCTTCTGCGTCGAATCGACGGCGTACCCCCGCAGACTCCTCTGCGTCGCCGCAAACCCCTCTGCCGTAGCTCGACGTGCACCTCCAAAAGATTGTAACTACGCGTCGAGGCGACGCAGACTGCAAGGGCTGTGATTGGTCAGATTCAACGTGATGCAACGCAATTTGACGCAGAACCATAAAACAGCCACGACGCCGTAGTAGGAGTGACGGCGTAGCTACGCCGTGGAGTTGACGCAGTAGCATAATGAGGCCTTAAAGGGTACGCCATAGGGTACGCGCGCTACACACAGCCTACGGCGTAGCTACGGCGTGAGATCGACGCAGAAGTATAAATTGGGCTTAATGCGTTAAGAGCTCGCTCAAGTACTGCGGAGCTAAACCATTTAGGGCTTTGTAAGTAATCATCAACAATATTTTATAATGTATTTTAACATTTATAGTATGTTTAATAGGCAGCCAATGCAGTGTTGACAGAACCGGGTTGATATGGTCATACTTCCTGGTTCTGGTAAGAACTCGAGCTGCTGCATTTTGAACTAGCTGTATAGACCTTATTCAGACCAGCGCCATGACAGGTATGAAAGTGAGGCTGTGAGGGATAGACTTACTGTGTTTTCAATGGGATCCGATGTAAAAAGCTGTATAAAACTCCTAGATCACTTATAATTTTAAACAGATCATATTGTCTGGATTATTTGGTCTACTGGAATTTCTCAGAAACATATTTTTGCATGGTTTCATCAGCAGAACAATCCACAAACACACTTAATAGCAGTACAACACACTGAAGAGATGGAGGTCTATCCCTCACAGCCTCGCTTTCATTCCTGTTAAAAATCAAAGATGGCGCTGCTGTGAATAAGGTCTATAGTGATGTTCGCCGGAGTCAAATGTGACGTCACGATATGGGCGTGGCCGCGAACTGGTTGGCAGAAAGAACCAAACTCAATGCAGATGGCCTGTGAAGAGAATGAAGATGAAATTCTCTAGTCGTGCATTGTGTACGTAATTAGATTTTTTGATCCAGCCACTTTTTATTTTACCCTTTTGTCTTGTTTCAGCCCCAAACCCCATCTCTGCAATACAAATTAATAAAGGCTGGTTTGGTTTCTAAAGTACACCAGCCTCCATGTATTAATGTTCATGGGTAGCCTGAATGGGTTCCGTTCAGACCTTAACATTAGGTATTTTACTGTAAGGTGTCAACAAGATTCAACAAGACATTTTCACCTGGCTATACCCAATGTTTAGATCTGTTTGGGTATTTATGCAAATTAGCACATACGTAATTAGATTATGCACCGTTTGTCTATGTTAACAACAAATGTTAATAATGTTAATAACTGTTAACAACAAATGTTAATAATGTTAATAACAAATGTTAATAACAAACAATTTCAAAAAAACTTGTAATACATTTTTTGTTTGTCTTGATGTAATCAACTCAGTACTGTAGTGTGTCGTCATTGGGCGATCACGTGACTACTGTGATGACATTTACCTGTGGAAGGACAAAAAAGGGTACTTTAAAAGAGAGGTGTGAGGCAAGCGAGAGTCTCTGGGGTGGTGACCTGTGAAGAGCGTCTTGGCTGTCTCTCGGGGACAATAGGTCCTCCGGAGACGAAGATAGTTAGGTAGTTAGTTGCCTTGGGGGCGAGAGAGATAGTTAGTGGGGGGGAAATTATTAGAGTGTCACCTCTTACCTCGGAAGATTACCGGACTGTCACCCACATTTCACTGAGACTCAGAAAAGCAGCTTGCTGTGACGCGAACATCAAATGGACTGAGTGAACTTGAACTGTAAACATCGCCCGGAGTGCAGTCTGGTGGCGGCTGTGAATACGGAGGCTGCCTGCACTAATTACTCCATATGGACGGGTCTTCTTCACCCTGAGGGAGGGAAGTGTTTTTAATTTATTCCTGTATGAATGAATTGTTGTGAGTGTGTAATTAATAGCGGGCCAGGGAGGGAGGTCGGAGAATTGAGACCGGAGAGTTCCGCCCTATACTTATTCACCGTGTGCCTATGGATTGGGGTGTCCCGTTGAGTTTAAAGCACTGTGTGACGTGTTAAGCGTGAAACTTATTGTGTGTAGATTGATGCCTTGCGGATCTTTTTTGTGTGTCTGTTCTCTCATCCGTCTCTCTATTGGTATTCGTGATTAAGCGTTTTATCTGTTTGAAATAAAGTGTAAACCCTTTCTGATTCAACTGACTGGCTGTTGAGAGTTATTTTGATCACCGTAGGGCTGTTCATGAGGTTTACTACACTGGTGGCAGCGGTGAGATCAGCGTTGAGTGCGGTGATTTATATTAAATCTCATTGAACTGTTTTGATAGCCTACGGTTGGTCAAAATGTTAGAGTCACAGGAGGCGGCCAACGGTGATGCCGTGCCGGCGGCAGGCGCCGGAGCTCCCGGGGAGATAAATGCTGCGCCTCGCCCTGTTTTTATGCCCGAAACATTTACGTGTATGGGGCGCGAGTGGTCTGATTGGGCAGAGCAGTTTGAAATGGCTGCGGAGATTAATGGTTGGGATGATGGATTAAAGCTAAAATTTATGTCTTTGTTATTGTCAGGTCGTGCGCGGGATATTTATTGTGGCTTGCCAGATGAGGCTCGGCGAAATTTTCGTCAATTAAAGGCAGCAATGGGTAGATGTTTAGAACCTTGTGAAAGCACCGATTGGAATCGGGTGAGTTTTTCCTCGCGCAAGAGGCAGCCAAACGAAACCGTGCGAGAGTTTGGAAATGCTTTGAGGCGTTTAATTTCAAAGGCATATCCGTCAGTAGATAATACCACGAGGGATTTACTGGCTCGAGATCATTTCGTTGCCCATGTAGGTTGTGCAGATACACGTATTCATTTGCGTAGTATGAAACCAGCCACTTTGGAGGGGGCTATTAATTTGGCGTCCGAGCTGGAATTAATTAGGAGTTTGGAACGTAATACTGCTCTTCCAAATGCAAAAGTTTGTGGGGTGGTAAGTGATAATGTTGTTGGGCCAGCTAGAGATGGGCAAATGCAAGCTTTAATGGGCATGATGGAAGGGCTTCGGCAAGAAGTAAAGATTTTGCAGAGTACGGTAAAAAAATTACAAGATCAAGTGACAATGAATTCGTTTTCTCTGCCTAGTTATCAAGCTGACTATGCTATAAATAGACGAGATACAAGAACTTTAAAAACTGATAGTGTGCGAACGGACCCGCAAAACCGAGATAATACTGAAGCTTGTTGGGAATGTGGGTGTACTCGTCATTTTAAGAGAGATTGCCCATATGTGTCGGGAAACGGGAGGGGGCGGGCCCGGTAGACCAGGAGCCCGCCCCTCTCTCTGTTGCGTCTATGCCTGGGGGAGCATGTCAATCTCAGTCGGAAACAGGTGGAGTTTATGTGCTTGGTAAAGTTGGGGGGGTGGAGACCCGCTTATTGGTAGATACAGGAGCACAAGTATCGATTGTACCCAAACAGTTTTGGCTGGAGGCAACCGGTGGAGGTGATGATTTGGTAGAGTATAAGGGTAGATTGAAGGTTGCTAATGGAGATCGAATGGAAGTTTTGGGCCAATGGAAAACCACTTGCCAATTTGATTCTCTGACAGTAGTGGTTGATTTTGTAGTGGCAGATATTAACCTCGGGGAGGTGTTATTGGGGAGTGATTTTCTAGTCAAATTTGGTGCAAAACTAGATTTGAAGGAACTATGCTGCTACTTGATGGGAAAAAAAATTTCTGTACAATTGCAAACTGACTTTTTAGCCCCTTCCATGCCAGTTGTAGTCCATGGTGATACTAGGATTCCACCACGCAGTGAAGTGATCATTTTGGGGTCAGTGGAGGGAGCGCCCCCAGGAAAAATAATAGGTATGCTAGAGCCTGGTTCTTCTCTGTCTCGCTATTGTGATGTTTTAGTGGCACGTGTGGTGTGTGCAGTCACAGCTGGCGTAATGCCAGTTCGTGTTATTAATGTAACTAAGGAAGCTCATACTTTACGTGGTGGAATGAAAATTGGGGTGTTGTCTACAAATGTAGAGGTGGGGGAAGGGGCAGAGGAAGTAGATGAGGGGTGTGATGGTAAGATCATGTGGTCTGGTGATACTCTGATTTCTTATTTTGGGTTAGACTCTAGAGGGTTTAAGGTAGAGCAAATGCAGGCTGTTCGTCAAGTGTTAGAGCGTCACAGCCAACTTTTCAGTAGGGGGACACTGATTTGGGTAGGACGCATCTCTTTCGCCATCAAATTGATACAGGAACTGCTAAACCTATCAAAATGGCACCTCGTCGGGTTCCGCTTCATTTAAAACAAGAAGTGGCCGACCATATAAAGCAAATGTTGGACAATGGTATTATTCAGCCTTCTTGTAGTCCCTGGGCAGCTCCAGTAGTACCAGTGAGGAAAAAAGATGGTAGTTTGCGTTTCTGTATCGATTATAGGAAACTAAATGAGGTGACACAGAAAGATGCATATCCGCTTCAAAGGATAGACGATGCGTTGGATAGTCTGGCAAACGCTTGTTGGTTTTCGACCCTCGACCTGGCCAGTGGTTACTGGCAGGTTGAGGTGGACCCGAAAGATAAACCCAAAACTGCTTTCACTACACGTCAAGGCCTTTTTGAATTTAATGTTCTTAGTTATGGCCTGTGTAACTCCCCTTCCACTTTCCAAAGGCTGATGGATTTGGTTCTGGCAGACCTTCAGTGGACTACGTGCTTAGTATACCTTGATGATATCATTGTTTTTGGTAAAACATTTCAGGAACATCTGGGTCGCTTGGAGCAAGTCTTTACGAACCTGTATGAGGCCAATTTGAAGGTGAAACCCTCCAAGTGCAATTTATTTTCAAAACAGGTATCCTATTTGGGGCATATAATTTCAGCAGAGGGCGTTAAGGCTGACCCGTCTAAAGTTGAGGCGGTGAGGGGGTGGCCGGTTCCTAGGAATCAGACAGAGGTTCGTAGTTTTTTGGGACTGGCCTCTTACTACCGTCGCTTTATGAAGAGTTTTGCTGAGATTGCTAGGCCTTTACACCAATTGACGGAAAAGGGTAAGAAATTTCATTGGGGAGAAGATTGTGAAAAAGCTTTTTTAACACTCAAGTCTGGTCTTATATCAGCTCCAGTTTTGGCTTATCCGGACCCCTTGAAACAATTTATCTTGGATACTGATGCTTCAGATGTTGGGATAGGTGCTGTACTATCCCAGGTCGAGGGGGGGATGGAACGGGTGGTGGCCTATGCAAGTCGATCCCTAACAAAACAAGAACGCAAGTATGCCACCACCAAAAAGGAATTGTTGAGTATGGTGACATTTACAAAACATTTCAAGCATTACCTTTTAGGGGCAGAGTTTGTGTTGCGTACAGATCACAGTTCCCTGCGGTGGTTGCATAATTTTCAAGGGGTTGAAGGACAGTTGGCCCGCTGGCTAGAACAGTTAGCAAGTTTCCAATATAAGATTGTGCATAGGTCAGGGAAACAACATACTAACGCGGATGCTTTATCGAGATTGCCAGGCCTGAGTGTAATTTCGGGTCAGGTGTCAGACCAGGTTGGAGGTGTGGTGATGGAGGAAACCTGCCCTGTGAGGGTAGTACAGGTGGCTAAGACGAGTGTACGGCCACCGTCTAGAGAAAAGCTGGAAGACGATATGGTTCGGTTGCAGAGGGAGGATGGTGAGTTGGGGCAAATGTTTCAGTTGCTAACTAAGCCACTAGAGGAGCGTGGGGAGGTAAGAAACTACCCTGAACTGCAGAAATTTGTAAGAGTATGGGATCAGCTTCAGATACAAGACCAGTTATTGGTGCGACTGCCTCCACGAAATTCTGATGCAGCTGATAAAGTACAGGTGGTACTTCCAAAGTGTTTGGTTCCGAAAGTGTTAGCCATGTTGCATAATGTGGTTACAGGTGGCCATCTGGGGGTGCAAAAGCTCCAAGGAAAAGTTAAAGATCGGTTTTATTGGCCGGGGTGGTTTGCCGATGTGAGGAGGTGGTGTAGGGAGTGCGCGGACTGCGGCTCACGGAAGCTACCAGCTCGAACCCCACAGGCCCCGATGTGTCCTTCGGTCACGTCTCGCCCTTACGAGCGGGTGGCTTTGGATATTTTGGGTCCACTTCCTGAAACCATTGATAAGAATCGGTATATTTTGGTTGTGGGAGACTATTTTTCTAAGTGGACAGAAGCTTTTGCTTTGCCAAATCAGGAAGCACGATCAGTTGCTAAAGTAGTAGTGGAGGAGTGGGTTTGCCGTTATGGTGTCCCTCGCAGCCTTCATTCCGATCAAGGCAGGAATTTTGAATCTACTCTGTTTCAGGAACTTTGCAGATTATTGGAGATTAACAAAACGCGTACATCCCCCTATCATCCTCAGTCGGATGGGCTCATTGAGCGTTTTAATAGGACCTTGCTTTCTATGCTATCAATCTTTGTGGATAAGAATCAACAGAATTGGGATTCTTTATTACCAGATGTGATGATGGCGTATCGTAGTAGCATCCATGCCACTACTGGCTTTACCCCCCATAAAGTTGTGTTCGGGAGGGAGATGGTATTACCGGTGGATCTTATGTTGAATGTGAACTTGGAAGAGGCTTTTGAGTCTCCAAGTGAATATGTGCAACGTATGTCAGGAATTTTGTCCACTGTTGTTGGGGCAGTAAAGCAACATCAGTTGCAGGCTTCTTCCCAGCAGAAAAAGTACTTTGATTTTCGGGCTCAGGTACAGTATTACTCAGTGGGGGAACTAGTCTGGGTTCGAAATAAGGCTCGGAAAAAAGGGGTTTGCTTCAAATTGCAGAGAAGTTACATGGGCCCCTTTAAAGTAATTGAGCGAGTGTCGGATGTGTTGTACCAGTTACAGTCAGTTGATGGTGGGGCCATTAGAGTTGTTCATTACAATCGTTTAAAACCATATGTCTCCCGATCTGTTTCAGAGAGTCTGGAGGGAAACGATGAGGCTGTACAACCACCATTGCAGCGACCGGCCGAACTTTCGAATCTGCAACGTGTGCCTCCGGTCGTGGCTGAGGGGCTACCATCTGTAGAGGGAAAATCCTGCTCGGTGGGAACAAAGGAGCGAAATCTTCAACCTAGCTCATCAGTGCCTTTAGCGGGGTCAAAGTTGGAGCACAGCCTGGGGCTAGCGGTGGAGCCCCTGTACGATGGGGGAGGCTCTGCGCAGAACATCATGACTCCTGCAGAGATGGTTCGACCTCTACGACAGAGGAAGTTACCAGTTTGGACTAAGGATTATCACCTTGACTCGGGGACGAGTCCTTCTGGATTAGAGGGGGAATAGTGTAGTGTGTCGTCATTGGGCGATCACGTGACTACTGTGATGACATTCACCTGTGGAAGGACAAAAAAAGGGTACTTTAAAAGAGAGGTGTGAGGCAAGCGAGAGTCTCTGGGGTGGTGACCTGTGAAGAGCGTCTTGGCTGTCTCTCGGGGACAATAGGTCCTCCGGAGACGAAGATAGTTAGGTAGTTAGTTGCCTTGGGGGCGAGAGAGATAGTTAGTGGGGGGGAAATTATTAGAGTGTCACCTCTTACCTCGGAAGATTACCGGACTGTCACCCACATTTCACTGAGACTCAGAAAAGCAGCTTGCTGTGACGCGAACATCAAATGGACTGAGTGAACTTGAACTGTAAACATCGCCCGGAGTGCAGTCTGGTGGCGGCTGTGAATACGGAGGCTGCCTGCACTAATTACTCCATATGGACGGGTCTTCTTCACCCTGAGGGAGGGAAGTGTTTTTAATTTATTCCTGTATGAATGAATTGTTGTGAGTGTGTAATGAATAGCGGGCCAGGGAGGGAGGTCGGAGAATTGAGACCGGAGAGTTCCGCCCTATACTTATTCACCGTGTGCCTATGGATTGGGGTGTCCCGTTGAGTTTAAAGCACTGTGTGACGTGTTAAGCGTGAAACTTATTGTGTGTAGATTGATGCCTTGCGGATCTTTTTTGTGTGTCTGTTCTCTCATCCGTCTCTCTATTGGTATTCGTGATTAAGCGTTTTATCTGTTTGAAATAAAGTGTAAACCCTTTCTGATTCAACTGACTGGCTGTTGAGAGTTATTTTGATCACCGTAGGGCTGTTCATGAGGTTTACTACAGTACTTATCATGGTGATATCTGGGTTTAAATTTGTACCCTATTCTAGACGCCTAATTGCAGAAATCCACAGCTATCTTCTTGATTCAAGCTGTTTAGGTACGCGGTAGAAGGTTACTCTTATCGAACCTGTTAACACAGCCGATCACACAGCACGATACAACCATTTGTCTTCTGTGTTTGCGCTGCGCAGCAAGCCATTACTTTTCTTTTTGCCAACCAGAGCGCATCGTGACGTCACGGCGAAGATCCCTATACAGACAATATAAATTCATTAAAAAAAAAAACATTCTAAATGTCTCTGAGCTTGTTTGAGTATAGGTTGGGGGTGAGATAGAGGGAGGTTGGGGGAGGTTAGGAGGGAGAGAGTGATGGTTTTGTACCCCTTGATAGAGCCTACATCCACTGGTGTGACAGCCATTTCCACCAGTGTGACGCCGATTTCATGTCACACTATAGGACATTGCTGTCACACCAGTGGACGTTTTCAAGATCAAGGCCAGTTTGCGGCCTAGCTATATGAGAGATAGTCTTCGATCCTGACTAACAGTGTTAAAGGGTCATGAAACCCCCCTCTTTCAGCTCAAATCTTGCTCACAATCTTTTTGAAAAATGCAACTTAAATGGGCGTGGGTGGCTGTGAGAAGAAGGGAGGGAGTGGGTGTGTCTGGCCACCACTGTCATTGCCAGTGGCCGATGCATATCGACTGTCACTAAAAAGCAGTGGTAAAAAGTGAGGAAATGCTAGATTTTTTTTATAGCTGGCAAAGTTAAAGCCTACTGAAATACACTGACACTTTATTATTGTCCTTTCAAAAGTAACTGAATGCCCTGCTACATATAGGCCTATTAGCCTACAGTAATCGTAATTCTATTTAAAACATATTAATGTAGGCTACATGTATAATTATAATGTCATTATAAAATATATAGTTGTTTATATAGATACTATAAATGCATATATTTGAAAATAATTTTCCGCTTAAAAATTTTCCGCTTAAAAAAAAAACGTTCCGTGCATAGCCTATCTACGCGCCCCCTGAACCCCCATAATAAAGATCGCTCTTTGGAGGTGGAGGACTTCTCATTTTAGACACACACACACACACATACCTCTGAAGGGATAGAAAGGTCCTCGGGACTCGGTACCGAATCACTCGCAAGACGCAAACTGCATTGGTTGTCAACAAGGCGAAGTCCACCATTCTCCAGTTCTCGAAGCTAATGTTTGCGGCACACACTATAGTTTAGATGTGTCCGTGGTTGATAGCAAACCAACCGCCCAGAGCCAGAGTCTAGCCCTGGCAGCACCAGGGAAACATATTCAACCCACTTGGACTTTTGCACATGGAAAACAAACACTTGTAGCGTCCCATGTTTGTCTCTCTCATCTACTTCGCGATATCACAGTTTGACATGTCATGCAACTTGGAAAGATCCACACGGTGTCATGAATAATTAAAGAGACTTGTCTTCTCGTAGGATATGAAAACTTAGTCACATTAATAATTATGAGACACCGATGAGTCATCAACGCACTCACAGTGCACTGCCACGTCACAGCCTGTGACGTGGACACGATGAAGATTTTAAACCCGGAAGACGAAAAAAGCGGAAGAAAACTAAAATTTAACCATTTTAATCATACTATTAAATCTAACAGATGCTAACATTGTCTTCAATGGTGTTCAACACACATACCTCTGTTAAAATCTCAGAAAATTTGGATTGGGGTTTCATGACCCTTTAAGGTTTACATTATTTTCAATAGTCAATCAATATAAATTGATGAAAATTTTCAGATCATAACTTAAATTACGTCACACCAAAGGACTGCATAAAGGAACCCATTTCCAGCAGTACACAGAAATAGCAATATTATCAAAATATTTTAGACAGAACTCACCTTGTGTGCAGTTTATGTGATCCAGTGAGGTCTACTGTACTTCCTGGATGAAGAAGGGCCCCTCTCAGTAATAGGGTTCCCAAATTAATGACCGTTTTACAGAATGGCGTCACACCAGGTGGACACCAGTTTTGCGGACAAAATGTAATGTGTCATAATTATTCTAAATGGGGACCTTAAGACTTAAAACCTTTAGTTTCATTAAGTTAACACTACTATAATATCTATTCAAGTATTTTAATGTATTTAGACTTATTTTTCATTTAATTAAAGTAGTTTTAAGATAAGGAACGCAACCCCGGACAGTCACGCCAGTGGACAAATGTCATGTTTAAAACAAAATATTTACATATTTGAATTATAATGCTCATTAATTACAGATGTATTAGTTCTGGAAGATTAAACTGTATATAAA